>NW_004624914.1:2131426-2249957 GCF_000247695.1 Heterocephalus glaber
TCTTGTTTCCCTTTGAGGTTGCTGTAGGTGATCTGGAAGTCTGTTTTTGAGGCTTGTTTATGTGTCTTCTCATTTCCACGGGGTGGGGGGGTGCTGGGACCGGCTCAGCTTCTCTACCCTAGGAGCCTGGAATGGAAGCGAGGAGCTTCCTTCCAGGTGCTGGGACCGGCTGAGCTTCACTGCCCTAGGAGCCTGGGATGGCGGTGGAGGAGCTTCCTTCCGGGTGCTGGGACCGGCTCACCCTCTCTGCCCTAGGAGCCTGGGATGGAGGCGGGGAGCTTCCTTCCGGGTGCTGGGACCTGCCCAAAAGAAGTTTTTCACATGGGCTGGGGATTTAGCTCAGTGGTTCCACCGCCTGCTTCATAAGCACAAGGTCCCAAGTTCAGGACCAAAAAAAAAAGAATTTTTTCATGTTACTCAGAACACCTGGAAAACAGTTTGACTGCATAGTGTTGTATCAGATGGATGTGTGTGCCACAGTGTACTTAACTGTGTTCCTAATGCTGAGTGTTGTGAGTGTGGTTTTTGATTATGCTCTGCTTCTATAAGTAACTCCATGCATGTATTTTTGTTTACATCCTTAAGGATAGACTGCTACAAAAAAGAATCACTGAATCTGAGATGATGGATATTAGAAGTGCTCTCAGTATATTGCCAAATTGCTGTACTGAAGGACTGAAACAATTTATATTTCCTCATTTCCTTTTTTAAATTTTTCCAGTTGTAGGTATTGAACCCAGGACCTTCACACTGAACTACATCTCTAGCCCTTTTTACTTTTTTTTTTTAGCCCTTTTTACTTTTGAGACAGGATCTCACTCAGTCACTAAGTTGCCCAGGCTAAGCTTAAACTTGAGATCCTCCTGCTTCAGTCTCTCAAAGGATGGGGATCACAGCCTTGTGCCACCATCCCTGCTCTCTTCTTAATTTTTTTTAGTTTTTTGAGACAAGATCTCATTATGTAATCCAGACTAGCCTTCAACTCACAGTGTAGCTCAGGCTGGCTTTAAACTCTCACTGAGGGACCAGGGATTTAGCTCAGTGGTTTCGCCACCTGCTGCACAAGAGCAAGGACCTGAGTTCAATCCCTGGTGCCAAAAAAAACCAAAAACCAAAAAACAAAAAACCTCACACTGATACTCCTACCTCAGCCTTCTAGTGCTAGCATTACAAGCATGCACCACCATGCCCAGCTTCTTTGCTTTAACACTGACCTTTGTCATTTCTTAAACTTCTTTATTAGTTACTCTATTTTGGTAACTAGAAGATGCTATCTTGCTTTCATACCTGAGATTTCTCTGCATCTCGTGAAGTAATAGTTTTTACAGATCGTTTTAGCCCTTTGTTAAAAAACATTATTTTTGTTCAGGAGAAGAGCTTAAAAGAAAGGAATGCACAATTCCAGGAAGAAGGATTTGCAGGGCAGATCCATGGTTTTGTTTTTCCTTTGCCTGAAAAAGTCCATCCTGCTGGGATGGTTCAGTCACAGGCAAGGCTAGCATTGAACCCAAGGACGCTGCTGCCCTCTTCTCTGGGTTCTGGTCACCCCAACAGGGAGGGCATGGAACTACAGCTGAGTGCATGGACTCAATGCTCAGTGCGGCCTACGCTCATTTCCTGAGTGGCCTCAGTGTACCATGGTAGCATTATCCAAGGCCCCAGAGATTGATCTTACAATCTAGCACTATCTTGTCAGTTATTAGGTGCCATTGTTTTCTTGACTAGAGCTTTAGTTCTCTAGGCCTGCGTTTTAGTGATGGAATATTTTGAAGTGCCAATTAGTTTGAGTTTATTGAATCTTTTTATAATACAGCTGCTGTAGCCAAATTGCCATCTTTTGTATTATGAGGTCTAGCTGTATTAGAAGTACCTTTCCCTATCCCTGCTCCCTTGGCTCTCAAAGCCCTGAATTCAGTACTACCCTTGGAAAGGGATTGGCTGTCCTGAAGCATTGGTTACATAATTGTGGATTGGCTTTCACAGCCTTGCCTTGCTTCCTCCTGTGATAGTGAAACACAGGCTGGCAACAGTCATCAGATCTCGAGGAACCTGCAAAGCCCCACAGCCTCTTGGTGCACAGTTCTAGAAGTATGTGGCAACCTGAGACGGGCAGTGCATTCCTGCTGTGCACATTAAAATTAATATTTTAATTAAGCAGTGACACCTGCCTCCTCTTCTGCTCTGAGATCTCCATGCAGCTAAACTGATCACTGGAAGGAAAAAAACAAAACATCACGGGAGTCTTCACCCGTCCTGGATTCTTGATACTGCTTGGAATAATACATTGCAAACAGCAGCAAGCAGAAAATCTCCCATTTCTATAAGCCATGGAGTAACTCAATAACTGCTAGGTTTTGTGAAATGAATAGGTGCTAGTAATGAAGTTAAAATGATGCAGGAAGATTTCAAGAATATAGTTGAGTCAAACCTTGAAATATCAAGTAACATTACAAATGTGATTATGAGGACATATATGACTCAAGACTTAACACTTCTGATACAGTATGTGATTGTACTTTTCAGTCTACAAAGAACTTTCTTAATTCTCACAAACAGTTCTGCAGACATCGTAGTGAGAGCTTTAATGCACTGCATAGCATAATTCATTCTGTCAAATAGCCATTAAGCAGCAGAAAGAGTGAATTGCTGTGTTTTTGTCATTTGTCTGATTGGGTCTTGAAGAGGCATCCAGGACAGCCCAGGAGAGCAGACTAGGAAACTATTAACCTCCAGGGTACACCAGGCTAATTTCTGATACCCTAGGATGTCTCCAGTAGCATTAGTCTAAAACAAGGGTTTGCTGCTGCTAAACATACTCAGTAATTGCTTTAAGAAGGAAAGGAGTTAGTGAAAACAAATTCTTTTAACTTCCTGAGATACAAGAATGGACAAGAACTTCTGGGAAGATGGCTGAGTGGTGAGCAACAGCGAAAGAGCCTTTCCAAGGCTTAGTGTCCTGCCACTGGAATATAGTGGCACGAGGAGGAGAAGCAGGGAAGTGGGTCCTTGGGACTCAGGAAGGATCTGAAGCAAGAATTGAAGTCCATGCAGAGAGCAAAGAGAGAGGCTTCAACAAAGAGGAGGGAGATAGCAAGCAGCACTCTCTCCCAGAGTCTGGACTTACAGTGTGGGAACAGCAGGTTGAACCTGCAGATGCACAGTGACTACTGGTGACCCCAAGAGGCCTCCATGGAAAAATGCAGCAGTGAAACAGAGCAATGAATACAATGGACTACAGTGGCTGTTGAGTTATCCAGGTTCAGCCATCACCTAGGAGAGGATGATTGGCTGGTAGCCATCTTGGAGAGGGGCCAACTGAGCTCAGAACTCAGAATAGCTATGGGCTGACTCCCATCTAGTGGATCCTGGGGTGTCAGTGTGTGTGCCAAGTTCAAGTCAAGTCAGGTCAGGGAATACAGTTCAAGCTGGCAGGAGGCATATGGACTGTTGTAGGCTCAAGGAATCTGATTTCAGCCTCATACCCAGAAACTGACCTGAACTTCAGTGGAACTAAAGGAGCAGGCTGGCTGGGATTATCCACTACTCCACCATGAAGCTTCAACTGGCTTGCTGGGATTAATCCGTTCAGCTCTGGGCTCTGTCTGCCCATGTTGTTTACCAGTGACAGCAGAGACACACTCTGAATTGGACTTTTTTTTTTTTCTTTTTTCTTTTTTCTTTCCTCTTTTTTGGTTCTTGTTTTGTTTTTTCTTGAATGTTTGAACACAGTTTCTAGTTTTTTGTTGTTCTTCTGTTCTGTTCTTGTTTTTATTTCTTCCTTTTCTCTTTCCCTCCTGTCTTCTTCACCAGTTTTCTAAAGTTTGTATGAGCTTCCTTTGTCCTTCAGTGTTGCTCCTGATTGCTTCCTCTCTTTCTATTTCTCTGCCCCCTCCCAAAAAAACCCTTTTAAATCTTCTTCCCTAAGGGTAAAATTGTCATACTAAGGGTTTATTCATTGCATACAAGTTTTAGATTTTGGTATATAACCACAAATGTAGTTCATACAGTTAAAGGTAGCAAATTAATAGTTACCACAAGCCGGGGATTTAGCTCAGTGGTTCCACCTGCCTCGCAAGCACAGGACCCAAGTTCAATCCCCGGTACCAAAAAAAAAAAAAATGGGAGTTCTATTTTGGGCCGGGGATTTAGCTCAGTGGTTCTGTCGCCTGCCTCGCAAGCACAAGGACCCGAGTTCGATCCCTAGTACCAAAAAAAGAAAACAAAAACAAAAAAAATAGTTACCACAGTTTGTCATTATCTAGGTTATATTTGATGCTGTTGTTATTGCTGATTGTACTACTTTAGCCAAGGTGACATAATTGTGCTAATCAGATGTTCCTCGTGGTATACCAAGACTGAGATTGTCTAAAGGGCTTCAGAACTGGTGGATGGGCCAAGTAGACAGAGACTTCTCATACCCAGTACATTGAAGAGATAGGATCTTGCAACAGACTCAAAAGCAAAAAGCAAAAACACAAAAAACCCCCAAAAAACCAAAATCCAGCTACCCCTCAAAGACACTTCTGAGAAATAGTCATTCCCTAAGGGTTCTGAATACTGGCAATAAAGCTACTCACCATAAGCAATTTACAAGCATAAACCCAGAAATTAAACTTAAAAATAAATAGAAAATGAGAGGACACTTAAACAAAATGCAACACCCCCCACACACAATTTCAACTCACAAGAGATGATCACAGGGAGCAATGAGGTGGAACACTACAAAGGCCACCAACCTGGACTCTCTGAAGTGGAAACAGCAGGAGTAAAAAAGCAGATAAACAAGGCTCTAGAAAAAAAAATCAAAGCAGAAATAATTTCTTAGATAACTACAGAGATGATGACCAGAATGAAAGACATGCTTAGTGACTCTAGAGCAGATAAAGATAGAAAAAAAAAAATAGAGGAGCTCATGAACATGATGGAAACCATGAATGCCCAGTGTAGGAAAGAAATGCACCATGAAACAGATTCAAATAGATATCCAGGAGATTAAAAACTCCATTGAAAGTATACGCAGCAGAATGAGCCAGTGTGAGAACAAAAATACCAGATATAGAAGACAGGATTGTGATTAACGATCATGAAAAGAAAGATTTCTTAAAAATAGCAAGGGACCACAAGAAATCAATCCATCACCTGCTAGACGATGCAAAGAAGAACATAAGATTGATCAGAGTCCATGAAAAAGCAGAAGATAGCACAAATGACATTAAAAAAAAACAAAAACCTGTTCACAGAACTAATGGCAGGAAACTTCCCAAGCAGGAAAAAGAATATGACATACAGATGAGTGAGGCATATAGAACTCCCAATTAGCCGTGATCAAAAAATCTTCTCCAAGGCATATAATAGTCAGGATTCCAGAAATTCAACACAAGAACAGAATATTAAAAGCTGTTAAAGAAAACAAATCACTTATAAAGGAAAGCCATCAGAATCGCACAAGACTTTTCAACACAAACCCTCAAGTGAAGGAGAGCTTGGAGGGAGGTATTTTAAACCTTAAAGGAAAACAACCTCCAACCCAGATTGATGTACCCTGAAAAATTATGTTTCAAAATTGATGGAGAAATAAGATACTTCCATGACAACCCCTGAAGAAATTCATGACCACCAAACCACCACTCCAACGTGTTTTGAAGTATATTCATTCTAGAAAGAGACAACAAGGATTAAAACTCCATGAACTCCAACAGAATGAATCCACCATTAAGGCAAGAAATTAAAAGAGGAAAGAAGGAAGCCAACAACAGGAAACTAACATGATAGCGATGACAATACATATCACTTATAACTACCAGTGTTAGTGGTCTCAATTCACCAATGAAAAGAAACAGGCTGGCAAAATGCATCAAGAAGCAAGATCCAACAATATGCTGCATACAGGAAATATTTAATTCAAAAAGAAATTCATAGACTGAGAGTCAAAGGATGGAAAACAATATCCCATGCAATGGGAACCCAGAAAAAAGCAGGGGTAGCTATTCTATTTGTAGACAAAGTGGATTTCAAGCTAAGACTGATTAAGAGAGACAAAGAAGGTCACCACATCCTTGTAAAGGGAAAAACCCAAGAGGAAGAGATAACAATCATAAATATATATGCACCAAATACCAGTGCACCCAAGTATATAAAACAAATATCAGGGCCAAGGATTTAGCTCAGTGGTTCCGGTGCCTGCCTCACAAGTGCAAGGTCCCGAGTTCGATCCCCAGTACCAAAAAAACCCTAAAACAAATATCAATGGACATGAAAAATCATTTAAACACTTAATACAGTTGACCTCAGTACCCCACTGTCAAATAGATCAACTAGACAAAAAAACAACAATGAAATATTAGAACTGAACCAAACTTTTGAACAAATGGACTCAGTATTATATTACACAGTGTTCTACCCCAAAACATCAGAATACACATTCTTCTATGCTACACACTGGACGTTCTCCAAAATAGACCATATACTAGCTCATAAAACAAGCTAAAGTAGATGCAAAGGAAATGAAGTTGTCCCATGCATATTATGAGACCATAGTGCAATGAAATTGGAAATCAGTGGCAAAAGAAACCTCAAGAACTTCATAAACACATGAAAATTAAATAACACCCTCCTGAACAACCAGTGGGTCACTGGTGAAATTAAAAAAGAAATCAGAGTTTCTACAATTAAATGATAATGCCAGTACAAAATACTGGAACTTATGAGATGCAATGAAAACTGTCCTACAAGGGATATTTATAGCAATGAATACCCATATCAGGAAAACAGCCTGGGATGTAGCTCAGTGGCAGTGTCTGCCTGGCAAGTGTGAGGCCCTGAGTTCAATTGCTGGTCCTGAACAAGAAAAAGAAAAAAAATCAGAAACAGTGGGATCAAATAAACAACCTAATGTTGAACCTCAAGCTTCTAGAAAAAGAATAGCAAGTCAAGCCCAAAGCTTGCACAAGGGAAGAAATTATAAAAATCAGAGGAGAAATTAATGCAATGGAGGCTGAAAATAAAAAGTGTTAATGATTCAAGTCAATTCTCTGAAAGAGTAAATAATGACAAACTCTTAGCCAAACTTATCAAAAAAAGGAAGGAAGAGACTGAAATCCATCCAAGTAAGAATAAAGAGTAAAATCACAACAGATCCTGCAGAAATCCAGAAGATCATTACCTACTTTGAGAATCTGTATTCTAATAACATGGAAAATACAGATGAAATGGACAGATTCCTAGATACATATGAGCTACCAAAGCTGAATCAAGAAGATATAAAAATTCTAAATCAATATCAGACAATAAATTGAAGATGTAATTAAAAACCTAACAACAAGAAAAAGCCCAGGCCGTGATGGATTCACTGCTGAATTCTGCAAGAAATTTAGAGATGACCTAATGCCACTCCTTCTTAACCCCTTTAATGAAATTGAAAGGGAAGCAGTACTCCCCAATTCACTTCTGGAAGCAAGCATTACCCTGATTCCAAAACCAGAGAAGGATCCAACTAAAAAAGAGATTTACAGCCCAATCTCCCTAATGAACATAGATGCAAAATTCCTCAATAAAATACTGGCGAACAAAGTGCAGCAAATTATCAAGAAGATTATACACCATGACCAAGTTGGATTTATCCCATAGATACATGGATTGTTCAACATACACAAATCAATAAATGTAATACACTATATTAACAGAGCCAAGGACAAAAACCATATGATCCTCTCAATAGATGTAGAAAAAAAGGTTTGACAAATTCCAACACCCATTCATGATAAAAACCCTACAGAAAATTGGTATAGATGGTCTTTATCTCAGTCTGATAAAAGCCATCTACCATAATTCAAAAGCCAACATCATACTAAATGGATAAAAACTGAAAGCTCTCACTCTAAAATCAGAAACAAGACAAGCATGTCCACTGTCACTATATCTTATTTGATATAGTTCTGGAAACATTAACCAGAGCAATTAGACAAGAGAAAGAAGTAAAAGGAATAAGGATGGGAAAGGAAGAAGTTAAATTATCATTATTTGTGGATGACATGATACTCTATATAGAGGACCCCAAAAACTCCACCAAAAGACTTCTAGATTTGATGACCAAATTCGGTAGAGTAGCTGGATACAAAATCAGCACTCAAAAAACAATAGCCTTTCTGTACACGAATAACAAACTCACTGGGAGATAAATTAAGGAAGCAACACCTTTCACAATAGCATCCCCCAAAAATGAAATACCTAGAAATCAATCTAATGAAGGGAGTAAAAGACCTCTACATGGAACACTACAGTACTCTGAAAAAGGAGATCAGAGAGGATATCAGAAAATGGAAAGATAGCCCTTGTTCTTGGATAGGAAGAACCAATATAGTGAAAATGGCCATACTTCCAAAATTGTTATACAGGGCCAGGGATGTAGCTCAGTGGCACCATGCCTGCCTGGAAAATGCAAGGTCCTGAGTTTGATCCCCAGTATCAAGAAAAAATTGTTATACATTTAATGCAATCTCAATCAAAATTCCAACAGGATATCACAGAATTAGAAAAAACAATCCTAAAGTTCATTTGGAACCAGAAGAGACCTAAAATAGCAAAGGCAATTCTGGGCAACAGGCAAGACAGGAGACATCATAATTCCTGACCTGAAATCATACTACAAAGCTACTGTGATAAAAACTGCATGGTACTGCCAAAACAACATACCTGAGGTTCAATGGAACAGATTAGAAAATGCAGAAACAACTCCAGGTGTACTCAGCCATCTTATCTTTGAGAAAAGAGCCAGACACCTTCACTGGAAGAAAGATAGCCTCTTTAATAAATGGTGCTGGAAAAACTCGTTTTTCTGCATGCCAGAGATTGAAACTAGAGCCATATCTTTCACCATGCACTAATCCAGAATTGAAATGGATCGAAGATGTAAATATTAAAACAGAAACATTAAATCTGCTGGAAGAGAGAATAGGCAGATTGCTTAAGGACATAGGAGTAGGCAAAGACTTCATGAACAAAACCCAGACCGCATGGGAAATACTACAAAAAAATCAACAACTGGGACGTCATCTCATTAACAAGCTTTTGCACAGCAAGAGAAACCACTAACAGAGTGAAGAGACAACCCACAATGTGGATAAAAATTTTTGCCAGCTATTCCTCAAAGGACTACCATCTAGAATATATAAAGAACTCAAAAAAATCAGATCCTCCCAAATTTAAAGACCCAATCCAAAAATGGGCATGTGAAATGAAGATACTCCTCAGATGAAATAGAAGCAGCAAATAAATGTATGAAAAAATGTTCAACATCACTGGTCATTCATGAAATGCAAATTAAAACCATGCTGGGCTGGGTATTTAGCTCAGTGGCTCCACCGCCTGCCTCGAAAGTGCAAAGTCCTGAGTTCGATCCCTGGTACCAGAAAGAAAGACTTACACAAATTAAAACCATGCTGAGATTCCATCTCACTCCAGAAAGAATGGCTGCTATAGAGAAATCAAGCAATAACAAATGCTGGAGGTGCTGTGGGGAAAAAGGAACCCTTCTTCACTGTTGGTGGAAGTGTAGACTGGTGTGACCACTGTGGACATCAATGTGGAGATTCCTCAAAAAACTAAAACTAGAGGTTCCATTCGACCCAGTTATTCCCCTTCTTGGTATCTTCCTGAAAGAATTAAAAGCATCCTACCACATCAATATATGCATATCCATTTTTATAGCGGCACAGTTTATAATAGCTAAATCTTGGAAACAGCCCAAATGCCCATCAACTGATGAATGGATAAAAAAGATGTAGTTTTTTTACACGTTGGAGTACTACTCTGCCATAAAGAAAGATGAGCTTGAGACATTTCTAGCTAAATGGATGCACCTTGTGACCCTACTTTTCAAGTAAAACAAATCGGACACATATGTTTAAATACTGCATTGTTTCTCTGGTGTGAGAAGCTAAAAGTGCAAATAAGGACTAAAATGTATGAGAAATGGGAAGAAAATTTTCAAGTGGGAAGAGGAACAAAGGAGGGGGGATGGAGAAGAGACCAAAAGAAGTGAAAATAGAAGGAAAAATTGGAAACAAAGCTTCTGTACATAGGGAGGGGAGGGGGGAATGGGAAAAAAGTGGCAGGAGGTGTCATGTACAAGTACAGATTCTCTATGATGAGTGTTATCATTACGTATGTCTAACATGTATCGGTAAATGTTTGGCTATTAAAGAATGGACAAGAGACAAAGGTTGGAAGAATCATAGCAAATCCAAAATTATGTAGATATAGTAGCATGGTAAGTGTGTAATTACATGTCTTTTATTAGTTACATATGGTCATCACTTTCAGAAGGGAGTATGTAAAGAAGGTCATAAAGATTTTTAAATACTTCATGAGATAGTACAAAAAGAAGGATGACTGATTGCAAAACTAAAAGAAAAGCAAGGCTAGCATGCGATAGAATAGAGCCAAATAGTTTCTACTTTTTTAAAACCTCTGGTCTTCTTTTTAGGTTTCTGACCAGAAGTTATGTAATATTTTTCTCCTCTCAAACTAGAATTGGACGGATAGAGAAGGTGGTCTGTTAGGGTGGTTGGGTCCTGCTCCCTGTGTGTCTAGGCCCAGACCAAAAGGATACGAACGGGACCATCATCAGCCAGACAGCGCTGTCAGATGGGGAAGGAAGTAGCCCATGGGCCCACGGTCGTAGGCATCTCATTCTCCCCTCAGCACTGCCAGAGATATTTATTTAATAGCAAATGATAACCTTAGAGTTGAGTTACAAACTTTCAAAAGAGCACTGCTTATATGGGGCCTGTTATTTCCAAGCTCACAGTGTCGACTTGGGTCACTCGATCAGGGTCCTTGAGGGGAGGGTATTGAAAGTGTCGTAAATGCTGAGTTGCCGTGATCCAACAGAGGTTATACAAAGTAATCTATTGCATTTTCCCCTTTAGTACCTGGTCTCTGTAGGCCATTAGTTGAACAATGGCAGACCCTGTTCCTAATGATGGGTGTAATGGATAAAAAGACAGGAAGGTTGCTGGCATCCTGGAGCAAAGGCTTTCCTGGGGAGATAGAAGGTATACAAGTGAGAGTAAAGGTACAAGGCAGTCGCCAGCACTACCCTCAAGGGGCTCTTGAGAGACTTATTTTTGTGCTTCACTAAATGCACAAAAGGAGCTGAACCGTTGTACTCCCCTCTGCTGCTGTCTGGTATTAATTACCTGCAAACCTCTTAGAACTTACGGATAATATTTTTCATTGCTTCTAAGCCTTTTGGCTAAAATCAAGTATAGTATCTGAATAATATTTTTTCTCTCTTAGGTTGCAGAGAACACATCTTAGAAGATGACAAACCCGAGTCTATCAGTGACACTACTGACTTGGCGCTGCCACCTGAGATGCCAATTTTAATTGATTTCCATGCTCTGAAAGACATCCTGGGACCCCCGATATATGAAATGGAGGTGATACTCTTGTTTCTCTATTGGTGGTCTTCATTTTTTTTTTCTGAAAGCTGCTTAACAGGTGGAGGGACATAGACGGGTATTTCCAGGGGCTGTTTTCTGTTAAGATTGGAAACTTGCTTTTTGTGTGGTATTTCAGAGCTCAGGGACCCAGGCTGTGTCTTCTTATGGAAACCCACTCTCTTTTTACTCTGACATCCAGCGCCTTGAGGTGTTTGCTTGTATTGGGGGGGGAGTGTGGGGCCAGGGTCTTACTAAATTGTCCAGGCTAGCCTCAGACTTGTGTTCCTCCCACCTCAGCCTCCCAAGTAGCAGGGATTCCAGGCATGTGCCACTGCCCAGCCTCCATTTTAAGAGCAGTGTCTTTAGCCAGGAGGCTGAGGCAGGCTCACAACTTGCAGCCGAGCCTGGGCAATTTAGTGATTTAGTGAGATCCTGCCTAAAAAAAAACCATCTGAAATAAAGGTCTGAGGATGAAGCTCAGTGCCAAGGCCCTGGGTTCAATCCCTAGGACCTGCCCCCCCCACCAAAAGGCACCCTTCAGGAGCCGATGACTTCGCTATTCATAGCTCCTTTCAGGTTCACCCCTCCTGTATCCTCTGACTGTATCTCACAGCAAGAGGCCTGAACCCCTGGGCTGAGCTGAGGCCCAGATGAAAATAGGTTTTAGAACACAGCTGTTGAGGGCAGCAGAAACTATTTTATAGTGTGTGCACATGAGCTTTTATAGGTCAGATACTAGAATAGGTTTGCATTATACTACTGAATTTAGCTGTACTGTTGCCTTCTTTTGTCAATTTAAGGTAGAAAATGAATCCGATAAACTATGGATAAGATAATATCTCCCTCTAATATTCAAAGTCATTACCAGTGGTTCTTTGAGCTATGGAGAGGAGAAATCCTGTCGCTCCCAAACCCACTTTATCTAAACTCTGAGCTAATCATTAAAGCTAATGAGTCTTTCTATGGAGCTCCAAGTTGCAAGAACAGAATTTGTTTACTCTTTGAAAAAATGTAAAAAAGCCAGGTGTCGTGGCAGACACCTGTAATCCCAGCCCTCAGGAGGCTGAGGCAGGAGGATCACCATGAGTTCAAGGCCAGCCTGAACTATATAGTGAGACCCTGTCTCAAAAAACAAAACAAAAACAAAAAAAGATAAAAAAGAACTTGTTTACTCTTGACAGTACAGCTTAACTTTAGCAATAGAATCAAAAGCATAACTTTGGTTGTTTGGATTCTTAAAATACTATGGATTTGAATTTTGAACTGTTGAAAGTACTTAAACAAAACTGATTTAAAAAGGGAAAAAAAACCTACCTTCTTGTTCTGAGAGAATCAGTGATTCTCTGAGTTAGGACACGTATGAGGCCTGACTTCTGCGGGTCCAATGGCCTTTTTCTCTAGGCATTCCAGAAAACGTGCATTCCAACAGTTCTTTGCGAATTTAAACTAGAGCTACAAAGAGAAGTGAAGAGAGATGCCTGTTTCTGTTTCGTAACCCTTTTCTCCCAGCCATTTCTGCTGACGTTAGGTTTGGAAGCATCAGTGACATTCCTGGAGCTTTGGCCAAGAAAGAGCCAGAAGAACAGAAATAAGAAATTTTATAAACACTCCTTAACAGCTCTCTTTGGTGTCATTGGAGGAGAGAAGACTTTTATTTCCTGTGCTGCAGTCACAGCTATTACATGTGACTTCTACATGTAAACTGAAGGAGACTAACAGCCATTTTGCCTTTTATAAATGGAATTGTAGAGTCAAAGGTCTGGTGCCTAAGTGTTTGGAACATTTTGCTCATCTTTTTACCTTGAAGCCTGGGTGGGGTTTCTTCTTTTACCTGTCATGTTCTGATAACCGTCAGCCCAAATTACTGACCCATGCTCTGCCTTAACTTCTAAATCTATAAAATTAAGATTTATGAGCCAGGGATTTAGCTCAGTGGTGCCGCTGCCAGCCTCATAAGCACAAGGTCCTGAGTTCGATTTCTGGTACCGAAAAAACAATTAAGATTTATGAAACCTTCTTTTTGTCCAGGTGGGCCATCACAGTGCCTGGGAGTCTTCCATTTTACACACAAGGAAACAATCTTAAAGAGATGAAGTGAATTACGTAAATTCACATAAACTGCAACCAGTAGAATTATTATTCAAACTCAAATGAGGTGGCTCCAACTGCATTATTCTTTCCACTCTTCCGTAACACCCTGTCAGATCAAGACAATTCTTACTCTTTTGGGGGCGGGAGCGGGGGGTGCCAAGGATCAAACTTGGGATGTTGTGCTTTCGAGGCAGGCGCAGGTGACGGAACCACTGAGCTAAACCCCCAGCCCGGCACTATTTTTTTTTTTTTTAAAAGAGCATCCGCCCTACATGAGGTTTTCATTTACAGTGTATCTGTTTTTGCTTCCCTTCCCTTCCTTTCCTTTCCTTTTTGTTGCTACTGGGACTTGAACCCAGGTCCTGGTGCATGCTAGGCAAGCACTCTATCCTGATCTAACCCCCAGGCCTTTCTGTTTTGAGACAGGGAATTGATAAGTTCTGAGGCTGGCCTCAAGCTTGCAGTCATCATGCCTCAGCCTCCCAAGTAGCTGGAATTACAGGTATGCACCACCATAGCCAGGCACAATATATTCGCAAAACACCCAGTTGTTTTCATTATCCCAATTTGTATCCACATTTAATAACTCATCATTGTTAGGCCACCCTCTATGGTTCTTTACTTCCCTTGAAGATGTAGCTACAAAAGTATATTCGTACCAGAAACTGTTACTGCCCTGGTGAACTGGCAGCGCAGAGCAGCGGGAAGGCACACTTGTCAGTAATGAGCCACATCCCTTTGGAATTCTCCAGACAGATTGGAAAATAGTTTCAGGAACTTAGTCTAGATTTCAAATTTAGGAACAGTACAATAGGTCACCTTTCAAATACCATAAAGTTTCCTACAGAAACAAGATCAGTTAAATTCTTTCGAAAAATAATCGAGTAAAAGGCCTCCGCATGCTTTAAAAACAACAACAACAACAAGGAAGAGCGGAGTAGCTGGCGTGGCAAGGCTTAGCTGACTCAGCTCAGGACAGCTCGGAGCCAGTGTGCGGAGGGGCCTGCTGACGGTAGGCACGGACCACGTTTCCCTTCCCTGCTGGGCCCTGTGCTTTCTCCAGTGGGCAACCAGAGCTCAGCTCTTCTACATGCTGGAGAGAACACAAAGAGGAGGCCAGCAAGCAAATCAGATGGATGGTGTTTTATATTAGGTACCCCAAAGTGACAAAGCACTGTCTGCCCGGCTGGGGACAGGATTCGGCTATTTGGTGAAGCCTGATTCCATTCATGTTTATAGAGTCCCCACCTTGGGTTAAAACTTCAGTGTTGGCATCTGACCATAATGTATGAACAGTCCTTATCCAAAAGTCACTGCCCTTAAAAAGTAATAAGAGGAAGAGAACAGACCTGCAGATTTTTAAAGGCATACTGAATAAAATGCATTCAAAGATGAATTCGAAGATTCCATCATCATGGTTGCTTTCAAGCCAATAAAATCAGCTGCTAAAAATGGGCAATGAGAAAAACAAAAAGAAGGGCCAAGGATTTAACTCATTGGTGCCATGCCTGCCTCACAAGTGCAAGGTCCTGAGTTCGATCCCCCGTACCAGGGGGAAAAAAAAGACAAGAGAAAAACTAAAAGAAAGGAGAAATGGACCAAGAAGCATATGGGCAAGAATATAAACATGCACTAAATGCCCCGAAGAATCACAGCAGGAAGTTGCTTTTCTGTCCCAGTGCAGCCGCCCTGCTGCATGCTCCCCAAGGAAGACCGCCTGGTACTGCTCACCCCGTCTGGGCTAGCTGCCTGCCCTTGGGGCCACCAGTTGTGCCCAGAAAAGTCTCTGCTGAAAGGCTATGGAAGCATCTGTGTCTTAGCAGGGGGAGATCAGACCGGACTGGGCTGTGTGATGCCACTTTTTCAAGATCTGATGATGTAGATCCCAGCTCTGTCTCTGCAAGGGAAATAGGATCTGCCTTTGCCTTTTCTCAGCACTACCAAAACACATCCACAAATAGAAGTCAAATATTCATTGAACTCAAGGCTTACGATCTCATTGCAAAGACTTTAAAGAGACATTGTCAAATGGATAGCTATCTTGGTAACAGCCCTGGCAAGAGAATAAAAAGTGCTGTATGAGCTACAAAAGAAACCATTTGGTATGTAGACATCATTTCAGAACAGTCCTGCACACATCACCTGCACCTCAACAGCTCAGGCTTCACATATAGCATGGCACCGTGCTTATCCCTGGGAAGAAGGCTCCATTCCCCAGCACCTGCCAGCCCTTCTGTTCTGACGCCTCCTGGCCCTTCTCTGCCAGGAAATATTTCCTGCCCAGAAATATTAAAGATGTTAGCCAGGCATGGTGTCCCATGCCTGGAATCCCAGCACTCAGGAGGGTGAGGCAGGATTGCCATGGGCTCTACATAGCAAGACCCTGCCTCAGAAAAAACCCAAGGCTCAGCCTCTCCTCTCACACCTACCTGTCACCCCAGACAGAGACCCCACTAATCAGAAAGGAAGAGATGTACAAAATTGGCAAAGATTTTGCACTTCTCAGATCTTCCCTAAACATTGATGCCACTGAAGGATTAAGAATGCTGTCATAGTTTAGCTTTGATAAATGACTGAAGCTGGAGAAGCCATGGTTGAAGTCAGCCTACACTACAGCGCACATTGGAGGAGCCAGAGACTGCTTAAACCATCCTTAGAACCATGACCAAAGCAGTATATATTTTTGTCTTTGAACAAAAACCTATTTTTGCTGTATTTTTACCATATAAAGTATTTTAAAAATATGAAAAAAAAGAATGCTATCATACATTATATGGCCCATTCTAATCTTAATTAGATTTTTCTTTAAATATTTTAAGTGTTTCTTCAGTGTGCATATTTACCTTATTACTAGTGCTAGTGGTAAATTGAGTAACAATGACCTTGAGATAGTCACATTCCATTTTGACATCTAGTGGGGAAAACATGGTAAACTTCAAGCTTTGGCCTGTCTTGGCTCACATAACCAATGATTCCACAAGCCAGTAATGGGACTACATGCTGATAGGAAAGCACTCGAGGATAGACACTGTTTTGAAAGGATTATGTTGAGTCACTTTAAGGAATGCGGAGAACCTCCGCTTGTCCTGTATAAAGGGGATGTGCTGCCTTGTGCTCTAGAGCTTGTGTTTCTGTACTCTATCCTTTCTGAGGGAGAAACACAAGGGGTCTGGGTACTGATCATTCAGTTTTATTACAAGAACACATGCCCTCAAAGATTGTGACTCCAGGTCTAAGTTTTGTACTTCTTAGCCTTGATTATAGACTCTGGGTTTGATAGTAACTTCATGTGATGGCTTGTATCTCGATTTCCCCCCTAAAGCCTCATGTGGTCATAGGTAGAGCCTTTTAGAGATGGCTGTATCTAGAGTGTGTGAGGCTGGGATTGAATGTGTGATGCTGGGATCGAGGGTGTGTGATTATTAAATTAGTCCACTTACTGGTTTGGCATAGTTCTGAGTAGGGTTAAACGTGCCCCAACCTGGGTGTGAGTGCTATATGCGCTAAGGGAGGGTAGCCTGGATAGAATATAGGGGACTGCTTGTCAGTTGCTTGCTGCTTGCTGCCTGCTGCCTACCCTGATGTGTCATGAACTGTTTCTCCTCTGCGATGCCCCTCTCCCATGCCGTCCTGCTTTGCAGCCAGCTGACTATGGACTGAAACCTCTACAAACTATGAACCAAATAAACCTTCCCTCCTTTAATTTTGGATGTCTGGTATTTTGTCTCAACAACAAGAAAAGTAACTAAGACACTTCAGTTCTCCCACCTGTGTCTGTTGTTGGATCACATATATTTGCCATTAGTCTCATCTTCAGGTTAACATCATATGCTTTGGCTTTGCCCTGTATACTTATTTGTCCCATGCCCCTTCCAGTTAACAGTGTTCCAGACACTTCCAGCAGAGTCCCAAGACTGCCCAGCAGATGCAGAGTTTTAGAAGACTGGCAGCATAGTGATCAAGGATCTTGCTACTGCCTCTTTGGATGCCCTTTTAGAATTGTTTTAACAAACAAGTTTTGAGGATTCAGCTGTAAGAAAGTCATTGCTCTTGTTACAGCTGACAAAACTGCACCAAGTGGCTTTTTGTGTTAAACCTGATTTAGTATATTGAAGATAATTCTTTAAGATGAGTTCACTTGGCCCTAGAAAGCCAGATTCCTACCTGAGCTAGATGTCATTCAGGTATAGCAAATTAATTTTATATTAGAACAAAACAAACATTGTGGGCAGTTTTATAAACAGTTGTTTCTGTGTTTTCCTTAAACAGTATTGATCCTTTCCTTTGGTCTTTTGTGTCTTTCTCCTCAAGTAAATTTGGAACAGGGCAAGTGCCTGTGATCTGTGGTACTCAGCTGAGATAAGGGTTTATAAGGGCCTTAGCGCTCTAACCTATCCTATGAAGTTAATCATAATTAAATATTTAAAGGAGCTTGAAGATGTGCTTTTGGTTTCCCAATATCTTCAGTGGATGCCACGTGATTTTGGAGTAAATTTTAAAATCAGAATCGTTGCTGTCTAAGCCACCTGGAAAAGGAACAAGCATCAGCAACCTGGCCCTGTGAGCAAAAATCCAGGGCAGACTGCTCTTTCCTATGAGGCGGTTGCCTGTCAGTAGACAGTCTCACATTTGGATTAGTTCTGCCTTGGTATATTGACCACAGTTCCTCAAACACAGATAACTTTCATAGGATAGGAAATTCAGAGGCTCAGAGTATGGAGCATGAGTTAACTTCGCTGTTCTTGTTATTTTGGGTTTTTGTGATTCGGTTGCTTTAAGCTATCCAGGTCAGTCTCATGGGCTCATAGCTGCAGGTGAGTGGCATGTTTCTGGCAGCCAGGTGGCACAGGGGACTCCAGTCACAGGGGAAGAATCTAGGACATTGCTCAGGAGTGGCTTGTAGTTTCTCTGCAGCAGTGATGGAAAAGAAGCAGTGGGTGTTTGAGACGCCAGAGCTAGGGGTTGGTAATACATTCCTTCACACTTGACCTCTGGAGCTAACACTTCTGAAATGTACAGGAAGAGGGTTCTGCTTCCTGGGACAAATTCATGATTATCTACAGTGAATTTAGGTTCCAGGGTATATATAAATATGCAGCCTAGTAAAGATAAATAGATAAAACTACTAAGTTTCTTGAAAATTAGGGCACATGTAACTAGATCTGGCTCTGAAAAGTCAGTTTACATGTTTTCAGGTAGAATTGCTTCTGATAAATGTCAGAGGAAGTTTAGGTATTTCTTCTGGCAGAGGCAGAAAGTGAGAAGTGTCACTCAGAATTGTGGAGTGAGTCCTTTGAGGAAAGCTTAAGTCTTCTATGGAAAAAGCACACTCACAGGATAGTGTGATTACTTTAGTCAGTTGGAAAATAATGCAGCATCTACTGACCTCACACCGACTTTGCTTCTTTCTTTCAAGGTTTCTGAGCGTTTGAGTCAACCAGGCGTGGCCATCGGTTTGGCGTGGACTCCCTTGGGTGGGAAGATCATGTTTGTGGAGGCGAGTCGGATGGACGGCGATGGCCAGCTAACCTTGACTGGCCAGCTGGGGGATGTCATGAAAGAGTCAGCCCATCTTGCTATCAGCTGGCTCCGCAGCAACGCTAAGAGATTCCACCTGACCAACGGTGTGGAGCTGCAGCTGGGACTGAGCCATGAGCAGGGCAGAGGCTGGGGTTACAATCCAGGGACAGCTCATCATTCTGTGGCACAGATCAAGATGAATATTCAATAGAGTGCAAACGTTTGCTCTCAAGCCCCTGTGGGGAGTCTTGTACCATTCAGTACTATTGGCTTAGTGCCCGAACTAGAAACTAATTTTAAAAGTTTATATTTTTGAGCCTTAGAACAAACCTATTCTTCCACACCCTTACTCTTAATTGTACTGTCCATTAATATTTTGAAGAATTCATTTACCTAAAACATTTCATTTTTGTCTCTGGTTTTCTTTTTTAGGGGGAAAAGAAAACAGGCTTAATTTTTTTACATTAAAATCCTTTTTTCTCTTTTAAAGCTTTTGGAAGTTTTGATCTTCTTGACAACACAGACATCCATCTGCATTTCCCAGCTGGAGCTGTCACAAAAGATGGGCCATCTGCTGGCGTTACCATAGTAACCTGTCTCGCCTCACTTTTTAGTGGGCGGCTTGTGCGTTCAGATGTGGCCATGACTGGAGAAATCACACTGAGAGGTCTTGTTCTCCCAGTAAGTATGGAAAAACCTATTTATATGATTTTTTAATTTTTTATTTAAATTAATATTTTTAAGTTTAAACTAATAGTGGTTTGCCCTTTTTCTGTGAAAAACCTTGGTTTTAAACATACATTAAATTTTTATACCTTATTCTTTAAATTTCTGACCAAATAAAAGAAAACCTGACAATTTTCTCCTTGGTTTCTCATCTAAAAAGACTCACTAAGGGAAAAATACTAAGTAGTCACAAGAAGTACCAGGAGTTCACATGAAAGTTTGCAGTCTGCTTTATTGGAGGTATCTAAAATAGAGTAGTTGTTTTTAAGCATTAACCCCAATTCTTATCTTTTGAAGTTGCTTTGAACTCCTTCCTTCCTATAGAAATCTTAGAATACTATAGTTGATAGATTTATAGAAAATCAGCTAGTGTAGAATGGAAACTGAATTGAAGATTAACCATATCTAATTGTTAAATTTTGGAAAAGCTCTGTACATGTGGGGTCGTAGGGCTCCAGTCCATATCAAAACTACCTGTAAAAAGTGACAAAATGATAGAACTTGAGATACTGGTAGTATTTTGGGTTTTAAGTGATTAGTTCCCAGTATCAGTCTACAACAGAAGTTTGGCGGATTTGTAGCAAAATGAGAAGAAAAAGGGATGTTCTTTGCTCTGCAAAAGTCCTCATAGTATGAAGTGGTGAAAAAATCATAGAATTACTAATTATGATCACTAAATTTATGCTCTCAATTTCCAGTTTTTTGTTTTGTTTTGTTTTTGTTTTTTGTTTTTTTGGTACCAGGGATTGAACTCAGGTCCTTGCACTTGTGAGGCAGGCGGTGGAACCACTGAGCTAAATCCCTGGCCCTCAGTTCCCAGTTTTTAAAATTCAACCTTAAAGTCAAATATTCTACTCTATTTATTCTGATATATTTATAGATCTATATTAAAAAAGAATTGACTGATCTCTTTTCTTCACCTTACCTAGGAACTACTATATTTGAAGTAACAGTAAGAGTTCATGTTAGCTGTGCTACCAGAAGGGAATGACAGGTGCTCTGTTGGCCATAAACTTTACTTCAGGGCCCTGGTCCAAGATGGCCCACACAGCAGGGAATAAAAGGGAACAAATTCTAATATGGAAATAACCTCAATTTACAAATGCTTCTGTTTGCAAACAATTCAGTTTGCATACAGAAGCTTCTGGCAAATTTTGCTTCTGTTTGCAAACTCAGCATCAGGTGACAAACACAACCTCCGCTGTCTTCCCCACATGAACAGACGTGGCCATCTCCCCCAGAATCGTGGGACAAATTAAGTTCGTGAGCCAAGATGCCACTGTACTCAAAAGCAAGCAGGGTCATCAGCTGACAGTTACTAGTTTCTGGGAGGATAGCAACATCATGGCTGAAGGTAAAGGCACTCTTCCCAGGAGAAATGTGGCGTGGGGACTGGCTCTGAGCCAGAAGATGTTGACAGGACTGCAGGAATATGTGAAAGTGAGAACTCTGGAGACTCTGAAAGTCTTCAACAGAGCAAGTGGCTCTCCTACTTGGTCTTCTCCCAAGGACAAATAACAGCCCATAGAGAGCCCTCCCTTCCCCTAGCTAAGTGGCAGTTTTTTTGTTTTGCAGTACTGGGGACTGAGCCTAGGTCCTTCACACTGAGCTACATCCTCAGCCTTTTTTCAGTTTTTACTTTGAGGCAGGGCTAAGTCACTTCAGTTGTCCAGGCTGGACTCAAATTGTGATCCTCCTGCCACAGCCTCCCAGAGTGCTGGGATCACAGGCATGTGCCCCCACACCTGACAGGCTTCAGTTTTAAATTACTACAAAACAAGTGAAGGAAAGCCATGGTATTTTATTTTATTTTATTTTATTTTATTTATTTATTTTTGGTACCGGGGATCAAACTCGGGTCCTTGCGCTTGCACAGCAGGCGGCAAAACCACTGAGCTAAATCCCTGGCCCAAGCCATGGTATTTTAAAAGAAAGACCTGGTAAGACTGAAGAAAATAGTTGAAGAACAAAGATAAGACAAAGCTTTGGATTAAAAGTGTGGTTTTAGAATTGGTTAAAGTACTCAGAAAAAACTTACAGTAAAAACAGTCTCGGTCCAGCATCTAAGAGGAGTTGTATTAAACATTGCTGGACAAAATACTCGACACCCACAAGTTGAAGGAGGAAGGTTTATTTGGCTCACAGTTTGTAGAGGTTTCAGTCCATAGTTGGCTGGCTCCAAGGCAGGCAGCACGACACAGGGGCATGGCAGAAGAGAAACAGTCCATGGCAGGGGAGGCAGGAAGCAGCCAGCAGTGAGCCTGCCTTCCTTCTTTCCTATTGGTTGATGCCATGTACACAAAACTAGGGCTTCTCTCTTCAGTAAGTCCATCATCTGCACCCTGAATTATGCTAAACCAATCAGTGGACTAATCCAGTATCACACACCCGTGATTCAACACACGCACACCCCCCCCGCAAAAAAAAGCCCCGTGTATGAGGAGCATGAGGTTATGAGTGCATGAGGCTTTGTGGGGACATCCAGATCTAAGCCATAGCACCAAAGTTTTCTTATGTGACCTAGAGGTGTGGCAACTTCAAAACTTGAGTGAAAGTGATGTTAGATGCAATCTTGTATTCAAGGCCTTACTATCAAGCAAGTATGAAAACAGAATAGACACTTCGTGCATGCCAAAGGAGCTAGTATTGTACACCCTTCATGAAGAAGGCACATTGGAGGTGTGCTCAGGGGCATAATGAAAGTTCTGAAAGATTCCTGGAAGCCAGTGGCGTGGGTAGCAGCTGTGTGGAAGGCCTGACACCAGCCACCCCAACTGGAGCAGGTGGCTGGGGGCTGCCGCAGGATCACATGTTCTAGGTGGTGTGACTGAGACCTGCATTTGTTCTCTGTTGCCCCAAATAGTAATAATTATTCTCAAAGTTTTTATAGCTTGAGCATTCAGGAGCAACTTGCCTGCCTTCTGGCTCAGGATCTCTCCTTTTACTCCCAAGCTCCCAGCCAGGTCACAGTCATCCAGAAGCTGACTGAGGCTGGAGGAGCTGGGTCTGGTGCTGCTCACGAGTCCACTGGTGAATCACTGCTGCTTGAGGGCAGGAAGCCCACTTCCTCTTCTGGGCCATTCTGCAGGCTCTGTGGGTGGTGATCTCAAGCACAGGGCGAGTGATCCAAGAGGGACCCACCCAGGAAAGCTCTTGTGTTTTCTGACATAGCCTTGAAAGCCTCATAACATCCCCCCACCACGTAATTTCTCACAATCCCTTTACAAGCCTGGCCCACCTTCAGGGGGAGGGAGGGAGGCTCCACCTTAGGGAAGAGGACACTGTGGATATATATTGAAGCCACCATAGGAGCCCAGATAATTCTGAGGTGCATTTTCACTAAGGAATGCAGTGAGAAGATACATTCCTGGCATACAACTAAGCTCTGTAGAACAGTTTTTGTTTGTTTGTTTTATTGGCAACCACTCTTACTTTAATTTTTAAATTTTTTAACTGATACATAAATACACAAATTATATTAATGGGGTACAGTGTAATGTTCAGTACATGTATATATACATTGTATAATGTTTAAACCAAGTTAAACCTACTTTATCTCCTCATTTATCGTTTCTTTATGGTGAAAACTTTCTAAATTCTTCTATCTAGGAATAGTATTTATGGTCAAAATAATGTAATGCCTTTTTTCACCCTAAAGACAAAACTGTTATGATTAAAGAATGGAATGGGAGGGCCGGGGATTTAGCACAGTGGTTCCGCTGCCTGCCTTGCAAGCGAAAGGTCCCAAGTTCGATCCCCTGTACCAAAAAAGAATCGAATGGGTTAACCTAGATAATAAAAAGTCGTTGACAGAAGAGATCTCTGTGCCTATCAAAACTTGGAATTTTCTCCTCTCCTATTAAAAGTTACGACACTTTACAAAATTTTAGGTTACTGTGTAGTAACCTCAGTTGAATGGCTTTCCTGGCTCGTGCTGCAACAGAATGGAAGATGTTTTTAATTCTTACTTCAGGAGAGGAGCTGGGGTTTCTGCACAGCCTCAGGGTGATTATAAACTCTAAAACCATTCTCGGTCCTTACAGGTGGGTGGAATCAAAGACAAAGTGCTGGCAGCACACAGAGCAGGACTGAAGCAGATCATTATTCCTCAGAGGAATGAAAAGAACCTTGAAGAAATCCCAAGCAATGTACGACAGGATTTAAATTTTGTCACAGCAAGCTGCCTAGATGAAGTTCTTAATGCAGCTTTTGATGGTGGCTTCTCTGTTAAGACCCGACCTGGTCTCGTGAACAGCAAGCTATAGGCTTAATCTTAACCTGTTGCAATTTTGAGGTATGAAGTACTGAAAGTACTAGTGAGATTGATTTTATTCACACCATTGCAAATAAAATGTCCCTAATTTGTGAACATAATCACAACCGTAATGAATCTTACTCAAGTAGTGGCTGGTGTTTATTACATAAATTTGAGATGCTCATTTAATAAATTGATACAAACAGTTCTTGTCTTCAGTGAAATCATTAGTGTCCAGGGAAAGCTGAAGAACGGTAGTTCTCAGTGTGGTCTGTGGAATAGAAGCATCTGGAACACGTGAAAACTTGTAGGAATATACATCCTCAGGTGCTGCAGGCCTGGCTCAGACGTTGGGGCACAGCGCAGCCTGCTTTAAGAAGCCCTCAGGTAATTCCAATGCAAAGTCAGCCTCAAGAACCACCTGATAGGGATCATTACTTTGCAAACTGCAGTAGACTTTATTGGACCTGAAACCAGTCAGTCAGAAGGGGAAGTAGTCAAATATGGAAATAAAGCCACTATCCTTGTGGAGAGTACAGTGTCTAAGTGAACCTTCTGTGTGAGGGCTGCACCTCCCAGTGCACAGCAAAGTAACACGAACATGACTGGTGCCATCAGACTGGCCCTGGGTGCCCGAGACCTCAGAAGTCCTGTTCACAGAGTGGCAATGTCTGTCCTGGGATGGTCCCTGATCTGAAAGCCTGATTCCTGCTTCCTTCCCATCTGTTTCTGCCCTCACCTCCCCCTCCTGTCATTCATCCAAGTGTTAGGATGGCTGCAAAAGCTTCTCCTGCTCACTAGCTGTGTGAACTTTCTATAACTCCATTTTCTTAATTTGGGAAATCAAGTTGCACCTACATGAAGATTAAGCTGAGATTCTATGTAAAATAACATTAAGCAACTAATTATTCCAGCCAGTAATGACTTCCAGAGTCAGAATCTGTACAGTATTACAAACAAAAGAACGGCAGAACAGAAAGATACTGGAGAGTTTCTTGGGTGAGAAGGAGGTCTACAAGTTACCCAGCACACTGGGTTTGGGCCTGCTAGGAAAATCCTTGAATGTGCTCTGCATGAAAAGTCCAGAGAACTAGTTATGGGACAGTGGGAAAGAAAAAACTCAGAACATTCAAAACATTTCGTTATCTCTTCCCAACTATTAGGATTTACCATTTCTATTCAGTCACCCTTACTTAGGAGTGAAAGACATAAAGGAGGACTATTAACTCGCCTTCAGCAACCAGAGGGGCTAATCCACCCAGTTGCTCTGCCGTGTTCCACTCAGCGGAATGGCCACAGAGAACATTTTTGTTCATTGTTTTTAGAGGCAGGTTCTCCCTGTGCTGGCTTTAGAGTCACAGTGTAGCCCAGGCTGGCCTTGAGTCACAGAGATCCTCCTGCCTCAGCCACCCGAGTGCTGGGATTGCAGGCATGCACCACCATACCCGGTTGCAAAAAACATTTTTTTTAAATTTGGGGTTCTCTGTATTCTCTCTTTGTGCTTGTCTATAAAGCAGCACTAGGGAATCCTCTGTGCCCTTGTTTTAAGCATGTCTTCCCTTTTTCAAGGACCATCCTGAGAAAATCACTGTGTAATCTTCCCTCCCTGGGTGTGACATTCAGCAGTATGACCTTCATTTCTCTAGCATTGTTTTTTTTGGTACGGGGGATTGAACTTGGGACCTTGCAGTTGTGAGGCAGACACAGTAACCACTGAGCTAAATCCCCGGCCCTCTCTAGCATTGTTTTTGGTTTGTGGGTGGGAAACAGGATGTTTGAATTCTGAGCTCTTGATTTTTCACCTCTTTAACTGGGCAAAATATACATAAATTTACCATTTTAACCATTTTTAAATGTCTAAGTGCACATCCAGGAGCATCAATAACATTCACAGTGTGGCCACTGTCCACACCTATTTTTGCCATCACAAAATTTGTTTCCTCTGTATCCACAAAAAGAATGACTTCCCATCCTCCCACCCCCAGGCCCCAGTAACCACTGTACTACTTTCTGACCCTTAGGAATGTGCCTATTCCAAATGTTTCATATAAGTGGAGTCAAAAAAGTCATCCTTTTCTGTCTGGTCTAGCTCATTCAGCAACTTGTCAAAAGTTTATCCCTGTACATGTATTAGAATTTCATTTCTCTTTATGGCTGAATAATATTCCATGCTACATTTTCTTCATTCCTCTCCTGTTTGCTTTTGTGAATATGCTCCTATGAACATGAGGATATAAATACCTATTCCGAGTTCTTTTTCAGTTCATGTTTATGCAAATATGACATTGCTGAGTGATACATAACTGTGATCTGAAAGTCCCTGAAATTGATGTGCTGATCTCAGTCACCATAATACTATGAAGAGAGAGGTACAAAAAAGCATGGGAGGTGATCGCTATACTAATTAGCTTGATTTGAACATTACACAATATACACATGTATCAAAACATTTTAGGGCCGGGGATTTAGCTCAGTGGTTTCGCCGCCTGCTGCGCAAGCGGAAGGTCCCGAGTTCAATCTCTGTTACAAAAAAACAAAAAAAACCACCTTTTATCCCATAACCTGTACAACAAATAAAGACAGATTTTTTTTTCTTCTTTGAACATCACTTTATTACTTTTTTTATATTAATTGATACATTTTGGGTATACAGTACATTTACATTTATCATTAGGTGTTTGTACCTGTACATGATGTATCTTGGTTCTTATTTTTTTCCCCATTACCTGTGCGCCCTTCACCCCCACCACCCTTCCCTATTTACATAGATTTGTTTCCTTTTTTTTTTCTTTCACATAATTGTTCCTTTCCTTTCTTCCCTTTTCCCTTCCCCTCCCGCCACCTCTCCACCTTTGGACCTTTTCCTACTTCAAATTATCAGTTATTCGTTTTAATCATTTTCATCCTTATTTACACTTTCAGTTTCTCACACTAGAGATACTATTCGGTATTTACACATGTGTTCTATTTATTTCACTTAAGAGAATGGCCTCAATATGCATCCATTTAGCTATAAATGACTAGTTCCTCCTTGTTCTTTATGGCTGAGTAGTACTCCATTTTATTTTAAAAACCCACATCTTCTTTATCCAGTTTCCAGTGGATGGGCACTTGGGCTGTTTCCAAACCTTAGCTATTACAAACTGTGCTGCCATAAACATAGGTGCACATGTATCACTGTGGTAGGATTCTTTTAATTCTTTGGGGAAGATACCCAGTAGGGGAGTAGCTGGGTCAAATGGGACTTCTAGTCCTAGTTCTTTGAGGTATCTCCATACGGATTTCCACAGTGGTTGCAACAGTCTGCACTCCCACCAACAACGGAGAAGGGTTCCTTTCTCCCCACACCTCTGCCAGCATTTCTTGATAGCAGCCATTCTTTCTGGGGTGAGGTGGAATCTCAGTGTTGTTTTCATCTGCATCTCTCGACTGACCAGTGATGGTGAACATTTTTTCATATATTTATTTGAGAAATGTCTGTTCATTGCGGATGCCCATTTTTGAATTGGGTCTTTGAATTTGGGGGGTCTGATTTTTTTCAATTCTTTATATATTCTAGATAGCAGACCTTTAAGACAGATTTTTAAAGCGAAAAAAAAATGTAAGTGCCATTAGGAAATGAGTCCTAAGGGCTCACCCTTGTGAGTGGACTTAGTGCCCTTCTACAGGGGCCCGGCCACTCCTTTTCGCCCTTTTGTTCCTTCTACTATTGAGGCAGCAGCAACAGGGCACCATCTCAGCAGAGACGAGGCCCTCAGGCACAGCCTTGATCTTGGACCCTCCAGGTCTGGGAGAAATAAACTCACCGGTCTCAAGTGTTTTGTTACAACTGCACAAATGACCGAGACAATGGGATTCCATCTCCCTTTGTGACCACTCCTTTCCATCTTGTCGGCAGTGTCCCGATTTTTCAACCCTTGCCTCCAACAGTGTTTTGATAATTGCCCTCCTAAACATGTGACATAGTACTTTGATCCACATTTCCCTAATGATAAATCATGGTAACATTTCTCTAGCATTCTTTCTCTATTCTGTTACCCTAAGACCTCCTTGTATCACAGCTAGATTTTTCTATTGAAAATACTAATTAACACCAGAAATTTTAATTCTTTGTCCGGTGCCACAGCGGGCTGTTTCATATCATTGAAAGCTCTAAAAGGTCCACCATCACTGGCCTAGTGTCACACTTGGCAGATGAGGCCATTGCAGAGCACCATGTCCCAAACCTTAAGTTCCAGGAAGTTCAAGTACAGCTACACCACCCTCAGCTCCAGGGAGTCTTCAAGACATCTGCCCTATCTCTGCCCGCAAACTCTTCAAGGCAGTGACTGACTCCTCAGACCAACGCCCAGCAACCACCTCCCTCTTCAAAACCTTTGCTCCCCTCTTGCTCAGGGCTCTTTGCAGGCTCCGCCCACTCTCACCCGGGTGAAATATATAGCCTTGTTGCTCACACAAAGCCTCAGGTGGTCTCTCTCCTCTCTGTACCTTCGATACACCTGGAGGTAAGGTCTTAGGACTTGTGTATTTAACCTGGACTCCACTTGCTTATGCATGGGCTTTAGAACCTCTTCAAGTATTACAATTCCATAAAGTTTGAATTGCTTTCGTTATCGCTTCTGTTTTGTCTAATTGAGGTCTATAGATTTTTTACTTGGCTCTACCCACTTAATGATCACAACAAACCTCTCATCAGAGACAGAAATCCTTAAGGGACTTGATTACCTACATGTAAATTCCGTGACCAACATCACCTGTTGAAGTAATTGTTCCTCAAATGTTTAGTACCAGTTGGAAAAACTGTGACCCTAGGTAATTGTGAATATTAAACATTCCTGAAATGTTCTTTGAACCGAGTGGGAGTGTGATCGTGATTGTGGCAACTTGGGTAAGAAACACCCAACTAAATGGGCTCAGCATAGTTTTGGGTGTGGAAGGCCCACCCTAGAAGGGAATTGAAGGAAGGAAGGATTCCCTCTGTCATTAGGGGTAGCTCTGGTCTTTGCTTTCACCTTCGATGTCTTCTCCTGGCTTCCAGCGAGACCCTTTGGCCTTCTGATACGGACTCACACAGGACACTACACGGAGCTCCAGGACTTTGACTGGAGTCTTTGGATCTCCAGTGTGCAGACCTTTTGCACTCTTCCACGCTCTCTTCCCAACTCTAGGCAGCCATTGTAAGCCAATCTGTAAATTCTTACATACTTGTTTTGGGTTGTTGTTGTTTTTAAATCCAGGAACCAAACTCAGGGCCTCATACTTGCCAAGCAGGCACTGCATCACTGAGCTACATCCCTGGCCCAATTCTTATATATTTGTATATCTTGTATTATATCTGTTTCTCTAGTAAACACCGACCGATACAGAATTTGGTACCAGAAAAATGGGGTCTTAACTGTAACTGTACCTCACCATGTGGTTCAGGAGCCTTTGGGACTGGCTTGTGGCAAGTTTGGAAAGGTTCAGAAATGCTGGCTGAAAAAGCAGCCCTGGAATGGCTGAGGCTGTACTTGATGGGAGATTCTGGTCAGCGCCCAGAATAGCGGAGTGCTGTTACCAGTGCTGCCAGTAAAGACCAGGATTGGGAGATTTCTGCTGGGAAGAAGGACTGCATTGATACTGGACTCCAGAACAGGTGTGTTATCCCGTGGCAGAAAGTTTGTCTGCCTTTTGCTCATGTCCAGAGACTTTGCCTGAGACTGAGATTAATGGTGGCAGACTAATCTTGCAGAAGACATTTCAAGACAGTCTAATGTTGAGGCGATGGCATAGCTACTGTTAGGGCATCCAGCCAGATTTATTTTGAAAATCAAGAGCAAAGAGCACGGCAGAATGATTTAAAACATGAGTTTGGCCAGAAAGGAAGCTCCAGTAAAGCCATGGACTGCAAAGATAAAGCAGAGGAGATCTTGATTACTGAGAAGGAACAGGAGAATGGGAAAGATGGCCTGAGGGCATCATAAGGAGTAGGACTCCAGACTTTGCAGCCTCAAAATCAAAAAAGTGAAAGACTGCTTTCTTTGAGAAGAGTACCCTGGAGCACCGTGTTCCAGAGTTGTGTGGCCTAGGGAATTTGTTCCTCAGAATTAGGTTCAGTGCTCAGCGATCTAGCCACTCGACCTCCCAGCCAATAGAGGGAAGCCTGGCTACTGCTTTAGCTGGTGGCAGACCCTGGCATCATCATCCACATGGTGCTGGTTTTAGGTGCGTGCAGAATGCAAGAGTTGTGGGGTCAGGAAGGCTTCCACCCAGATTTCAGAAGAAGTCCTGGAGGCTGGGCAGTGTGGCCCTGAGAAGGGCAGTGTGTGAAGCTGTGTGAAGCTCAAGGATCGTTGGAGACCCCAGATGCTTGGAGAAGCCAGCAACTTACATTGTCTGAGTAAAACTGCCGGGAGCAGAGCCCACCCCAGAGAAGTCATGGGAGCTACAACCACCCACAGTGTCGTAGGGGTGGAGCCACCCAAGCCCTTTGGAGTTTGCAATTTTGCCAGATTGCCTTGGATGCTGGACATGGAACTATGGGATTGTCTGCCCTGATGGACTTTGGACTTGCTTTGTTCCCATTCCTTCCTATCTTCCTCTTTGTACTTTTTTGAATGGAAATGTCTATCTTGTGCTATTGTATGTTGGAAGTGTTTAATTTTCATTTGTACCAGGGCTCGAGGCTAAGAGTTGTGCATTAAATCTGAGAGAAGACTTGGGACTTGGACTTTTCAGCAATGCTGAAACTGTTAGGACTTTGGCAACTCTTGAAAATGGACGAAATGCATTTTGCATGAAAGAATAGGCATGAGTCTTCGGGGAGGCAGGGGCAGAATGTGATGGCTTGTGTCTAGATGTTCCCCTAAAGCCTCATGCAGTCATAAGTGAGGCTTTTTCAGAGGTGGCTGGATCTGGGGTGAATGCTGCTGGGATTAAGGGTTTGTAATTACTAAATTAGCCCACTGATAGGTTTGGCACCCACCCTAAGCCAGGTAGCTTAGATAGAATATAAAAGGGGCAGGAAGAAGCTGCTCTTGTCCGCTTGATGGTTCTCTATTTTGCTTGCTTGTTTTTGCTGTCTTCTGCCTGTCATGGACTATTTCTCCTCTGCCTTGCCAACCTGCCTTGGAGCCACTGACTGGACTGAAACTTCTACAAATTGTGAGCCAAATAAATCTTTTCTTCTTTAACTTCAGGTGTTGAGTATTTTGTCTCAGCGAGAAAAGTAACTTTAAAAAGGCAGGGAGTTTACAGTGTACATGCTGAAATGTCACATACTATCCTTCCTATTTTCCTGACACTGATCAGGTTTTGGCTTCTGGGCTGGAGATGTAGCTCAGTGGCATCCACCACGTGGTTGATGATGTATGCTTGGCATTCCTGAGGCCCCAGGAACCCCCAGCACCTAAATGTGCATTCTTCCCATTCTTCCTTCCTAGGTGTGGGGACACAACTGAGTTTCCTTTCCAGTGCCATCTCCAAGGACAAGTGATGGCTGCGTGAGAGACAGAGGACTCTGATTCCTACATGGGCAGTGTTCTACGGCCAGTGACCCTTAGCACATAGGCCCTTAGCACAATCAACCCATGTATGAAAGTACAGTATACTAAAGGTCTTGACTCTGAGCCACAAAAAGTGTCAGGCACACACCTGGGAGGCTGGGGCAGGAGTATCACAAAAGCCCAAGAAACTTACCAGCTTAGTAAGACCCTGTCTCAAAGAAAAAAAACAAAACAGGGGCTGAGGATATAGCTCAGTGTAAGGGTCTCTGTTCAATTCCCAGTACTTAGAAACATTCGAGTTGCAAACTTTCACAGGTGTATTGTGTTAAGACTCACTGTCAGCTTACAAATGAATCCAACTTAGCAACAGTTCTGCAACAGAACTCGTTCGTAAGTCGGGGACTTAGAAGAAAACCAGAAAGATAATTTTGCCAATTCCCTTTCCAAATCCAAAGTTTATCTTAACTGTGATTATCAGATGTAAACATAAAGTAGTTCTGTTTCGTTTTAATGAAGTAACATGTTCTAGCTCACATTACTTTGGTCAAAACGATCGGCACCAGAGCTCCTCCACGGAAACTTGAGCAGTTTTAAAGAAACACCAGGAATACAGTCACTATGCCACTTGATGATTCATGGTCCAACACCAGTGCTAGTTTTTCTTTTGTTTTACTAACACTTAATGTATCCTACAATGAAAAGTACTATTTTTAAAAAACTGCAACAAAACAGAAACAAAGTGTTACAAGAATCTGAATAAATGCAACAGCCGAAGGCAGTCAGTGGCTGTTAAAATGTTTAAGGTTTTAATTTTAGAAAAAGCTTTAATAGCAATAAAAATTCACTTATTTGAACATACTATAGTTTATACTTAATGAACTTAAGAGTGACATCCAGTCTTTAATAGTATTAAAATAATTTAAATGATTTTTTTTTGTGGTACCGGGCAGTGAGCCAAATTCTCCACCCTAATTTAAATAATTTAACTCATCATAACACTTCTAGGCAATGGGAAATGAAACCCTTCAGATTAAAACTTTCATCTTTACCTAACAGTCCAAGTCTGTCAAAGTGTGACTTCACAAAGTCAAGGATTCTTTCAACAGCTTGCATTAATATCTAAATTAATATTCAGAATAGCCTAAGGGAAATTACATGTATAATAAAATTTACTTCGTCAAAGCAACTGCTTAAAGCTGCACATGGATAGGAAAAATTGGGTTCAGTGAGCCCAGAGGACACAGTGCCAGGTGTAGTCAAGCCCTTTCTGGCAGTGAGCCCTCTTCAGTCCCTGACACAGTAGATACCCAGACTCTGTGATAGAGGACGGTCAGGCAAAGAGGGAAAGTACACATTAGTAGCTATCCCAGCCACTTACTGTCCAGTCCACAAAGCTTGCCACCAAATCTTAGTAGGTGCTTGTAAGTATGAGATGATTTTTGTTTGGATGTCATATTTGGATAAATGTGTATTTCTTTTGGTAAATAATCCACCTAGCTTTAGATCAGAAGCAGGAAGTCCTCAAGGAAGCCTCTGTGTTTGGAGCAGCCACAGCGGTGTGTCCTCTAACACTCTGCCTGCCCTTTTCTGTAATCTAGACCAGCAGCTCCAGTGCTAGCTGCTGCTAAGTGTACATCCTCTTCTCAGCTGCCTACGTGCCAAGCCCACTTCATCCACTCTCACGCAGCAGCCAGAATGACCCAAGGAGGTTTAGTTTAACCCAGTGTTTTACTTTGGATTACTTAGCAATCTTCAGTCAGAAATCTGAAGTAAAACTCCACCATTAGCATCACTGTAGATAGTCCTGAATGTAAAGCGCTCTTGAGCTTGTAGGGTGGGAGATGTTTGTGTGAGCTAATAATTTATAGTCACTCATGTTACTTTACAGAAATGTGGGGCAAGTATCACCTATGCTTATCCCATAGAACCTCCTGAAAGATACCACCAAAACAAGGAATAGGAGCATTAATAGAAACCATTATAACGGAAGCAATTTAAAAATAAAGGTTAGACCTCATAAATCAAATCTCAAATGAACCAAGAGATGTGGCTATAGATGTCATCCCTGTAGGCCAAGAATATGAAAAAGACTTCAAAGAAAGATAAGCTAATGAATATTGTCAAACATACACAGGATTTACCTTACTTTGTTCAAATTAGCAAAATCTGAGGTTACAATGAAACAAACTCTATTTTCACTCTATGGGTCCACTAAAAAGCAGTAATTCATGACTTTAAAAAATAATCCCACCAGGTGCAGTGGCCCCCACCTGTAATCCCAGCACCTGGGAAGCTGAGGCAAAAGAATTCAAAGTTCAAGCCCAGCCTGGGCAATTTAGTGCCTTAGTGAGTTCCTATGTCAAAATAAAAAGGAAAAAGGATATATAGCTCACTGGAAAGGCCCTGGGTCTAATCCTCAATACCAAAGGGGTAAAAATTGTTACTGAATCCCAAGAATATAATCAGAAAAAATATAGAAATGTTCACAGGTTAAAGAGCTACAAAAAAGAAACTTAATAAGATCAGTATCCAAAAGGTGGAAAATAGGGCCGGAATTTAGCTCAGTGGTTCTGGTGCCTGCCTCGAAAGCGCAAGGTCACGAGTTTGATCCCCCGCACCAAAAAGAAAAAAAAGAAAAAAAGGAAGAAAAGAGCTAAAACTATAGTGAATCCTCACAAGTCAAAAGAAATGGTGGTTTCCCAAGAATATAAAAGAGATGAAATGCTCAGATGATGATGTATGGTGAGAGGGTTACATAATCATGTGACACTAATATTTTGCAAAATGAACATGTACAAGAATATGTACATAAAGGAGAAAAAAATGTTAAGTCATCTGCACAGATGGTAAGGTTACAGGTTTTTGTGTGTGCCATTTTGTGATTTCAAAATCTACACACTGACTTTTGTAAGAAAACTGCCAAACCTGGTGGCACTCACCTGTAACCCTACCACTCTTGAAGGCTGAGGCAGGACTAGAAATCCAAGCGCAGCCTGGGTGACATAGCAAGACTCTGGCTTAAATTTTAAAATAATGTAAGAAGGGCTAGGGATATAGCTCAGCACAAAGGTCCAAGGTTCAATCCTCAGTACTACCAAGTAATATACCTCCTCAAATATACCTATTAGATGATACAAAAACTGTTCTGCTAAACACACATGCTAACAAAACCTGGATATGAATCTGTGGTTGAACTGTATTTATGACTACATAGGCACATGTTATAACCAATTTCAAAATACTTTCTATTAGAGAAGAGATTAAGCAATCTTTCCTGCACCACCTTCTGTGTGGTGGCACACACCTGTAATCCCAGCACTCAGGAGGCTGAGGCAGGAGGATGTCCATGAGTTCAAGGCCAGCCTGGGCTACACAGTGAGACCCTGTCTCAAAAAATAAAAAATAAATACAGAAGTAAACATTGTTATCCAGAGCTGCCCAGAATTTTTCACTGACTTTCTATACCTGCAGCACCAATGAAAGCCACACACAATTATCTTTGGCCATTCAGATGACAATTTAAAATCTTGCCCTGCACCTGAAGGTAATTTACAACAATTAATGGCATGGCACAAGAGGCATAGTAGTATAATAGCATAACATTTTGTGGGGTGCCTATTATGTGAAAAGCATTATTCTGGGTTCATTTACAAGTCATTTAACCCTGAGTAACTATCACAATTTAACCCCATTCCTACACGTTAGGAAACAGGCCCAGGGTCACACACCCGGTAAGGAGTTAAAAGTCAAAATTGGCACCTAGATACCTGGAAGTCTGGCAACAGAACAAGACTCTTCACCACTGGGGCTATGCAATCATAACTCCGTCTTAGCATTTTTAAGCAGGGGAAGTTACCAGCACTCTGTGGGTGTCCTTGTGAGATCAGAGGGAGGGCTGGGGTGGTACAGTTCAGAGGCCACACCCGCCTCTGCAGCGCTTTAGTCACAGCGCAGTGCTCTATGCTGTGAAGGGCTATATTTTATCAAACTCACATATAAAGCCGACACAACTTTTTAATTTGCCAGATAATCTTTTAATGAGAATTATAAAAGACCAAAAACATTTTTTTGCAAACTGTTTTTAAACAAATGATTTTTGTTTTTAATTACAAATACTGTGTATGATGATGCTTTCTTTTGTAAAACCAATAAACACAAGAACAAATTTTAAACATGTGATTTGTCCAAGATATTTGAAAAAGGAAAAATAAAGAGCCTGGTTTTTAAATATTTAAGTAACTCAGAATTTATTCCCTAACCTTTCAAAGAGTAAGCCTGAAGGTATCATGTGAATGGAAGAGCGTGAGAGAGAATGAGAAAGAGACATCGTCAAGCTGTCTTAAGTAGCTTTTGATAGTTTTTCTGAGGTTTCCTTTCAGGGATCCATATCTTCAAAAAACAGCTTAATTTAAAAACTTTCTAATGAACTGATAATAAGAGAAAAGAATGTACTGAACATATAAAGTTTACCATAAACAATTATGCATATCAAAAGACACTAACTTTAAAAGGTACAAAAAAGTGAGGAAAAACCTGAATTACAGAAAAAAAGGTAATTTAATGAAAACCTAGAATTAATAAAAATTAGCAAATACACTCACACACAAGAGGGGAGAAAAAGAGCAGCACTGTGTGTTGACTCATAAAGGGAGAAGCAGTGGCCCAGGACCACCTGATGGCTTGTCAGTTAAAGAAAAAAAAACACGCGCAGAAAACAAAACAAAATAAAACAAAACAAAAATCAATTATTTGTCAACAATACAATCAATCTACAACAAACACAAAATTCAGAATTATTTTACAATGCTTCCTTTAATACAAAAGATGCCCATCCTGGGTGTGTATATATATATACTTTTTCAGTGGTTTACTGTTGACTTATTTTTAAATATATTAGTGTTACTACATGCAACTGTTTCCTGTATTTAAAGCCTTTCTTTTATTTACCTTCATGTGTCTAGCTTCCACCTACCAAGAGTTTCAGATTGGCAGGCAGATGGGTGCCTTGTTCTCTGTGAAATGCAAGTTTTAAACACTGGTCCAAAAATGTTTGACTGCCATTTCAACACATGGAAATAGTTACATTGATGCCTAAATTGCCATTTTCTGCAAAAAGCTGTGCGATGCTGGTGTCAAAGACTAGGCAGTCACTATTCATAATGGCTGTAGCAATTCCCTCGTGAATAGATCGGGGAGTCGCTTCCCAAGTCAATCGCCGCCTATGACCATTTAGCTCTAGTCGGTAAGCAAAATTTTCAGCTTGCTTGCGTGTTCCTATCAGCTGTACAATTGCGAAGAACTGCTGGTGACCATCGTACTTCTCCTGCTTCTCTAAGACCAACATGAAGTGAAAGCCAAAACAGGACTGCATCATCACCCAGTCAACAGCGCCAGGAAGGTTAATGTCTGTCGCGAGGAAAACGATGTCCTCCCCTTGCAGGGTGGTAATGGACTTATGCTGGTGCATCAAGTGAGGCATGACAGCATCCAGAGAGCCTTGCCACTTACAGGAAGCACCAGGGCATGGGCAGGAGTAAGGCCTGAACTCACACAGCTCCTCGTGGTCTGCTTTTTCTGTGTGTGGTAAAGTTATTTCACATCCAGAAGAGGCATATTTACAAGGGAAAAGTACTGAATTGGCCACTTTCTCCATAGCCAAGTTGCGAATGGATCCCAACGGGCCCCGGCAAGTTGGACAACATGTGAGCTTCGGACGACAGTTGCTACAGACAAGATGGCCACTCTGACACTGAAGAATGGGTGGTAACACATAGTCAAAGCAGACGGGACACTCAAAAAGACTCGCCAAGTCATTGTTGGATGCAGTTGTGCCAGTCAGGGCAGGCACCCTCTGGGATGGTGGACACTTGGAGGTACCAGTAGGTAATGCTGTAGCAGTCTGACGGCTCATTTCTGTAATAAAAAATTTTTTAAATTAAAGATGCAGAAGAAATTACAACTGTAAATATCACAGACAAAAATGTAATTTATACTAAAAATGCATTTTGTAATTAGGTGTTATACATTGGATAAAGACTGCTTTTCAAACTGTCCCAGATCATATTTAAAATTTGCCCCCTTAAAAAAAAGTACTATAAAGCATCTCTGGATAAACTACGTACCAATAAATGCTAAAACAGACTGAACCACAAGTTACAAGACACTGTATCATAAATACAATCAGATCTGTTTCAACTGGACACTGTTCTCCCTGAGTCTCTAACTCTATTTCTTTGCAATTCTCAGTCAGCTGCTGACTGCTTCAGGGAGTTATAGGTCCTATGTAGTTCTGCTAGTGAAGAGTATCTTCTCTAGATATATATTTTGGGAATGGGGTATAGGGAGTCATAGGGAAAGGACCTGCTACCACATTCCATTATCCATCTTTAATCTTCCCCCAAAATATTATCAGCAAGGTATTTATTTTGTTCCCTACTGATCAATGCCCATCTCAAAAGTTAGGGAAGACACGGTATAAATAGCCACCCTTAAAGTTGTTAGATTAATCTAGTGTTTAGAGAAACTACCTTACTCTATTCTATTTCCATTCCATTATATAAATCAGATGATACACAAGGAGACAGGAGTCAGAAAGTACAAAAGAGTAAGGATAAAACCACCACAGATGCACATCAATGCACACAGATGCACACAGATGCATACTGGGGATGGCGGAAGAGTCCACAGGTAAAGAATTCCCTGCACCCCTGGGGTTCCTTAGTGCTGCAGAAACAATCATCAACAGGATGAACAGCATCGCTTATCAGATAAATGATTTTTGGAAGAATCAATCTACCAGGTAACTAGTGAGGATGAATCAAATAGAAATAAAACAAGCAACTTTTCCCCAGGAATCTATCTTTGCTGGGCTATGGCAAGTCACAAAGATCAATAAGGCTGCTGATATCCTAAGAGGGCACTTCCAGAAACAACAGTAAGCCCTGTTTTCAAAAATTACAGCCTCAAGCTTAATGTGTCCTCTCTATTAGAATCATTTTTCTGTTGGAAGGAACTTAATGTTTAAGAAACAAAGAGACAAAAGTAAATACAATCTGGGTTCTAGATTACTCAAGTGGTTACCAATAGAAACTGTAAATGGGAGGGGCTGAGGGTGCAAAAAAATTAATTCCTTTATGACTAAAGGAATATTCTAAAGCTCAAAGGGAAAGAGAAATGTTAAGTTATTTAGCATGTGTGAGGCCGTGGGTTTGATCCCCATGGCCACACACACATCCCTAGAAATGTAACTAAATTCCATCACAACACTGCTTAACAACAGCTTAGAAATTCGGCCCTGTGCAACCCAGGGGGTCCTGACAAAAGGACTATGAAGGAGCTCTCCTGTAATCCCGGTTTCCCTCCAAGTAAATTCTTTGGGTATAGGATTATTCATCCATTTTATGTCATCTGTAAAACAATGGGCTTATTCATGTCAACCTGTTTGTAAACTCTGTGCCTATTTTGTGGCCTATCCTATGCTGCTCACTTAAGTGAGCAACACAGTAAATGGAAAATGGTTTTTCTGGGCACAAAACAGTCTAAGTCCCCAATGCCTTTCAAATTATTAAACCAAATTGCATTCATTATCAAAGGGGAGTAAGCTCAGTTCACATTTAACATAAAATAGAGGATAACACTGTGGTCCAATTTCTTGACCTAGCAAAATAGGCCTAACATTTATCAATAGTTCTTGTTTGTATTGTATCTTTATCTTTACTACTTTCATGTAAAGAGCACATTGTAATTTCTACTGGAAGTGTGAACAACAAATGCAGCACCAGGATATCAACTGCTAAAACCTTCTATAGCTCCAAAGGTGGAACCCAGCTCCGTGCTGAACCAGAAAAGGAATCCCAACCTCAGGCGGGCCTGCAGGAAGAACCAAGCACAGCCCTGCGGAAGTCACAACTTACGCTGAAGTCTGATTTACAAAGAAGTACAGCAGCACAAATGAAACCGCACTGTCAGCCTTGGAAAGTGCTCACTCAGGCTGCAGCCATTCCCCACACCAGGCTCTGGGATTTACTGCTTTCAAATCTCAGTTTCCTGAGCCCAATCTTTCCATGTCAGTACCTTTTCTCTTTCTCCTCCTAGTCGTAGGTAAGCACGTGAACAAGACTCCCCTCCAGGAGTACGGAAAGGGCAGGGCAGGCTTCCCAGGCATGTGAAGTCAGGCTGTGCATGGCGTTCCCCGCAGCAAAGACAATCTGCAACACAGGCCCCTCCTGGCCACCTCCTGTGCTTAAGACGTCCAAATCCGTGTCAGTGTCCGAGGTCAGGGTCCTTTCATCCATTCCCTCCTCACTCACCGCAGGGCTACAGATGCTGAGAAAAGGCAGCCTCGGTCCCCTGCCGGTGACCACACCTCCCTGAGCTCAAATTCGCCTGCTTTTCCAAAAATGGGAGGCATAGCTGAGCTAGCCTAAGTCAGCCTAAAAAGTTTGTCTTCCCCAGCTTCACTGGCCAGGTTCCCGCCAAACTGCCAAATGGGGGTGGCTGGGAGCCCTGCGAGATCTCTAGCCCGCGAGAGCCCTAAGGGAGTGGCCACTGCCCGCTGAGACTCGGCCAGCCCGGCTCCCCGCCGCCGCACCCAGGGCGGGGCCCCCAACTGGCAGGGCGGGGCGCAGGGCGGGGCGGAGCCTGAGAGGTGTGGGCCCAAAGCCCCACCCACCCATGGCCGAACGCTGGGCCCTGGCACTTGTGTAAGTTTAGGTGGAACCAAGGCCCTGTAGGTCAGTTTCTTACTTCGATCTAAATGCTACACTGGGTATATGGAAAATGTGTGGGCAGTCAAGCGCTCCTCCCAACATGGATTACACTGTCCAGTTAATGTGTGAATTCCCACGTTTTTGGAGTAAAAGGATTCCGCCTAATTCATCCTACAGCTGCAGTACCTCCTGGGTTCTCACTTCTCCACTTCTTCCCCTATTGGCAGCATATTTTAAACTCTCCTCCCTCTGCGAACAGAACGCAGTGAGAATAGTAAATACACTCAGGGCACAAAAACTCGTATTTCAACCTCCAAACTGGGACTGTATTCTCTTCCCACTCTGGGAAAGCCATCTTAAATGGCCTCCTTTCGGAGCGGCTTGTTTTGTTTTTAAACAAGCATAACCCTTGCCCCATAAAGTCCTATGGGCCTCAGCTCTAGTTGCATCAGTGGGAGCGTTCAGAGGCTAACCTGTCATTACATCATGGTCAAGGCAGCTTCAAACACAGCAAGGAGTGGCCGTGAGGGAAGGGAAGCCGGCAGGTGCAGATTAATCACTTTCGTGACCAAATTGCACCATCACTTTCCCACCTAATAATGTGCTCGGTCACCTCAACTTCATTTTAATATTAGTCTACACAAAATATCTGTGGAAACAGAAATACAACTAAAAATAGTCTGCCACACAAATGTAACATTATCATCACTTGTATTTTTAAATTCTAGATAGGTCTTGGGTACACAGAGCAGGAGGCTTCAAATACTTCAGGCAGAGAAACTCTTGCAAATGTAACCAAGAACCCAAATGCATAAAACAAGTACAGGAAATGGCTGATTATCCACAAGCCACAGAGAGTTCACTGTCAACGCCCCCAAGAGTATATAAAGTCTTACAGCACAGTCTGAAAACCACAAATCCATGCACTAATCCTTCAACAAATCAAAACAGTAAAAATGGAAGAGTTCTGGAAAAAGAGCCCGGCTCCATCACCTGGTCAGCTGGCTTGTCTGGATTGAGATTAATGATTTAATTCGTGTATGTCACAGGTGGTATATATTCCAAGATAATTTAAGTATTTACCTAAATCCTGAGTTTATTGCCCCATATCATCGACTAGAGACCTAGAACTTCTGGGCTCTGAATACACACTCTCAAAGATGCTTTAAGCTTATAAAGGTGACCCAACATGTCTGCCAGGGATCAATCACCATTTAACTTTAGCACAATAAATCTAAACTCCTAAACTGGGCAAAATATTTATTTACATTGGCTTTACAAAGAGCTGAAAATTTCACAAAAACCGTATTTCACTAAAACAAATCTACAAAATTCAGAATTAGTAAAAACTCAAAATTGAGCAAGAATACTCTATTACCTACCCTATACCTCAAGCCTAGTTTGGTATAAAGTTTAAATAGTTGTTACCTAAATCAACATTTCAGAATCAGCCTTTAATGTTGTCTTAGTCATTTCAGAGCATCCAACTATTGCTTTGTGACATTAACATCTTTACAGTGGAGACAGATAGAAATTAACTTTTATTCTCAATTCTGTGTGGCAACATTTGTTTCCCCTTATAAATACTTACAAAATAAAAGTTTTAAATGGGAAATGTAGTCAGGCATGGAAAAAGAATCACCATTTATTGCAAAGCAAGTTTCAAAAAGGACCTGGGGGAGGGCAAATCAGGAAGACTATACACAGGGCAGGACAGGAAAGGGAAAAGGGAAAAAGGAAAAAGACCAATGAATTAGTTACCTGTGAAAGGATACTGATGATTTTTTAGCTATACTTCCCTTTAAAAGAGACAACTGAAAAATCACTTTATAACCTTGGGGCTGGGGCTTATGGCATGTGCAAGGCCCTGGGTTCAATCTCCAAAAAGAAAAAACTCATCAGCATGATGTGTGAAAACAGTCAAACTTAGAAAAAGATAAAAGTTGCATTCTTCATTTACTAAAAAAGGAAGTAAATATTGCTACCCCTCCTTTATTTCCCCCCAAATAACTTTAGAAATAACGTAACATATCAAAATTAAAGTTATAGGGCTGGTGGTATGCTCAGTAGCAGAACATGTGCCTAACATGTGCAAAGCCCTGAATTTGACTGGGGGAGGGTGTCAATAAAATTGCAAGTATAAGATTACAAATTTGCACTTTGCATTAGTAATCTGAGTTAAATAAAGCTCCATTCAAAACATTTAGGTCCTTCTTCCTCCCTAGAATGCCTTTTGCTGAAAAAAGAGCTTTCTACATTTATTTGACATTGTGGTGGGTACTATGTAGATAGTATTTAGGTTATAATGTTAAACACTGCTTCTACATTAAGATTTACTAGCTTCTCTCACACTGACAAAATTAAAGCAAGTCTCCTCAAAAATTCAACAGCTTGTTGATGGGAGGCAGCAGGAGGGGAGAAGAAGTCAAAAAGGATTAAGATGTGTTAGTATGTTGGGCCATTTCCCCAAAATATATGTAATCATTATGTACAGTAAACAGGTACTAATAAAAAACTATAAAATTTCAATAGCTTACATGCAAAAGTTAAAAACCAAACACTGTCCGCATCATGCGAAGCACGGTGCGAAGGCAGGCAGCTAGCTATCTGCAAGCCAGAAAGAGACCTCACAGGAACTCAGTGGGCTAGCAGTCGGACAGTGGGACTGCAGCCTCCGAAACAGAAACAGAAATAAACCAATGTTGCTTAAGCCAAAAAAACCACAAAACACTGCTATAAAACGTGTTTTCAGTTTCCCAAAACACAGTAAAGTCATAGTAATAAGAATTTTTGAAAACTGTGTATTTTCCCTAAAATCATTCTTCCTGAAGATAAACTAAAAACTTTGTAGCTATGGACAATGGGTCTAGTAAGACTGATGACCTGATGGGGGAAACCTGGGCAAAGGGCTGGATAGAAAACTGTCAAAATCTGAACAAAGGGGTGACACAGTAGAGGGAGGGAAAATGCAAACCCTTACTCAAATGTCCAAAAGCAAACACACTTTTGCTTTCAAAAATCATTACATGTGAAGCTTCCACTCCTACGAAAAAATAGGACATACTGAATCAAAACTTATTAGGCACTATGCTAGATAATAAGTCATGATTAATAAATAAAATACAAAATAGGAATGAAATATCTGTGAGAAGTCCAAGGAGCCATAAAAAATGCAGATGATATCCAAGAGTCAGGACTGGAGATCTGGGTAGTATTTGGAGTCACACAGAAAAGGAGCCTTCCTAAAATAAAAGCCAAGTCCTGACCTTTAGAGATTCTTCATTAAAGGAAGTGTTTGAAACCCCTGAACAGCAAGAGTTCTCAAACATCATTGTGCTTTCTATCTTCCAGTGAAGTCTTATCGCTTCAAGTCTGAAGCTGCATGGTATCTGCCTGCATCTTTACCGAGCCCAGGGAAGGCTGAGGCTGCTGGTCACAGGGAGGCTCACACTGAGCAACAAGGCTTAAGTAAGAAGAACCAAGGGGGGCAGAGAAAACCAAGCAGGCAAGGAGGACCTCAGAAGGCAAGGGGTTCATGAGCGCGCGTGTGCACGCGCACACACACACACACACACACACAACAGGCGGAATTACACTTAATATATGCTTCAGGAAACTTTGATTGTTCCTGTAATTACAGAAAAGACACGAGACCTACCTACACATCAAGGGCTCAACCACAGAGTACCCAGGAACTCTCAAGAAAACTGCCTGATGAAGTCAAACCATTCAAATGATTAATCAAAGTCAAGTATTGGGGTAAAAGGATTAAAGCTGGAGATGCCATTTTAATACAGAACTAATACTGAACTGTGGAGATTATAATTACAAATTAGAACGTAAATATGCTAAGCCTTGGCAAGTGTGCTATTGTGATTTATAATAAACACTATTTTTTTGGTCTTCACCCCTTTTCTGGCATACAGCCCTTGAAGTCCTGCAATCTCTGAAGTGCTAAGTCTTTTGTATTCTAATGAGATGACTGCTGGTAGGGAGCTCACTGCCTGGGGACCCACTCAAAAGTTCGAACTTTTAGCCTACTCCCTCATCCTGACTTCCAGAAAGGGGAAAGTGGCTGAAAGTAAGGCTAGTCACCAAAGGCCAATGATTTAATCAATCGTACTTACGTAATGAAGCCTCCATAAAACCCAGGACAGGGTTCAGAGCTTCAGGTTTCTGGCTATGTACAAGTGTCTGGAAGGTGCTGTACCTGGGGAGGGCAGCAATGCTTCACACCCTTCCACATATCTTGCCTCTTCACCTGTACCCTTTGTAATATAATTTTATATAACTTAATAGATATTTTATATAATTTAATATAGTTTTAAATGAGTGGGTAAAGTATATCCCTGAATTCTGTGAGCCATCCTAGCAAATTAACAAACTGGAGGGAGTCCTGTGAACCTCAATTTATGGTTGGTCAAAAGTGCAGTAACCTGAAAGACAAAGACAGAACTGACTACCCATCTGGTGTTCGCTAGAGAGGGGCTAGTGTGGGAAAGCCTCCACACAGCTGAGTCTAAGTGCTCCGAAGAAGAACTGGAGAAAACAGTTTTTCTGTACCATACACAGCTAGGTACAAATAACTACATAAATAACAACAACAACAAAATATGAAACAGGGAAGTAGTAAAAGTACTGTCATGGTCCCAATCTAGGCAATATGGGGTGACAGATGACACCACAAAAGCAACCTTTAAGATTCAACTGAGTCAGAAGTCAAGCTGAAGAAGGCCGAAGCAGTGGAGAAGCGACTAGGTGATAACTGGAAAGCTCAGAGATTGCTTTTTGCTTGCTCTATTTCTTCAAACAAGAGACTACAACACAGTGAATGTTAATAGACTCCTATAAACAAGGAAGACCAAAATTACCCAAGAAACAGAGCAATGTGATAGAATTCTTGGTAGGGTGAGGGAGGATTTTCAAAGCTCAGGACTGGACTGTGTTAGAAGAGTAACTTCCCCATAGTGAGAACAGAGAAGTCAGAATCAAATGTAAAATCATCTTAGATCCCCAAAGTCACCTACTACTGCCTTTCTTAAGTCAAAAGAGAACCCCATCAATCTAATATGTTCTTCAAACCTTAGTATGTACTAGAATTCTAAAACCTCGAAATGGCTGAATTTAACAGGCAGTATCCAGTGCTGGTGAGCATGTGGAACCCTCAAACTCTCATACCAGGCTGGCACAAATGCAAAGTGGCACAACTACATTGCCATGGCAGCAGTGAGTTCCACCAGTTAGCACTGTTTCTGGATTCTACTTCTAATTTACTAGTTACTCTCCTTATTTTTAGTACATATTGAATCTATAATAACATCAAGAATGAAAGCACTGGGCCAGGAATTTAGCTCAGTGGTTCTGCCGCCTGCCTCAAAAGCACAAGGTCCAGGGTTCAATCTCCAGTACCCCCAAAAAAGTACTAACATTCCCCCAAAACAATTAAAGCCCTTTTACATGCCAATAGTCCCCCCTTACCCATAGGTGATACATTCTTACATTCCACAAACCAGTGAATCCCTGCAACAACAGATACTACACAATCCTACACATAACTCTGCTTTCTATACATAAATATAAGTTAGGCATTGTACCATATCTTAACTATCTCAGCATACAACTTTTTTCTTTCCTTATTAAGAACTTTCACCAGGCATGGCTGTACACACCTATAATCCCAGCCTCTGGCAGGAGCAGGAAAATCTCAAATTCAAACCCAGCCTGGGCAACTTTGCAAGACCTTCTCTCAAAAAGTGCCAGGGATGTAGTTCAGTGTAAAGAGTCTGGGTTCGTTCAATCCCCAGTACTACCAAAACAAGTTTCCCTTTATGGCCTTTCTTAGATATGTGAACTGCTATCAGTTATATTCTTGTACTTTGGAGCCATTGTTAAGTTACACAAAGAGTACTGGAATACAAGCACTGTAATACCAGGACAATCTATCTGGTCACATTCACCTGATAACTGAAATGGCTACTAATGGGCAGGTAGCACATGTACAAGATGGACATGTGAGACAAGGATGATTCCGGACCCAAGCTGTATGGCAAGAAATTTTTCATCATGTACAATTTAAAATATATGATTTCTAGAATTTTCCATTTAATATTTTCAGACCACAGCTGACTGACAGGTAACTGAAACTTCAGAAATTAAAACCACAGATAAGGCAAAACCACTACAATAAAATTTTCCCTTTCCCACCTGCCAGGATAAAGATTGTGTCATTTTTGGTACTACCATAGTACCTTCAGCAAACTTTCACAGAGTCTCTAAATTCTTGAATAATCTGCTCAAAGTTAGTGTTCTAGTCACAACCTTTTCCCTTAGAACTATGTAAACTGAATATAAGGATTCTGCCATTTAGTGATACAGCTGACAAGCCTACTGCCATTTTCATTCTGCTTTTTAGGTAATCTTTTCCCCCCCAGCTGGCAGACTGCTTGTAAAACTCTTTTCTTTATCTCTGGAAGAATTTTTCAATAGATCATCCAGGTACATGTTAAGCACCCCTCAATCTGAAATGCTTCGAAATCTAAAAACTTAAGTACTGACATGATGTTCAAATTTTCAGATTTCGGAGCCAGGCATGGTGACACATGCCTATGATCCCAGTACTCAAAAAGCTGAGGTAGGAGGACTGGCATGAATTCAAGGCCAGCCTGGGCTACATAGTAAGACCCTGTTCTCAAAAACACAAAATAAAACAAAAAAAATTTAGATTTTGGAACATTTCTGATTTCTAGATTAAGAATGTTTAACCTCGGGCCAGGGATTTAGCTCAGTGGTTCCACAGCCTGCCTTGCAGGCCAAGAGTCACGAGTTCGATCCCCAGTAGCAAAAAAAAAAAAAAAAGAAGAAGAAGAAGAATGTTTAACCAGTAAAGTCTATACAAATATCCCAAAATCCAGGAAAACTCCAAAATCAGAAAAACTACTGGACTCAGGCATTTTGGAGCAGGAAGAATTAACCTGTATATGTCTTCTTTAAAGACTTGCCAAACACTAGATGAGTCTCCTCAACCTAAAGGATCAAGCATTTCACCTCAGATTTTTCTTTGAATTGTTCTTCCTTTTTCATCTATAATGCTAAATATGACTGTCCTTGTTCCAGTCTCTTATACTTTTGTTCTCATAATTTAATCTATGTTTTGCATTACATTCTAAGGGAAATTCACTAACTTCTAAATTCATGAATCTATATTACTAAAACTATCTTGATTTTCCTTTGTTAATTAACTTTTAAAAAGTACTGAAGGCCCCACAGATCTTTTGCTTATGTAATTCAGATGTACTGATATTAGAAATTTAAGCCAATAAACAAAATTTTTTAGTACCATGACATTTTATATAACACAGAAGTGTTTATGAGAAATAACTGCTTCCTATAATAGCAAGTGTTGATGTCTGACATTTTTGCAAATCTCTTTAATGTATGACTTAAGTAAAATACAGTTAAGATTCTCATTAACTGCTTCTGTATCTGATCTGTATTCCAACATGTATCCTTGAGAAAAAGCACTGTACTCACTGCCCCCAGTGAAAAGTTTGCACCCTCAAATGGGTCTTGAGAACTCCCAGAATCCCTCAACCACTCTTAGAGAACTGCTGCACTAGAATGAACATAAGCTTCACAAGTCTAAACTTTGTTTCACTCACACTACCATCTCCTGCACCTAGGACAATACCTAACCCAGACCAGGCACAAAAACATTTTAGGAAAGAATGCATAAATGAAGTACAACAGCATGAAGGATTCGAAGTAGAAGGAACTAGAACTCACTCAGCGCTGGTAACCCTCTATAAGTAGGATACATTGCTAGATAGAACCTTAAAAAGAATTCACAACTAATTTAAAATTTACTTTAAAAATGACATTTTAAACCAGGCATGGTGGCGCACACCTGTAATCCCAATACTTGGGAGGCTGAGGCAGGTCCCAGGAGGGCTGCCTGGAGTTTGAGGGCAGCCTGGGCTACATAGTGAGTTCAAGGCCAGCTTGAACTCCATAGTGAGATCTTATCCCAAAAAAACCAAAAACTAAAACAAACAAAACATTTTAGGGCTAAGGATGTAGCTCAGAGGAAGTACTTAACTAGTATGTGCAGGACCCTGAGTTTAATCCTAAGTACTGCAAAAAATAAATTTAAAAAAATAACACTTTAACAACAAATACTAAACAATACTTTAAAAGTGCACAAGGACCTGAGTTCGATGCCTGGTACCAAAAACAAAGTAAATCATTTTGGGCTGGGGATTTAGCTGAGTGGCACCGCACCTGCCTCCTAAGCACAAGGTCCTGAATTCAATCCCCGGTACCAAAGAAAAAAAAAGAATCAAAGTAAATCATTTTGTCACCATAAAAATAATTTTAAAAACTTGATATATTTACGTATCAATTAAGTTTCCAAGCCAGGCAAGGTGGCACACATTTGTAATCCCACCACAAGGATTACAGGCTGAGGCAGGAGGACTGCTGCAAATTCGAAGCCAGCATGAACTACGTAGTAATTCAAGGCCAGCCTGAACTATATAGCAAGATTCTGTCTCAAAAAAAAATTAAGTTTTCAAAGTATCTTTTATGTTTGTGAAGACCCAACCAACTCCTAGGGTAGTAATTTCATTTTTAGGAACATACTTCAAGAATGCAGCTGCATATATTGATTTGATTAGAATGAGAAACTCAAACCTGCCAGGGATTTAGCTCAGTGGCACAGTGCCTGCCTGGCAAGCATGAGGTCCTGAGCTCGATCCCCAGTACAGTAAAAAAATAACAGAAACCAAAAAACAGAAACTCAAATCTGAATTCAACTTTAGCTCTTCTTAATTCTCTTTATATTAGGCAAAATTATAATCTTGGATCTCAAGTTTCTCAGTTGTGAAATAATAAAACTACCACCAATAGATTTTTTGGACATTAAATGAAATCAAGTACATGGAAACATTCAATACAACTAACAAGCAATGCCATACAGCCGCAATCAACACACCACAGTCAATCACTGAGCAAGAACACGTGGGCTGTATATGGCAGGCTTTTACAGAAAACTGGGTTTGTGTGTGTTTGTAGTACTAGGGATTGAATTCAAGGCCTCTGCACTGAACTACATCCCCACTTCCTTTTTATTTTTTCTTTTGACACAGTGTCTATGTCACTAAGATCCCAGGGTAGGCTTAAACTTGTGATCAACCTGCCTCAGTATCTCAAAGTCCTGGGATTAGAGGGTTGCACTTAGAACTGTTATTTCAGTCTACTAACAAAACAGTTCCTACACTTTAAGATGATCTCAATCTGGGACTGGCTCTGAAAACTGTTAAAAGCTCAGAGGGTAATGACTGTGAACCTTTTAGAGCGTTCAATGATAACAGAGAACTTCGGAACTCATGCCATAGGTTCGCCACCACTGTCATATTTAATCCTCAAATAGTGGGCAGGTGTAGTGGTGCATGCCTGTAATCTCAGCACTCAGAAGGCTGAGGCAGGAGGATCACTGTGGGTTTGAGGCCAGCCAGGGCTACATAGTGAGTTCAAGGCCAGCCTGAACCACATAACAGGACCCTGTCTCACAAAACAAAAACAAACAAATAAAATCCTCATAAGATAAATTTTATCCTCACTTTACAAATAAAAGTAACTGAAGACCAGGAAAAATTTAAAACAGAGCCAAGTTGTCTGCTTTGTCTCTAAATCTCATCTTTTTAAAAATAACACTAAAATCAGAATGCATTTTCTTTATTATCTTGGTATACAATATTTAACTTAGCATCGCACACATCTTTTCAACATCTACAAAAATTTGCCCCAATAAAACTCTAAATTCAAATTAAACCTTTTTTTTTTTTTTGGTACCAGGGATCGAACTTGGCAAATTAAACCTTTTTTAATCAAAGTGGTAGAATCTGACACCAATTTCAGGTTATTGTTAAACCATTAGACATTAAATCAAAGTATCAAAAAGGTAAGAGCAGAGGAATAAGAGTACAGAAGCAGGTGGATGACCAGACAGGCTTTTTGACCTTTTCATTTCATACTACACATTAGTAAAATTTTTAAAGTAATTTTAAAATTTGGGGGCAACACTTGAAATTAAATTATTGAAACTACTGTACATCAGTCATGATTACAACACAATACAACTGGACTGCAATATAAACAGAACCCAAATACTAACTATAAAATTTGTATCCAAGCTTGGATACAAATGTTTACTGCTCTGATTATGTTTCAGTCTCTCAAAACGCAAAATTATCAAACATCCCACTATATGATTATTCTTCTTCTCCATCCTGGCATAAGGCTATCCTTGGTAAATCTTACTTATAAAGTACACTCACTGCACCTAGTACTATATATAATAGAGGACTCACACAACTCTGCATTCCATCTGACAGGTCTGATAGATACACACAAGCATACACAAAATACAGCCATACAGTTGGTACAAAAACTCTCCAGCACATCAAAATCAGCACTAACCTGTACATTAGTGACACAAACTTAAGCACTGAACAGCATGACGCTTCAGAGACAGAAGAAACTAAAGAAACAGAGTAAAAGGTACATATACACATACATTAGAGAAGTTAATACATTTTATGAATGACAGTTCTTTGCTAGTAAAATGGAAGAAAAGCAATGGAATTTATGGGAAAGAAAAGACATTTAAAGTTCACTGGCCTTAATGGGAAGAAAATGTTCAAATGAGAAGGAAGGGGGGGGGAGTAACAAGAAGAGAGAAATCAAAGGAAAAAAACGGAAACAAAGTTTCTGTGAAGAGAAGTCGAAGGGGGAAGAGTGGGGAAAAAAAGAAGCAAGATCTATCATGTACTGGTACAAATTCCCCATGATGAATGTTATCATTATGTCTGTCTAAAATGTACCAATAAATGTTTTGATAAAAAAAAAAGTTGGGCTTTATTAAAATTAAATTATATTCAGCTGAAAGCGAGAAACTCTCTCTACAAAAGTATTACATCTGAAACTCTAACCAAACCATTTTAGTTATTTCAACTAAGGATTAACAACTTAATGTTAAATTAGTATGTAACTAGCCAGGCATGGTGGCACACGCCTGTAATTCAAACTCTCAGGAGGCTGAGGCAGGAGGATCACTGCAAGTCCAACGCCAGCCTAAGCTACATAGCAAATTCAAGGTCAGCCTGGACTACACAGCAAAACCCTTTCTCAAAAATAAATAATTATGTATATAACTTAACTTAGTGTATCATTTCATAACAGTATAAACATATAATTTTCCTCAAACTTAAGATTCTATTCAAGGAGTTCACATTCCTATATAATAATTTAATGTTTAAAATAAATTTTTTTAAAATGCAAAGTTTTATCTGTTTTAATCTTTAAAACAATATTAGCACATTTTGAATCATCTAAAGCTACCTGTTAGTACACTAAACACACTTATTCACAATTTATGGTCACACTGGTTCCAGGCTGGTACTTAAGTACTCTAATTATGTTTTGGGGGGCTTTTTCTGGTAGTAGGGATCAAACTCAGGACCTTAGGCCTATGAGGCGCCCTCACAGGCCTTTTAAATACTCTAATTATGGCAGACTAAAAAGAAGAGCTAAGATGGACCAAATATGTAAATGTGTGTGAAGCAAAGCCAAGTGACCTGTTTTCACTGAAGCACTTACACTATGTCAGTGAAGGGTCGTCTACACAAAACAGGGCAATCTAGGTGTGCTTAACTCCAAAAGAACCTTCATGCTAACAGCTGATTCCACAACCTCCCGCCGACAAACTGCAAGTTTCTGACTATATGACAGCATCTCACAAAGGTAATGACTCAGCCTGATAAACTTTGTTCACTAACTTTGCATACTGCTGGTTTCCTATCTCATCAGTGCTCCTCAGCTTCCTCCTTCCTGCTTTTGTAGCCAAACTCTTGAAACTGGGAGTTGCCCATGGTCCTCTTTTCTTACCTACACTGGTGATACTAATGATGCCACAGAAGTCTTACAGTTTTAAATTCTCCCAATATACCAAGAACTTAAAATGTGTATCTCCAGCTCAGATTAAAACATACTCTGTCCCTGTCTGTCTCACACACACACACACACACACACACACTGCTGCAGTTCTGTCCTCAACCTCAGACTTGTACATTCAATTGTTTCCTGGATATCCCTAATGGGTTTGGCCAAGGCGAATTCTTTATCACCTACCAAGAACTCTGTCCTAGCCATCCCCTTTTCAATAGACAGCAACTCCATCCTTCCCTTATTCAGGTCAAAGATCCCAACTCATCCTAGACCCTTCTCTTTCCTATCGCATATGTAAAACACCAGGACTGGGCCAGGGATTTATTCAGTGGTTCCCTGCCTGCCTTGCAAGCTTAATGTCCCGAGTTCAATCCCTGGTACCACAAAAAAAAAAACCCACCAGGACATCTTATGACATGTCCTCCTAACCAAGCTCCATTTCCCTTTTGTCTCCTGCCCACACTCCCTAATATGCTCTGAGTGCAGCAATTAGATTAAATTCCAATTTATCAGATTATGTCACTCTTTTGCTCTATATCCTCCACTGGCTACACAGTAGCAGAGCAAAACTCAAATTCTACAAACTGCCTCTAAGGGCCTACACAATATGGCCATGTGTTCCCAATGCTCTGACTTCCTCTCCCACTTCATTCCTCACCCAACACTATTGTCCTTCTTGTTCCAGGACAATGCTAGGTTGCACTGTGGGCCTTAAGGTACTTTTCTCCTGGATATCAACAGGCCTAATTCCCTCTCTTCCTTCAAATATGTGCACGTTACCTTGTTCCTGTATTTAAAATACAATCTGTGCCCTGCCTTGTGACCCCTTCAGTATGCACTCCTAAATTTCTGCACATCCTACCCTCCTCTTCTTCCCTTCCCTCTCCCCTACTGCACAGCCATCGCTACTGTTTCCCTTTTATTACCTGCTCACAGGTTATAATTTACTTACTATTATTTATGTTTCTTGTTGTAGATTTCCCCTACATGTTATTTAGAGGCAAAGAATGGGTTTTTGTCTGGTTCAGTGATGTATTCCAAACACTTCATGCCTGGTACAAGCTCAATAAATATTTGTTGGATAAGTAAATAGAAAGCAAAAAGCTTTGAACTTCTGAACATCAATATTCAAACTTATAAAACAATATAGCAATACTTTTTAAAATTCTCAAAGGGCCAAGAATTTAGCTCAGTGGTTCTGCCAGCTGCCTCGCAAGCGCCAAGGTCCCGAGTTCGATTCCCGGAACCAAAAAAAAAAAAATCTCAAAGAAAATGATTGTCATTCTAAAATTCTAACCCCCGCCCCCAAAATGTGTGTGTGTGTATAGCACAAAAATAGGAAAAAATAAAAGCCTACACCCAATCAAAGTAACCTAAAAGGACAGAGAATAATGATGCACAGTTTCAAAACATTACCCCCTGTAGAAATGGTCTTATGAAGCTCCTAGTGAACTGGCTCTTCAAATACAAGAGAATGGACCAAGAAAGAGAATAGAGGTTGCAAGAAACAGAAGACTAATAAACTCAAGAGAAAGGTAAAGAAAATACTGAGGATAAATGATAACTTCATGCTAGAAAACAGCCTATGACCTACAAGCAACTTCACTTAACATTTAGATGGTGGCAAAGAATACAGGATAGCATTAACAGCAAGCACATAGAAAAGGAAGGAAGAGAAAGCGGGAAAGGGAAATGGAGGGGATGGAGGGAAGGGAGAGAAAGGAAATGGAAATGAAGGGAGGGAAAGGAGGGGAGGATAAGGAATAAGGGGACAGGAAGAGAATGAGGGAGGAAGGAAGAAGATAAAAAAAGCAAGCTGTTAGCTATAAGAAACATATTAAGTAGTTTGGATAAAAGGGTACTGCTTTTACTACATGGCTCGAATTATTAATAACTTTTACTCATAAAAATGCAAACAAAATTGTGATGTTACTAAATTAAGAGACTACAGGAATGGGGACAAGCATACTGAAGTGCAGAAAGTTAAATCCACAACAGGAAATCAACAGAGAAAACCTAGAACTGAAATCTAGATTTATTAACAGTAGCACGTTATTTAGAGGCAAAGAAGGTAAATGCAAAAATAATCAACGAAAGAGGTAAAAGTAGTTGTCTCTGAAAAAGACTTCTGGAAAGAAACAGGAGAGGGGAGATTCTCTTTTGAAAAATTTTGTAGAGGGCCAGGGATTTAGCTCAGTGGTTCCACCGCCTGCCTCAAAAGCCCAAGGTCGGGAGTTCGATCCCCAGTACCAAAAAAAAAAAATTTATAGAACTATCCAAATTCTAAACGATATATAAAACTCTTCAGAAAAAGTTCATAATCTTCATATGAGAAATATCACAGATTGCATGCCTTGGTAAAGAAATGACATACATAAATTTGTTTTCAGAGATGTGTGGAAAGAGATTCTCCTATACCTGTGGGGGTGTCCATGGTGAACGCCTGGTCACAGGATTTGGCAGTGCGCATCAAAAGAGTATACCCATCCTTTGACCCAGCAGTATTTCTTCCAAGTATCTTTCTTCTAATTCACATATGTTGGCAAAGACATACACATGAATAAGTGCCTTACAGCAACTCTGCATAAAATGGCAGACTGAAAACAGCTCTGCCTAAGAGAATGGTTAAATTACGGTTCATACAACAGAATGCTATCTATACCTTGTTTTGTAATGAGGAGGGCCCATAGCTATTAACGTATAAGAACCAACAGTTTAAATGGGTGGAAGGGACAGGGCTGTAGCTCAGGAATAGAGCATCTGCCTATGTGTAAGGCACTGTATTTGATCTCAAGGGAAGGAAGAGGAGGAAGGCAGGGAAGGAAAGAGAGAGGGAAGAGAAAAAATGCAAGCCACAGAATCTATATATTACAACCTCATCTATAGTAAAAGAGAAAGATAAGCAGATATGCTCACGGATATATTTATATACCTACATACCTATGTCCCACACAGTGAGATAGAAAAGAAAGTGAACAGGCATCCAAATTTCAGAATGTGTTTAAAGGTTTAGAGTGCTAGATGAGAGAAAGAAATAAGATCAAGTTTAGAAACAGAAGCCACCCAGGTAAGACCACTGAACTACACACACACGAAGTGTTAAGCTCTGTAAGTTACCCAGACTGTAAGCACAAACGTCTCCATTTGGAACTACAGTCTAACATAGTGATTAATGGATGGCAATCATTTAATGGGGAAAATATCTATACAGACTAAGTCAGATCAAAGAAATTAACCTTAAAATATCTATGACTGACTTTTAAAAACACAGGTTATACAAATGTCTACAATCAGGCCAGGGATTTAGCTCAGTGGTTCCACTGCCTGCCTTGCAAGTGCAAGGACCCGAGTTCGATCCTACCAAAAAAACCCCAGAAAGAACAAATGTCTACAATGGCTACTTTTCAAAAATCAAATTTTGAGTCATCATGAGGAAGAGGGGAGAACATTTCTTTATTTCTCAAATGATTCAAGGAGTTATTCTGATAATTTAAAAAATTAATTTAAAATTTAATGTAAACCAAGGATTACAACTGTAATGCCAGCACTCTGGAGGCTGAGGCAGGAGGATAGCCCAGAGTTTGAGGGCAGTCTGTGCTAAATAGTGAGTTCAAGATCAGCCTAAACTACATACTGAGTTCCTTATCTCAAATGAAACACAGAAATTGGCCTTTTTTCTTCTATTTTTCTTAAAGTGCTTCAAATTGATGGATAGTAATAGAGAAAATATTAAAAATCAGCCTATTCACAAAAAGCTTATTTCATACAGATACGGTAGTTTATACTTGTTTTAAAAGTGATAAATTTAGCACTTAAACCCAGCATGGTGGCACATGCCTGTAATCCCAGCTCTCTAGAGGCTGAGAAAGGAGGATTGCCTCAAGTTTGAGGCTAGCCTGGGCTACATAGTGAGTTCAAGACAAGCCTGGACTACAGAGAGACCCTGTCTCAAACCAAAAAAAGGGCCACGGATTTAGCTCAGTGGTTCTGCCGCTTGCCTTGCAAGCACAAGGACCCAAGTTTGATCCCTGGTACCAAAAAATTAAATAAATAAATAAATTAGCATTTAAATTCTGTACCAAATCAGACCGTTAGCCAAGTGCAAAGGGGCAAAGGTTCAAATACATAGGAGGGAAACAAGCAAGTTCCTAACAAATTATTTAGTTAAAGCAATGATTCAAGTAGTCTTTCCAAGCTGATCTTTGCAGAGGACCTGGTACACACTTATTCACAGCACTTCATGATACCACCTCCTTTCACTAAGCTTGTCAATGAGAATAACAAATATAAAAACACAATGTAATACTTCTTGTAAAATTCAAGACTGGAATTAAATTCTTACAACTTTTTATGAAATTATTTCTCATTGACAATATGTTTTATAAATACAGATTAGTCCTCCAAAGATTTTTCTTTCTTCTTCCATCTGGCTTCTATGATTTCTTGGGCCCCCATTTTCTTTATACCTCACTGGATTATCTCAAATACCTCAGACATCTCAAATCCAACATAACAGAACTTTGAATTCAGTCTTCTTCATCTTGGTAAGCTACAACAGGATCCACAGTTGTTCCAGCCAAAAACTTAATTCTTTCCTTCCCTCACCCTCATGTCTAATCCATCCAAAGTCCTGCTAATTCTGAATTCAGAATACAGTGGACCCTTGACTTACAAACTTGATCAGTTCCCGAGGGCTGGGTGTAACTCAAGTTGGTTGTAAGTCAATAGAGCTGAGATCTGGATGTTTACCTGGGTACATGCTATGGATAACAAGAGGCAGAATTAAATTCGTTAACCTAATTAACCCAAGTTATTCATATATCAGGCCGCTCAAATCCATTCACTTCTCTTCATCTTCACTGCCACACTTTAATCCAGGTCATGATCAACTATCACCTCACTAAAAAAACAGCCTTCTAAGCAACGAAGTATCCTATCAGCTAGAGCAATCTTTAAAGTGGACTGGCTGGGCATGGTGGCGCACACCTGGTGATCCCAGCACTCAGGAGGCTGAAGCAGGAGGATCACTGAGAGTTCGAGCCAGCCTGGGCTACACAGGGAGTTCAAGGCCAGTCTACACTACATAGCAAGACCCTGTCTCAAAAAAATAAATAAATAATTTTTAAAAATTAAAAACCCAGTGAATTATATTGCCCTTTAATTAAATACTTCTGACAGTTACCCAGTACTCTTTAAATTTCACACTCCTAGCTTCCACACAGCAGGATCTGAACCCTGCTGATCCATTCCCTCTGCAACACTCCCCTCAGAGCTCCTTTCTTTCAGTCTGAGATCTCCCCTCCTCCCTCAGAGGGCCGTCCTTTATCACCCTTCAAGGATACCTCAGACAGCAGTCTCTCTGCCGCCCCATCCTCTGCTTCAGCAGCTATGACTCCTGCATAGTACTATCACAAATTGTCATTTTCTTTCTTTTCTAGATAGAATGTAAGTGGTAATATTTAGAGATGTAACTTAGTTACAACTGAGCTTTAAAATTATTTTCTATGTGTTAGGTAATGTGGTTTTTCATTGCAAAAGTAGGCAGCGTTCCTCTGGGATCTTAAAGTCATAAACATGAAAGGTGATACATTAGGACACTGGGCTGGGGGTGTAGAGCAGGAATATACTATATACGCATACAGAGACTGTACATACAATATACATGTGCTAATGGGAACTGGAGCTTAGTAATTAAGTAATCTGCCCAAAGTAGCAGACAGAAACTTCAGGGATTAAATACAACCAGAAGTGATGCACAGAGATGTACAGTGTTTAAGGAACAAAAGAATGAAATTTGAAAAGATAGGGCAAGAAAGCCAGGTGTGGTGGTACACACCTCTAATCCCAGAACTTTAGGGGGCAGGCAGAAGGATGGTAAATTCAATTCCCAGTACTGCAAAAGAAAACAACACAACACAACACAACACAACACAACTGATTGAAAGCATTGGGACCAAAAACAGGCAAACCACTTAAAGGTACAAGAGGACTGAAGGTAAATGTGACAGGGAGAAGCAATACTAATTTTGAGATAATTAGCAGAAAAAGGAAAGTATCTGCCAAAGACTTATCTGATAAAGGAGTGTTTTCCAAAATATACAAAGAACTCTCAAAACTCAGTAGGAATCTAGTGACAGGATAGATAAGATCAAAATATGTGAAAGTCCCCCACAAAATGAGAAACTTAGGGAGGCATGGAGGTCAAAGGGGATGTAGGTGAGAGTGAAAATAATGAAGTGTGTCCTGTGCATGTAGGTATCTGCCAAAACGCAACCGGGCAATCTGTATAACCAACGTGCATTCGTTAACAGATGTGAGCTGGGTGTGATGATGCACACCTCTAGCTCTAGAGCTCCAGAGGCTGAGGCAGGCCGACTTCTGAGTTTGAGGCCAGCCTGGGCTAGTTCAAGGCCAGCCTGAGCTACATAGCGAGACCGTGTCTCAAAAAATAAAACACTGCATAAGAAAATGTAGGGGTCTACAGCACAACAAACAAAGAGATCTGACTGTCACTGGCATGTAGATAGCAGATCAGGAAACAAGCATGTCCCGTATAGAGTATTAAACACTATGGAGATAGCAACTGCCAAGTGTGGTAGTGCACACCTGTAATTCCAGCACTTCAGAAGCTGAGGCAGCCTGGGCTACAATGACTTCAAGGTCAGCCTGAAATACACAGAGACTTTGTCTCAGAAAAAAAGAAAAAGGATGTAGCAATTAAAAACACACATTTCCTGCCCTCATACAGATGCTCTGGTAACTAGAGCCATGAAAAACAAATCATTTAAAATGCATTAGAAATCATCTATTTAAACTGGGCGTGATGGCACACCCCTGTAATCCCAACACTGGAAGACTGAGGTAAGAGGACTGCCTTGAGTTTGGCCAGCCTGGGCTACACAGTGAGTTCAAGGCCAGGATGAACTATACATAGAGACCCTGTCTCAGAAAACAAAAATAAACAAAAAAAGACCATCACTAAGTATATTTATTGTAAAGAGAAAATTCCACCCCCTGGATTTTTTTGTGGGGGAGGCTAACTTTTCATACTGATTTTGTTGAGAAGCTTGTACCAAAATGTCTACAAGCATGACCATTTTATGAGGTGTAAACAGAAATTCCATAATGTGGGCTGGGGATTTAGCTCAGTGGTTCCGCCCCCTGCCTTGCAAGCACAAGGACCCGAGTTCAATCCCCGGTACCAAAAAAAAAGGAAAAAAATTCCATAATTTATAACCAAAAATAAATTTGTAATAGACCTCCTTAAGCAAATAAAACCTCCCATCTTTAAAAATTATGTACATTAACCAGGCATGGTGGCCCACACCTATACTCCCAACCACTTAGGACAGTGAGGCAGGAGGGCTGCCTTGAGTTTGAGGTCACCGTAGACTACATAATGAGTTCAAGGCCACCCTGAACTACAGTGAGACCCTATCTCAAAAAGAAAAAAATAAAACTTACCTAAAATTAAAAGTTTTAAATACAGTGTAGTCACCTACAACTTTACAAAGTTACTAAGCTTACTTTGTTACCCTTATTATGTAAGATTAGCTTTCAAAACATCTTACTGAAAATAAAACCCTATTCTATTATCGATACAACTAAATATTTCCTTTGTAACTTCTATTAATTTTAACTTAATTATAATATTCCTTTTAATTACAGATATTAAGCAAATACAGTTCTACAGTAATTTTCCAAGAATTTCCTGAAGCTCTGAGGGAACAAACATTAAGATGTAAATGAACAGATGTAAACTGAATTACATTTGTTTCTGAATGTGTACTTTGTGGAATAAATGTAAATAGTTAACAGTTCCATATATATGCTATACTGTATTTCAGCTGACAATATTACTGATTGTTACTAAACTACACTGGAAAGATGTCAAAAGTTGTCATTCAAGTTGCACATACTGTATACCTAAATGAAATTTTTGGCCAAAGCAAACGTTAAGGAAAAAAATTCTGGAAAAATTGCAGCTAACCTTTCCAAATAACAGATAGTTGTATCATTATTTAACTTCCAGAATGAAAAAGTACAGAATTTATGTAATCTACTTTAAGTCTCAAAAGCTACCAATCAGAGCTGGCTATGGTGGCATAAGGGTGTAATCCCAGCACTCTTGGGAGGCTGTGGCAGGAGAGTTCCAGGTTAGCCTGGTCTACAAAGCTGGACTCTCCCAAAAAACCACCAACGAACCAGTCTCAAAGTTCTAACAGCGGTAACCAAAATCCTTTCCACCATAATTCAAACCAGTATATTTGTCACATTACACTTTGCTCTCCAGTAACTTGTAAGAGATGTGACACCACAGATACCTAACACTCAATTTAAGGACACTTTTCTAAGTTAGTTAACTAAAGTCTTTGAAAGCAAACTGATCCATAACCTACAACTGCTAAAAGAAAACTTCAATTTTAATCAACTTGATTTTCTAAATCCAGACCATATAAGATCTACTCACTCAAATCTCATCACAAGTTCCAAACTGCTGGCATCTCAGAAGGCATCCCAACTGAGCATCTAAATCTCCTTTTCCTTTTCAACAACAAAAAGAACTGACAGAAAAACCAAGCAATTATGATTTAGAATGTGATTTCACAAACTCGGAGCTAAGCACTTCCAACATTTCAAACCAAGACAACCTCTCAAGCTACTAACCAGGCAATAGCACTAAGCGTTTATTGAGCACTTACTATGGAGCTGCCTGGGCTCTGAACACTTGGGCTCTTTCCATCGCACCAGCTCTCTCAACAACGCTGGAGCTAAGTACTGTCAGGACACCCATTTTGCAGATAAGCAACATGAGCACGCGGAGGTTGGGGCTCTCCCTCAAGGTCACACACCCGTGAGGAGGGACTGGAGTTGGAGGAGGCCGTGGTCCCGAGGTCCCGCCCCCAAGAGTTAGCCCTGTATCCGTGACAGCTGCTCGTCAAGAATGGGAAAGGTTCGGGAGTGCGATCACCCCCCTGCGTCCGCGTCCAAGGCCCCGGTGACCCGGGCAGATGAGCTTTGCCCCTGAACGTCAGGCACGGTCCCCCTTGGGGGGTACGGATGCGATGTCAAGGCCTAGGCTGCACGGCGTGGCCGGGTGGTCACCAACCCACTCGGTTGCCCCGGGGCGGGAGCCCCGCACTGCGAGCACTGGCGCCAGCAGCGGCGGGCAGCACCGCCTGCAGTCGCCCGGCCGGCCGGCGTGCACGCGCCCGGCTCAACGACATCAACAAGGGAGGCGGCTGCACGCGCGGCCGGGCGGCGGGCGCGGAGGCCGAGGCGGGCGGGCCGCGCGCTGACCTCCGCCATGTTGGCCACGCACCCGGCCCGCAACAAAGGCGGCACGCGGGCGCCGCCCGGCCCGGCCCACGACCCCACGGAGTCGCGGGGATCCAGCGGGGGGGGCGAGGGGGGCGAGCGCGGCGAGACAAAGGCGCCCGGCCCCGCGGAGCGTCCCGGCCGGCTGGGCCGCCGCCGCCGCCATGGCGGGCCCGGCCCTCCTCCAAGCCCGCCGGCTCCTCCCTCCGGCCGGGCCCCGCTTACCTGTGGGCGGAGAGCGCGCCTCGGACCCCGGTCCGGCTCACACGCGCTCCGTCTCCAGGCCCCGCCACCGCGGGCCGCGCCGCCACCTCTGCCCGTGCCGAGACCGCCGGACTCGCTGGTCCGCCGCCGCCGCTGCTCGAGAGCGCGCCCCGCCACGGCCGCCCGGCTCCCCCCTGGCCGCCGCCGCCGCCGTTTCGCGCGTCCTCGAGCCCGCCGCGCGCGCCCGCTAAATACCACACACTGCGGCGGCCGCCATGAGGAGGCGCGGCCGCGCGCTGGCGCTCAAGGGGCGGGGCTCCAAACGTGCGGGCCCTTTCCTGGGCGGGGCTTCCGAGGGCGCGCAGGCGCAGAGGAGCGGGGCCGGTCCCAGGCGGCGCCGGTAGTCCTGGCTGCCGGCTCGCGGTGGCTCTTTCCCTGTCCGTGGGGCTTTGTTTCCCTCAGGTGTCTTCCTGCCCGCCCGGAGGGTCGTCCCGCGCCCACGCGAAGCCTCGGGCTGCTGTGGGCCACCCCTCCTGTCCTGTGGGCGGAGCCCTTCCCAACTCCACGCATTCCCGAAGAAAACCGGCTGCGTGGCTTCCCCTCGGCCGGGAGCGGCCGCGCCTGCCGGGCCGAGACGCCTTGCGCGAAGCAAGTCTCTTCCATAGGCCTCGCGCTGCGGAGGAGTAGAGAAGCGGCCTCGGCACCTGGAGAGCGCCTTCCCCAAATGTGCAGCCTCACGTGCAAGGCTTTGATGGCCGAGAGCAGCACGCGCCAGTGTCAGACATTCGCAAGTCCTGGCTGCGTTTCTGTGTGAGATCTACGTGTGGAAATTAAAAATGGTGCTTTTTTTATGTGGGATTTTGGGAACACATACTCTCCTCCCCTTCATTCCCAGCTTCTCCACCGCCCGCAGATCTCCTTCGCTTATTGCGAGGCCTCTCCTGAGAACCCAAGTTTCTGCACTAGGCGCTGCAGGGCAGCCAGAGAGTCAAGTTACCCTAGGTCCTACTACAAGCCGCTGAGTTTAGCCCCCTCATCACATTAGCAGTCTGTGCCTGTGTTGATGATTCTACTTCTGTTCTCGATTTAATATTTTGCTTGTTGTGGCTCCTATCTTCCTCTGGGGCCATTAGCACATCCGAACCGTGTTTCTTGAGGTTGGGAAAGTAAAAAAACATGTTCCTGGGCGCAAGCATCACAGGCTACTTACGTGTTGGTCCCCAAAGCCCAAAAGTCAGTTGAAGAATGGATTTCTGTTATACAGGCCCAGACACTTATTAACAGTGTTCTCATCCATTGCTCCAATAACAAGTATTTAGAGAGATTCTGAGATGCTCTGATATACATTGTGCTTGGTCACCGGGCTTACCAAGAAAAAAACTTATTCATTCCTTTATTCACTCAGCAAATGTGGCTGCCACCCTTTTGCACTCGTAGTCTAGTGTACACAGTCTTGTGGGGGGACACAAACGTCGGTCAATCTCAGAAACATCATTACAACTGAAAAAAACGGCAGAAGGGGGGAAACTGCCGGGTACCAAAAGAGCATATACTAAGTTGGTCGTATAATAGGACAGGTGTCTGGGTAAGACCTGGAGGACTAGAGGAATTAACCAAGTTAAGGAAAGTGGGAAGTAGAGGACTGATAAAGGGCAAAAGCATTTCAAAGGAAAGCGCTGTATGGGAACTGAAAAATACCCCACGGTGGGAGGTCTCTTAGGGGTGAGTTAAAGGGGGGTGGGCAGGGGGCAGACAGCAGTGCTGAAGGATCCTGCAGGGCCCAGAGGGGGCGGGCTTTAGAGGCCAGGTTACCCTACTTTCCCAATGGACAGTCCTCAGGTGGGGAAGCTGAGAAAGGATTCGCTGAGGACTGGGTCTGCGTTAAGCTGTGTCCAAGAGTGAACAGGGATGCAGCGAGGACAGACACACTGATGAGGAGCAGGCCAGGGAGGACACTTCTGCCCAGACAAGAAACTAAGGAGTAAACACAAGAAGAGGCCAAAGAAAAGGGGTGGGTGATGACAGAATGCAGCTGACATTAGCCGACGTTCTAAAGCAGGCGCTGCACCCCGGATGTACACAATACTTCTTTGTCCTCACAAGCATTCCTGTTTGTGCTAGGAGAGGTTACTGACTTGCCTAAGGTCATACAGGTGCTAAGAGGCAGAGGGGAGATTCAAACCCAGGCAACTTCATTTTCTGCTCTGAGCCTGAGCTGATAGTTGTAGTGAGGGGATGGACTGGACCCTGGCAAGAGGCAAGATAAATTCCAGTTTGGGAAGGATTGATTTGGTATGAAGTGCTTGGGGCACCAGCAGAAAGCAGCTGGAATCAGACCCAGAATTTAGTAAGCCAATCTCCATTCTCTTCACTTTGGAGGGCTGGCAGTGGGTTCCACACAGGCAGGTTTTCAGGGATCACAGGGAGAGTAGGTACTCACTGGGTGAACTAATGCATAACTGCTGGAAAACTAAGAGGGGCATTTTGAGGTTTGTTGATTTCAGTTATGGCAAAATTGGGTATTACACAGTGGAATCATGGGACTTTTTTTTGGTACCAGGGATCGAACTCAGGACCTTGTGCTTGCAAGACAGGTGGCAGAACCACTGAGCTAAATCCCCAGCCCCTGGGACATATTTTTTGAAAACTGAAACTTCGATCTCAGTGGGCGAAGAGCCAGTGACAGTGGTAGAGCACTTGCAAGGTCCTGGATTCAATCCCCAACCTGGGGGGGGGGGGGGAGTTGACAAGCCAGGGGCAGTGGAGAATCACACTTGTAGTCCCAGCTTCCTGGGAAGCTGAGGCAGGAGAATCACTTGAGCCCAGGGGTTTGGGGCCAGCCTGGCCAACGCAGTGAGAGTCTGTCTCTTAAAAGAAATTTGCTTAAGCAAGTGTGGTGGTGTGAAGCTATAATCCTAGCCGCCAGGGAGGGTTAGGCAGGAAAGTCACAAGTTCTGAGGCAATTTAGTGACTTAGTGAAACTCTGTCTCAAAATTAAAAATTTTACAAAAAAAGCCTAGAGATACAGCTCAGTGCAAAGGCTCTGGGTTCAGTGCCTAGTGAGGGGAGTCGGGGAGGATAGTCTAGGATGTAGCTCAGTGGTAGAGCATATGCTGCTCCCCCAGAACCTCTTGGCCTGTGCTCAGAGTAACAGAGACTGAAGGGAGCTGCCCAGTGTGGCAAATGAAACCCTAAACACCCTGCTCTACCAAAACCAGATTCTGCCCCCAACCAGCCCTGTCTCTTACTCAGCAGCACAGCATCTGATGCTGTCTCTCTGGCCCACTGCTCACAGGCAGCTGGATACTCACCTACTTTGTGAAGCAACTAGCCGACTCTTTGGAGCTGCAGGCGGCCAGGACAGTGTTCCCCTGTGGAGACACTGAAGCTGGACTCTGAGTGTTGAGCGCTTACATCAGCCACGGAGAAGCAACTTCTGCCTCTGGAATCCTTGTGCTGGCTTTTCTTGGCTTGGTTCTTGCCTTTTCTCCTCCAGACAAGTCAAAATTACTTCTTCCTGCTGGGCATGGTGATGCACACCTGTAATCCCAGCACTTGGGGAGCATGAGGCAGGAGGATTGCCTCGAATTTGAGGCCAGCCTGAGCTACATAGTGAGTTCAAGGCCAGCCTGTACTAACTAGCGAGACCCTGTCTCAAAAAAGACAAAACAAAAGGGCTGGGGATTTAGCTCAGTGGTTCCACTGCCTGCCCTGAAAGTGCAAGAACCCAAGTTTGATCCTTGGGACCAAAACCAAAACAAAACAAAATCATTTCTCCTGCTTCTTTCATCAGATTAGTCTCATCTCATCAAATCTTAATGAAATTTAGCAGGGGGAAAGCAATTGAGTTTGTTCTGGCTGGTAGGAATGGGTGGGATGTGAGCATCGTATCAATGGTTTCTCTGCTGCAGCTCAGTGGTGGGGATCCACCCCCACCCCTTGTTAGGGGAGAAATCTTACCCCAGAGCTACAGCCCCAGCCTTAATAGAAAAGACTTTTTTTGTTGTTTTCTTGGTACTGGGAATCAAACTCAGGCCCTTTCGCTTTTGAAGCAGGGGCAGAACCACTGAGCTAAATCCTCAGCCCTTGAAAAGCTTTTTTTTGAGGCAAGGTCTTGCCAAGTAGTTCCGCTACATGAGCTCACCATGTAGCCCAGGCTGGCCTCAAACTCGAGGCAATCCTCCTGCCCCAGCCTCCCGAGTTCTGGGATAACAGGCATGCACCACCATGCCTGGCAAAGGATTTTGTAAATGGTAAGTAATACCCAAGATGATGGGATTTCAGGATGGATAACAAATCTTTTTAGGTCACTTGGGAAAAATATTTCAGGGTAAGAAAACTTTCTGCTGCCCTTAAATCATATCAAATGGCAATTCCATCTACTCCCCTAGAACAAAAAGTGCTGGTCCTATAACTAACCCCTAGTAGAAGCCCTGTGATAGTAAATGACCTGGCTTTCCTCCTTTGACTGAAGCAGGCACTGACGATTTATCTTTATTTTGAGGTTTTATGTGGATTCACATTAACTTGATATTTATACAGATAAGAGGCTGAGGGAGGAGTATTGCTGCAAGTTCAAGGCCAACCTGGACTACTAGTGAGTTCAAGGCCAGCCTAAACTACAAGGCAAGACATCTCCAAAAAACAAAGAAACAAAACAAAACAAAAAATATAGATTAGACATTAAGTCAGTGTCATTTCCTCAAAAACAATTCTTCTTTCTATGTTGCCTAGTACGATTTCATTAGGAGGTAAAGTAAGCAAATGGAATAAATAGAAAATATTTGGCATTAGTCCATAATTTTTACCAGTTGAACAATGCTTTCAAAATTAGATAACAGCCAGGCATGGTGGCACACGCCCTGTAATCCCAGCACTCTGGAGGCTGAGGCAGGAGGATCGCTGTGAGTTCGAGGCCAGCCTAGGCTACATAGTGAGTTCAGGGCCAGCCTGAACTACAAAGGGAGAGACCCTGCCTCAAAAAAAAATTAGATAACAGTGTCTTTCACATGATGGTTTCCTAGAAAGGCACACACACACACACACACACACACACACACACACACACTCTCTCTCTCTCTCTCTCTCTCTCTCCCTCCTTCCCCTACATTCTCTTATATGGCTGTGTTCATACTTCTCCATAAATTGAGAATGCTAGATGCACCTACCTAGCCAGGTTTGAGGTACTCCAGAGTACCTCAGTTAAGAAACATGGATTTAGCCAGGTGTGGTGGCATGTACCTGTAATTCCAATTCTCTGGGAAGCTAGAGCAGGAAGGTCACAAGGGTAAACCCACAACACAAAAAAGCGGGTGTGGTGGTAAATGCCTATAAACCCAGCAATCCCAGAAATCCCTGCACTAGGGAGGCTGAGGCAGGAGCATGGCCAAGAGTTTGAGGCCAACCTGGGCTATATAGTGAGTTCAAGGCCAACCTAAACTACATAGCAAAAGAAGATGAAGAAGAAGAGGAGGAGGAGGAGGAAGAAATATATATAGGAATTCGAAGTTTATATGTGAACATCCCAGATAAATAAAATTGTAAAGTCCACATGATTCCTCCAGTACATTGCAATGTAACTTTCCAAATGTTTCCCAAAAACAAGCCCGCCTCTCTTCCTCATTTCCCAAAGCACAAATTGTGCCTTTGTTAAATTCCTGTCTCACTGCTGCTCTAATCTGTAGCTTTCTGTGTGGGTCTCTGCAATCCCCAACATTTTGGGAAGCCTGCCTCTCCAACTTCTGCTAATTCACAGACTCAACTTGAGTTTGAAGGACAGTGAGTCTGTTACTGCAGGTCAGAGCACACTGGCTGTTTTCTATGTGGTCAAAGCAAGTTGTCCTCTGCACAGATTAAAAAACAGCTCCCTGCAACACTGTCAGCACTGGGACTCTACTGATGATTTCCAAGCATCTCAATGTCAGTGCATTCATTTTTCAGCAGAGCACTTCACAACATTAACCCATCTAGTTGATCACCGATGGGCTATGTTTGTTTCCAGGCAATCATAGATGTCTGTGCCCTGGGAAGTATTGCTATTTCCTTCCATGGAAGACCATGGACAACCACGTAGTGTGCAGCTTAGGTGGATGGCTCTGGAGACTTTGGCATTCCCTTCGAAGCTCGGCTCTGCTGTTAGTCAAGAGAGACCTTCTGGGCCTGAAACTGAGAGGAGAACCTCCACCCAGATAGATGTGTATTGGCTTTGCAAAGGGAGCAGGTCCTGCAGCATGTCACATATGCCTACAGCAGAGCAGAAATAATGTTTCCTTTATCAGACACAACTGTTGCCAGCCATTGGTTGTCTAGAGTTGGCAAATGGCAAAACAAATCCTCTCAAACATGGTGAAGTTGGATGTAAATGTAAGCATCCATGAAGGAAATCGGAACTAGCTGCACCCAAGTTCCCAAAGGCCCTAATAGTTGAGACAAGCATTGAGTCCTAACTGCAGTTTCCCCTTAATATAATCATGTTTCTTCAGGAAATACGTCATGTACTGGACACTACATTTTGTAAGAAGCTAGAAAATGACTTAGGGTTTTTTTGTTTTGTTTTGTTTTGTTTTTTGCAGAACTGGAGATTGAACCCAGGACCTTCACACTAAGCTACATCCCCAGCCCTTTTCATTTTAAATTTATTTTTATTTTGAGACAGGGTCTGGCTAAATTATGCAGCCTAGGCTGGGCTTGAATTTGTGATTCTCCTGCCTCAGCCCCCAGAGTGCTAGGTTACCAGCCTGGACTACCACGCCCAGCTCCTTTTAGGTTCTTGTGGTGGAACTGACAATTACTTTCCAAACATTAGTCTGAAGTCACTTGGAATGCAGTTAGTGTTTGTTGGTGCACACGATACAATCCTTGCCCATCCCTCAACACACATACTCATGTCCATGGATCTGGATCTTTTCTTGATAACTGTCAGAATTTAGCTTTTTAAAAATCAAGTTAGGGCCAGGGATTTAGCTCAGTGGTTCCAGTGCCTGCCTCACAAGTGCAAGGTCCCAAGTTTGATCCCTGGTACCAAAAAAAAAAAAAATCAAGTTCAGCCTGAACTACAGGGAGACCCCGGCCACAAAAAAAAAAAAAAAAAAAAAAGCTCTTTTTGCCGCATCTCTTTCGAGAATGAAGACCATTCTCAGCAATCAGACTGTCGACATTCCAAAAAAATGTTGACATCACTCTGAAGGGACGCACAGTTATTGTGAAGGGCCCCAGAGGAACCCTGCGGAGGGACTTCAACCACATTAATGTAGAACTCAGTCTCCTTGGAAAGAAAAAGAAGAGGCTCCAGGTTGACAAATGGTGGGGAAACAGAAAGGAACTGGCTACTGTTCGCACAATCTGTAGTCACGTACAGAACATGATCAAAGGTGTTACACTGGGCTTCCGTTACAAGATGAGGTCTGTGTATGCTCACTTCCCCATCAACGTCGTTATTCAGGAGAATAGGTCTCTTGTTGAAATCCAGAATTTCTTGGGTGAAAAATACATCCGCCGGGTTCATATGAGGGCAGGTGTTGCTTGCTCAGTATCTCGAGCCCAGAAAGATGAACTATTCCTTGAACGACATGACATTGAGCTTGTTTCAAATTCAGCTGCTTTGATTCAGCAAGCAACCACAGTCAAAAACAAAGATTTCAGAAAATTTTTGGACGGCATCTATGTTTCTGAAAAGGGAACAGTTCAGTAGCCTGATGAATAAGATCCAAGAGATTTTGCAGAGTAAGAGAATTGACATTTTACTATGAACCATTATCCAGCTACACAAACAAGCTTGTAGATTGGAAGATAAATCTGTGATATTTTAATGATGGCAATAAAAGATCTCTATTGATTTGAGACTTGTTCTTAATCCTTTCCAACTATTTGGCAAATAAACAGCTTGAAGAATGAAAAAAAAAAAACCCAAAACAAAGCACTATTCTATATTAGCAGTAACTGCTAATATAGCATTTATATTGTATTAGGAATTGGGGGGGCCTTGAACTCACAGAAATCCTCCTGCCTCAGCCTTCCAAGTGCTGGGATCGTAGGCATGTGCCACCATGCCTAGGTTGTATTAAGAATTTTAAGAAAAGAAGAATTTTAAGTAGTCTAAAAATGACTTAAATGTATGGGAGGAAGCAGGCTGAGGCAGGAGAATCAGTGAGAATTTAAGGCCAGCCTGGGATACATACTGAATTCAAGGCCAGCCAGGACTACATAATAAGACCCTGTCTCAAAACAGAAAAAACAAAACAAAACAAATGAACAAAAAATATATAGATACATGAGGGGCTAGAGGTGTAGCCCAGTGGTAGAGCACTTACCTAGCATGCCCCAGGCCCTAGGTTTTTATCCTCAACACTGTAAAGATAAATAAATCTAATTAAAGTACACAGGATATATAGATAGGTTATATGCAAATATGTCTCTGTCTATATTGAGCATCTACGGATTTTGATACCTGCTGGTGGTCCCTGAAATAATCTCCCCTGGATACCAAGGATGCAGATGGACATCTGTACATTGTGTTACTTTTATAATTAAAAATAGAAAAGACAGTAAACATTTTCAAGGACAAAGTCTGATCTTGTGTGGCTCAGATGCCATTCTGCCTAGGCTTGAAAACTAAATTAGTGGCCCCAGGCAAGCAGTGTTTAATCTTTTGGCCTCAGTTTCCTGATCTGTAATAACAAACCCCTCTTCCAGAGTGATCATGAAGATGAAAGGAGTTAATGCCTGTAAAACATTTACAACAGGGTATGGCTTGAGTGGACAGAAACAAAAGCTGAAGAAGATTAGAAGATGGAGACTATAGTAGATAGGATAATTATCTCCCAATGTCTACACCTAACCCCCAGAGCCTGTGAAGATGTTACCTCACATGGTGAAAGGGGCCTAGTGGATGTGCCTGATATAGAGGAATCTTCTGATGAAGGGATCACCCCGGGGCAGTCTGGTGGCCCAGTGCAATTGTGAGAGTCTTTTCACCGGAAGAGGGAAGGAGAGTCAGTGAGACAGATGGGACAATGAAAGCTGAGGGAGAGCTCCAGGAAGGGGCCTTGCCAAGGAATGTAGGAAGCCTCTACAAAGCTGAAAAGGCAAGGAAACAGATTCCTTCCTGGAGCATCCCAGAGGAGCCAGGTTTGCTGACATCCTGACTCTAGCCCAGCAAGACTGGTATCAGGCTTCTGATCTCCAGAAGTGCAGAATAATACGTTTGTGTTGTAAGCCGCTCCATTTGTGGTCCTCTATTAAAGCAGCAATAGGACACTGGTACCGACAGATGTCTGGTGTTCTTTCAAATATCCCAGAAGATCTAGAATCAAAGCAAAAGATTCCTGAGCAAATCTGTCAACAAAGTGGAAGCAGAAGGCTGTCTGCGTCAGTTAGTTTTATTAAGACAACAGGGCTGTCCACAGCTCAGTAAACTCCATGTTTACATGCACATTCTCAGCCTCCTGATTCTTGATTCCATTCTAAGAAGTCAAATCCTGCCTGCTGAAATTAACCCTATATATATCAGGCCCCTTGTTCTTGGGAACTGTCCTTTTGGTAGTCAGTAAGAAATATCTTTTCCCCATTCATTTCTTAACCAAGAGAAACATTGATTAACCTAACTGGATTTCCAGTAATGTGTCTATGAAGTCATAAATACATTTCTTTTCTCTCTTTCTCTTAATAAATGTAGCCCTCAACGATAGCCTGAAAATAGCACTTGGGCTTACAACATTACAGCTTTAATGAGCTAAGAATTCTATTTTTTCCCCTATTACACAGGACAATAATTCTTAACAGCTTAAATTTTCAAAGCACTTCACAAGCATGTAATTAATCTTCTCCAGTGCCAGAGAGAAGGAAGCCGGTATTCACAGTATCTCATCCTGACATCGTTTAATTTGGCAGGACTTCCTCTAGCTTTGAAAAACAGTGTCTGTCCCACGGAGGTTATTTGGGCCATGTTGCTTAATCGGTCCTCCTGACCTAATGGAACCTGGTAACCAGAGCAGTTTAAATTGCCTTCTCATCGCTGAGACAGGCAGGGGGAGCTGCTCTGAGCCTGGAAGAGAAATGGCAGCACTTCCCCAGGGCAATGACAAAGCCCATCTGTCCTGAACCTGCGAGATGGGCTCGTGATGGGGCGCACTGCCAAGTACATCAGCACCTGATTCAGATTCGGGGCTGAAACTGGGCCATGATGAGTATCAGGAGGCAGTCCCCAGAGCCCTGCTCTTCTGAGGCCCGTATCAGTGCCAGAGTCCTGGTGTCCTGAGCATGGGAAGCACCAGGAAGCCCTGCTTTCTCTCCTCTCTGTTCAGCCTGCTTCCTGTGGAGAGTTTGAGGGAGACAGACCAGGCAGCTACCCTGACAACCAGGCCGGTTCTCCTCCAGCTGTGCCTCTCTCCTTCCAGACCTGCTCATGGCCTGTAGCATTCCCTGAGCAATCTCTCCCTCCACGGGTTGCTACACAGTGGCTGGAATCACATCTAGTCCCATCTTCAGTTCCAAGGCACAATTCCAAGTGCTTGCTAGGTGCCTTGGTTGCAAGAAGCTTCGGGTTAAGTAGGACACATGGCCAAATATTCCTACACAGAGACAGTATTAGAGGGCAACAAGCTGCCCCTGAGAGAGCCGGGCACATGAGGAAAGGAGGGGAAGAGAGCAAATTGTTGGAGGGTTTTTGTTTTGTTTTATTTTTTCTCCTCATGGTGCTAAGGTTCAAACCCAGTAAGGCAAGACAAGCACCCTACCACAGAGCCGCATCTCCACCCCATGGAGGGTTTTTACCAAGGTGGTAGTTAATGTGACCCTGTCAGAATGTGCTTTTTTCTAATTTTTAAATTTTTAAAAATGTTTGATTTTGAGACAGGGTTTCACAAAGTCACTAAATTGCCAAGGGTAGGCTCAACCTGCAATCCTCCTGCCTCAGCCTCCCAGAGTGCTGGGATTATAGATGTGAATGCACCACCACACCAAGCTTTAAAATGTACTTTTAGCCAGGCCTGGTGGCACACACCTATAATCCCAGAACTCTGGAGCTTGAGGCAGGACAATCACTAGGTGTCTGAGGCCAGCCTGGACTACACAGTGAGTTCAAGGCCAGCCCAAATTACATAGTGAGACCCTTTCTCAAAACAAACAAACAAGGGCCAGGGATATAGCTCAGTGGCTCCACCGCCTGCCTCACAAGTGCAAGGACCCGAGTTCAATCCCCAAAAAACAAAAACAAAAACAAACCATGGTTTTTAATGAGCATGATAGGGTATTCCAGACCAAGGGACTGGGAGCATGCAGACTGAGAGGAAACAGAAGCCTGGAAAACTGAGAGGAAACAGTTTGCCTGGGCCCCACAGGATGTGCAGCTGCACAGGTAGTAGGCTGGGCCCAATCCTAGAGTTTTATGGAAGAGAAACATTTGTTGCTGTGTTGCCTCAATTTGGGTCACTCTTGTACCACTGGCAGAATGTTCTGCAGGCCCATGATTCATCTGTACTCTTCTTTACTTCTTTTTTCTTTTTTTCTGTTCTGAGGATTGAGGCCAGGGCCTTTACACCGAGCTACACCCCCAGCCTATTTATGTATGTATGTAGTATATGTGTATGTAGTATGTATGTATGTACTTCTCAGACAAACTCTGGTTAAATCACTAGATTGCCCAGGATGCACTTGAATTTGGGATCCTCCGCCTCACCTTCCCAAAGGGATTACAGGCATGCACCACCACGCCCTGCTTACTTCACATTATTCTTAAATCTATTCAATGTTTTACATTCAAATTAAAAGAATAGCCTATAGCAGAGGTCCGGAAATGCCCCTACATGCCAAATTTTAGCTGCCATGTATTTCTTTTTCTTTCTTTCTTTTTCTTTCTTTCTTTTCTTCCTTCTTTCTTTCTTTCTTTCTTTCTTTTTCTTTTTTCTTTTTTTTTTGGTTGTTTGAGGCAGGGGCTCCCTTTGTAGTTCAGGCTGGCCCTGAACTCACTATGTAGCCCAAGCTGGCCTCTGACTTGAGACAATCCTCCTGCCTCAGCCTCCTCAGTGCTGGGATTACAGGTATGTGCCACCACACCTGGGCTGCCATCATTTCTGTACAGCCCATCAGCCAAGAAGAATAACTTTTACATTTTTAAATGGTAAAGAAAAAAATCATAAGGAAACTGTTTCACAACACATGAAAATTACATAAAATTAAAATTTTAGAGTCCATTAGTAGTTTGATTAGGATATAATTCTACTTATCATTTATAGTTTATCTACAGCTTCTTTTGCTACAACAGCAGAGCTGAATCTTTGTGCCACAGACCATACGGCTCGCCTCAGCTAAAGTGTTTCCTTGCTGGTCCTTTATAGAAACAGTTTGCCAAGCCAGGTGTGGGACCACATGCTTATAATCCTAGCAATCTGGGAAGCTGAGGCAGGAGGACCACAAGTTTGGGGCCAGTTTGGGTGATTTAATGATTTAAGCAAAATAGAATAAAATATCTCAAAATAAAAAAATTTTTTTAAAGGTCAGGGGATGTGGCTCAGTGCAAAGGCCTTGGGTTCAATTTCCAATGTGGGGTGGTGGTGGTGGGATTTGTGTATTTCTGTCTTCAGAGAAAATAGAAGAGGCAAGGTTGAAAGACGATGATGAGAACCAAGATCCAGAAGCAGGAGATGGTGGCCAAAAGGAGGGCCCTTAGTCTCCTAAGGCTGGTCTTGATCAACTGGCTAGCTCAAAAATGTGTCCACAAATTCTTTAGAACTCCCCCCTTCAAAAAGAACAGTTTACTTCTGCAATCCTTGAGTGTGATTTTGACTTAGTGACTCATTTCTAACAAAATTAAGCAAAATAAGACAAAAGCAATGGTGTGTCATTGGGGGGATGGGTCAAGAAAGTGGGCCATAAAAATGTGGCTTCCTCCTTGTTCTCTCTTTTTGGGTCCTTTGCTGTAGGGCACCCAGGACACTTCATCATCTGAAGTCACCCTTGGAGAAGTCCTTGTGCTGAGCCATCAAGGCCCGTTACCCACAGCGAGCAAAGAATGGAGGTCAAATGTCCACAGCCTTGTAAGTGACCCTCCTTGGGAGGAGTCCTCCCACACCACTGGACCCTTGGATGACCACAGCCCTGGGCAGTAGCCTGGCTGCCAGACCTCCCAGCTCAGCCGCATTCCTGACCCGCAGAAACTAACTCAGCAAGGCTAGGGGTGTAGCTCAGTGCTGGCAAGCCTAGCATGCCCCATGTGCCTAGCATGTGTGTTCTAGCCCGGCTCCACATCAAACAACAAGAAAGCCAAGCTAGTATCCAAGAGATAAGCGTTTGTTGCTATAAGCAGCTAAGGCTTGGAATTTTTGATATGCATCAACACATAACTAACAAAGCTAACAAAGCTAGCAATCAGAACCTTTTGGCCAGAAATCTCTAGTTTCCTTTTACTAGAATATCCTTGAAACTTAAAACCCAGAGAGATCTCAGGGAGGCTTTGAATTTACCCTTTTTAACCAACAAATACCATCTACCTCATCTGGACAAAATAACCTTGAATAAGATAGACCTGATCTCTGGAGTTTGGGACTTATGGAGAAAGATAGCCATAGTACAGTCAGAACATACGAGAGATGATTTCAGACAAGAGGGTGGGGCACTGCAGGGGGCACCGATAGAGCAAGGAAAGAGGTACCAGATCTGTGTCTAAATTTTTTTTTTTTTAAAACAGGGTCTCACCATGTAGTCCACTCTGGCCTTGAACTTGCTGGGATCCTCCTGCCTCAGCCTGCTGAGTGCTAAGATTACAGCCGCGTGCTACCACGCCCGGGTGTGTCTAAATATTAAAAAGTAAAGCCCCCTCCTGAGGCAGGAGAATCAAAGCAAGTTCAAGACCTGCCTATGCTACATAGTGAGTTGAAGGCCAGCCTGAACTACATAGCAAGACCCTGTCTCAACCCCTCCCCACCAAAAGTCACAATAGTAAAGAAATCTGTCCTATTTCCCTACCTATACTCTTAAAGAAAATATGTCCTATTTTCCTCCCTTGTCAGTGGCCTCATAAAGTCCTGGAAGACCCAGTTTGAATTTAAAATCCAGACTTCCCAGAATTCCCCACAGGAACACGGTGGCCCAAAGGAGTCAGCCTGACCCTCGTCATCCCCCTGCCCCCTCTCCCACCTCTGCTCCATCTTGCTCTGCGCTGGAGCTTGTGTGAGCACAGGGGCCGAGCATCCCAGCTCTGGTCTCACTGTTCCCCCAAACAGTTGGCCCCTGGTAGATTTCCCCTTGGGCCTAAGGGAGTGAGTGTTCACTGAGGCTCCCCAGAATAAGGAAGGAGGTGGATGTGGACTTTAGGAGGTGGCTAAGCACCCCCAGGCAGGGATTGTAGGGTCCCGCTGCTGCAGCGTAGTCTAGAAAAGTCATCCCTTCTTGCACCCTCAGTCTCCTCACACTAGGGCACTGCTGCAAGAGAGCCAGAGCTCGTCCCAGTGGTGAGTTGGTTTCCTATCACTGCCAAATAAATTACAACAAATTTAGTGGTTTCAAACCACACACATTTGCTGTCTATATTATAGACTTGTCCAGTGCAGGTCTCATAAGACTAGCAGCTGGGGATTAGCCAGCTGTGCTTCTTTCTTGGGGCTCCAGGGCAGGATCTATCTTCTAGCTCATTCCGCATGGTGGCAGATTTCAGTTCCTTGCAGGCATGGGACAGATGGCCCTATTTTTCTTGCCCTGTGTGGTTCTCACTCTCCGCCTTCGTCTTCAAAGTCATCAATGTAAGTGAGTCCCTCTCACATGTCAAATCTTTCATCCTTTCATCTTGCCTTGGTACCAGGGATTGAACTCAGGACTTCGCGCTTGCCAGGCAGGTGCTATACTGCTGAGCTACATCTTTGGCCCCCTACTTCATTTTTTAAGGACTCAGAAGATTAGATTGGGCCTATTCAGAAAAGCCAGGTAACCTCCCTATTTCAAGGTCATTGATTAGTAACTTCATTCTATCTGCAAACTTAATTTCTTTTTGGGGTTTTTTTTTTTGAGACAGGGTCTCATTATGTAGTCCAGGCTAGCTTTGAACTCACAGCAATCTTCCTGCCTCACCCTTCCCATTGCTAGGATTACAGGCTTGCACTCCCCTGGCCTTAATTCCTCTTTGTCACACATTCTTAGGCTACAGGGATGAAGACATGGGCATCTTCAGGGGGTTACTTGGCACCAGAACGGGCAGCTGTCCTGAGGAAAGCATCCCTGAGAGCTACACTACCAAGGAGTGCGCCAGGAATCGTGCTGTCCATATGGGGCCACTAGCCGCTGGGGACTATTAAGTTTAAATTAATTAAACTGAAATACAGCCAGGCATAGTGGTGCATGCTTGTAATTCCAGCAGCACTCTGGAGGCTGAGGCATGAGGATTGCTGTAAGTTCAAGGCCAGCCTGAACTCCATAGCAAGACCCTGTCTCAAAAACAAAAAACTGAAATACAAGAATAAAATGTATTCCTCAGTCACACTAGCTGCATTTTTAAGTGTGTAGCACCTATGCTTGACTGGTGGATCCTGTATTATTAGACAGTGCAGCTTAATAGAACTTTCCCATCACTCCAGGAAGTTCTAGTAAACAGAACTTGATTCAGAGGACATCGGTTCTAGCCAGAGGGCGGGTACATGCAGAGTTCCGGTTCCGCTCACACAGACCTGGGGTGCCAAAAGAAGTAACCCATACCAGCAACAAAGGCCCAATGGACCTCTATTCCTAACTTACCACAGAACCGTGGAGTAACCACAGACCATTACCATCAGAACATGCCTGTGGAGCCCCTGGGCCAGCCTATGTCCACATACAGGCCCTTTTTCTCCTAGCCCACCTCTTTATCTCCAAGAGCCAATCCGAAGACTGTCCTTTCAGAAGATGGTCCCCCCCAGCTGTTTGTGAAGGACTTTATCCTTATCTATCTATCTATCTATCTATCTATCTATCTATCATGTCTTTTATTTTTAGATAGGCACAAGGGACATGATTTAGCCAGCATCCCCTCATTTGTGTTCTCTGTTAAATGTCTACATATCTTGTCTCCATAACTAAATGGCAGAGGGACTGAGGTGTGCCTGTGTCTGGTTTCCCCAGCAGATGGCAAAGGTGACTGGAAAGCCTGCATGAAGAAAGGCAGGAAGGCAGGTGTGGTGGAGAATGAGAGAGGACTGAACTCCACAGCACTGAGGGAAACCTCAGGCTGGCTCGAGACGCTCGAAGAACAACTTTGCTCCCCTGGGGATGTGGCTGGGATTAAAGCAGTGGTTGGAAGGCTGTCTCTGGGACCCCGGCTGTGTCAAGACATTCACCTCTCCAGGACCTTCACACATCTCTTCAGAAGTAACTAAAGCCCTTCACCTTTATTTGTCTGGGGCAGGTTCCTTAGAATGTGTGTTCACGATTTCTAGAGTTCTTCAAAGGAAGTTGTAGGATGAAACAGATTAGAAACAGAAACCCAGAGCTCACTGTTAGGGGCATCTAAAAGAGACTCATTTTTTGTTGTTGTTTTTAATTTTAATTTTTTTAAGTACAGGCTTGTAGTTTGTAATGATCACATTCATCATATTTTTTTCTTCTTTTGGCTGTGTTGGGAGTGAACCCAGGGTCTCATGCATGCTAGGCTCTAACACTTAGCTATACTCCTAAGCCAAGTCTAAACTTTTTTAAAAACTTCGATTTTTAGATAATTCCTTGATCCTTGCTGGTTGAATTTGTCAACCAAAACAATTTTCTAAACACGGAAAACATACTGGGTTCCTCTTTTTCTTCTTTTTTTTTAAATTAATACTTTATTATATATCTTTCTGCTTGATTTTTTTTTTGTACTGGGGATCGAACTCGGGACCTTGCACTTATGAGGCAGGCGGCAGCACCATTGAGCTAAATCACTGGCCCTCATACTGGGTTCCTCTACACAGCTGAAGTGTTTCCTTTTCTAGTTATTAATTGTGCAGTCTTGTCTTGTTCACCTTCACCTGTTAGGATAAAATTTAGTAGAAAAACATATGAAATGTATTCCATCCCCACGAGATGCTTAACTTTTCATCCAACAAAATGAAATATTCAAACTGAAGAAGAGAGGCCTAGAAACTAAACTTGAATGCTTGTTTCTCAGGGAGGGGATGTTCAGGAGGATCTGTCAGAGTTCTAGAAGCCCTTTGCCAGCTTGATAAGTATTTCAAGACCTGAGAGCCATAACAGAGTATATCCAGGGCCAAGACATGAAACAAAAGCTCAGGGTGAGTAGGATTTTTTTTTTCACCATTACAAATAGACTCACAGCTTTTATTTTTCCAAGTACAGTATAACTTTCCATGAGCCCAGTTTTTCAAGCAACCTCATCTCTCCTGCTTGAAGATCCTTTTCTAGGCGTAAACTGAGACTTGCGGCTTGCCTTGTCCAGAGTGGTCCGCCTCCAGGACAGAGCTCACCAGGGCCCCTACAGGGGTCACCACACTGTCACTGTTAAACAGATTCCAATGCGGTTTTCTGAATGCTTTCTACTCCACCGGTTGGTTTTCCTTCTGGACCAGACTACTGAACAGACCAAAGTGGTGCCCCACATTCCTGTTTCCAAGTCACATGTCAGAAGCTCAGTCAGGGCTTCAGGTTTTCAGGGGCTTCCAGACTCAAACACACTGGGCCTAAACTGGCCCAGACTCAGCCCACTGGGCCAGACTCCTCTTCATGCTGGAGTCGGTGCTGCATTCTTTTCTGACAGTGGACCTCAGGCAAGGCCACCCCAGCTTGTCAGAGAGGTTCCAGGAATAATGACCCTCAAAAGGGGAGGTCCTTGAGGACTGAATCTCATGGGAGATCTCATTCCTCCTTCCCTCCAGGGAAGCCATGCAAGGAGCAGCTGTCTTTTGAGTGAAAGTCCAGCCCTAGGCTCTGTATCACCACACCCTAGGCAGGATATCATTGGCCCCTTACCTTGCTAAAAATGTTATAGAATCTTATGGAGGTATTGCTTTCTGGCCTCCTGCTCTTCAAAGGGTAACACATAGCCTCCAGCTGGGGAGAGTAGAGAGGGGAGAAGCTGTCCTTGCCGGGTAATAGGTGAGCTTTTGACTGTCTATATGCTAAGGGGAAGCACTAGAATATTAGGATGAGTGGGACTATTCATTTATTGAGACAGGGTCTCTGTGTAACCCAGGTTGGCCTGGAATTCATCCTCCTGCCTCTGCCTCCCAGAGTAGTAGGATTACAGGGATGCACCACCACACTGGGAGGGTGGGACTATTTATAAGCAATACTGATACATTAAGAACAATGGAAAGACCCAGCACGGCTGGAGACATCCCTCTTCCGGGACATGGATTGAGCTACGTCTTAATTTGGATGTAAACCTCTCCTGCCATTCTCCTTAGAAACACCGAAAAGGTCCACATTACTCTCCAGAATTGACTGCGGGGTTTCAGGTTTTTGAGATGAACTGAGCTGGGACCCAGGGAGCACGAGATACAAGCAGGCCCCTCCGTTCAATGCAGATCAGAGTAGAGGCTGGCCCAAACTCACCCAGCAAGTCAGAGCCCCCGGTGCCTCTCTCCTTAAACCGAGCCCCAGACAGCCCGCGGCAGCGGAGACCGAGTCTCCGGCTCTCGGGACAGGTACTCTCGCACACTGCTCCTTGAGGGAGAAGCCCTTGGCTGGGCCTGCGGAGCTGGCTCTCCTCCAGCCTCCCCTGCAGCGACGCGAAGTCCTTGCCTAGCGAGTAGGCCAGGCGCACCATGGATTCCAGCAGCGGGACGTAGTAGCAGTGGCTCTCCTGGGCCTGCAGGCACCGCAGAGCCCTCTCGCCAGCCGCGAAGGCCTCGGCAGGGCACTCCAGGTCGCGGTAGCACACGAGCAGAGCAGGCGCAGAGCAGAGCGCGGGCACCGGGGCGGCGGGGCAGTGCTCCGTGAGCAGCTTCCGCAGCGGCACCACGCGCAGCCGCGTGTCCAGGGCGCACGCGCACTGCCCAGCGCGCAGGCCTCCGGAGGAAGTCGAGGAGCGCTCTGAAGGGACGCACGGCACGGATGGCGTCAGAAATTTAAAAACTATAGTCCTTAACTTTCAAGTAAGTTTTTGCATGATTTCTTTAAGACTGTGTTAATTACAGTTTTGGTTTTAGGGTTTTTCCCCCATCGGAAAGAGTATAAGATCTGAGTGGTTATTTTTTTTTAATTTTCCTGGATATTAAGGGACAATGCACCAGGCACTCTTCAGGACACAGAGGGCAAGCAAAGATTTCCCAACATCGAGGCCCTCAATGTCCATAGAAGAATGCACTTTGGTGAACCCAGGTACTGAAATGAGAGAGCAAGTAAATAATGTCTCCTCCTGCTCCCTGCCTGGGGCCCAGTACAAAAGCAATCATCAAACTACGTGATGCAGGTCCTGCTGGGAGGTTCTCCCAACTCCCAGTAGGCGTGGGCTGCTGACTGTGCCTGGAAGAGGATCTCAGGGAGCCTCTGTTCCAGCTCCCCCGAGCCAGGTCACAGGGCCCATGGGGATGGGGCCAAGATGGCCTGGGAGTTGGAAGAAAAAGCTCAGGCCATTCAAGTACCTTCTTCTTGAGTTTTCCCACTTGCAAACCAAAGCTATTGGCTCAGAAACTCCTCCTGCTCTGTTCTGTGGATACAGGCAAATCTATTGAGAGTTGGGCACTCTGGGACACATGGGCCAGCCACTTTATATTAACTCTCATAACCCTCATTTCCTAAGAGGTGTGTTGTTTTCCCACTCCATAAAAGAGGAACTGAGGGTCAGAACATTTAGTGGTCACAGAGGCAGACTTCACAGGGAGGTATGCTGCTTCCAAGTCCCTTTCCTCCCACCCCTCTGTCTCCCTATTGCCTTCTCTTTTTTTCCTACTTTCTGTGACAAGTCCCTGACCCTGACAAACCTGCCAAAAACGCTAGCTGAAGCCATGATGCCCTCCCCTGAGACCTTCAGCATCTCTGTTTTGTATTTCCATCTCTCAGTCCTTGGCCTTGTTCCCGGGGTCGTGCCGTCTCTTGACAGTGTGACTTGAATCTTTCCTTTGGGCCAGGTGCTGTGCTGAGCTCTCCTTCCCTGGCCCCTGGGACCTCATCACAAACCCATGAAATGCACCCCTTTGTCATCCCAACTCACAGACGAGAGGTTTTACCTAAATGGGTAGCAGCTGCACAGGTTGAGATGAGAACCAGACTGTCTCACACATTCACTATCAGCTGCTCTGTAATTAAACAAAGCGCCGTTCCCCTAGGGCCCCGCGCCCTCTGTAACACAGGCAGGATAAGCTACAAAGAGGCCTGCGCTCCAGAAGTTGAGAATTTAATGTTAGCTCAACTCTTTCTGTTCCACAGTTGTTTTCTGAAAGCCCATCAGGCCAAGGTAGGCAGCATCGTCTAGTTTCTGCCATAGATAGCCTCAGCTTGCTTTCTCTCCATGAGTACTAACTAGAAAACTAAGTTTCTAGCTGGACACTTATATGGAGACGCACATATAAACCCAGGACTCAGGAGGTTGAGGCAGGAGGATTGTCTTGAGTTAAAGGCCCACCTGGACTGCATTGTAAATTCAAGCCCAGCCTGGAATACATAGTGAGACTTTGTCTCAAAAAAGAAAAAAAATAGCAAACTAAGTTTTTAACCAACTTTGGGTGACTATTCCATTACTTGCATGAATGGACATGAGGACAAAGTGTCCCCTGAGAAGGGGTCTTTCCATTTTTATCGTGTCACCCAGAACCCGGCGTTAAACCCTCCAATGGATTCTCACCACTCTAGGAAAGAGTGAGTACTTCCCTGGGTGATCTGGGCCTCTTCCCTCATATCTATGCGGCTAAATAATTTCAGCCTTGCTTTGTTACCTCTTCACAGAGGCCTTTTGGGTTGTTTATTAATTTATTTTCTGACTAACCAAATAGCACTCAGCAAATATTTATTTGAACTTGTTGCCATTGGTTGATTCTGATCCTGTCAATTAACCCAAAGTGCCTGTACAAGTGGAATGCTGCTTTGGGGAGACACCTGTCTGTTTTCAAAGATGTCTACACAGTGAGCACCTTCTGCGATGGAGGGAAAGCCCTCCAGAGCAGAGACAGGTCTGCATACAGACCCAGAGCCCCTGCTGCCCTGGAGCAGTGTCTGACTACAGCCCAGGGAAAGGGTGCCTACTGCCCAGTATAAAACACTTAGGTTCCCAAAGCTCCAGTTTTCTCTTCTGTCAAATAACCCACCGCAAGTGCCTGTGTCTCCCTTGGCCCTTGTCACAGCTCACCGTGGGTACCGGGGCTTGGGGATATGCTGGCATCTGCTCCCAAGTAGTAAAAGCCTCTGCCTCTGATCCAGGGGTCTTGTGTCTTCTGCCATTATCCATGAAACTTGCAAAAAAACCAGTTAGTTTGTAAGTAAGGTTAGGTGCCAAGTTTACCACAGCCAGGTTTGCTTGGTCACACCCCTGGCTTCCAGTGACAGCAGAGTTAAGGTGACCTACCAACTGTGCTATTTCTGGGGTATAAAGTTGCCGGGGAGTTTGTTTAGAAGCTGTCACAGCATGGTACAGTGGCACAGATGAGAGCCTCGTTAGCAATCCAATGATATAAACTTTGCAGACAAAGATCCTGTGGAATTTACACCATCCTCAGGAAAAGAGCACAGGGCAAGGCATACTGGGAGACTGGCACTCTCTGTGCCTCTTGCTCTCCATGGCACTGAGTGGCACCTCAGGGTTTCCTTCCTTAACCAGGCAGAGAGGCCTGGGGTGACAGGGGTTCACATTCCCTTGTGACCTCTGCATAATACAGCATCATGACTTTCTAATAAAAAGATTTAAAAATACTAAAAATGTAATTCGTTACAGGCCAACAACGAGTTCCAGCAGCAAATGAAAATTCAGGGCCTGGTATACATTTCAGATATTAGTCCTTTCTCTACTTCCCCTGTTTTATAAAGAGATTAGTTTCTCTTGTTTGTTTGGGGGTAAACAATTGGAATGAGGGAAAAAGAGCCAAGAGATCTTCAAAATTATACTCAGGGCTGGGGGTGTAGCTCAGTAGTAAGAATACGTGTGTAGCACATTCAAGGCACCCGTTCAATCCCCAGCACCACCACCAAAAAAAATTAATTCACTCATTGAAATTGTACACATATACTTTTCATACCTGTACTAAGTTCAGTGGAAATAGAAGCATGCATGAGCTCTTGTCCCTGTCCTTAAGGAGAGGTGCCTGGTGCACAAGTAAGGTGAATAAAGGCAGAGGTGAGCTGTAGACAGGCAGACGTTCCGTGCAGGGCACATCTCAGGGAAGAGGCCGTCTTGGACATGGACACGGGGGGGCGGGGTGAGGAGTAGAGCCTCGTGGGGTGCGTGTCAGAGGGCCCTGAGAAGAGGGCACACAGGGTGGAGTCAGATTGAAACCTGGATACCTGAGGAATCCGGACTCTGCTGATGACAGTGTGTGTTTGTGTGGGGGTGTGGGATCGAGGTGCCAACCAGAGAAGGAAGTGGGGACAAGGGTGACAGTGCAGGTGGGGGTGTGTCCCAGGGCTAGAAGTCACAGAGAAGGAAGGGAAAGGCGATCACAGCAGAAGAAAGGGAAGAGGGCGGAGGGGCAGGAGGGTGGCTGAGAAATGACTCCACCTGGGAAGACCTGCTCCCCTCTGCCCCGCTCACAGAGAGGAGAGGAGAGGAGGGGAGGACAGCCGGAGACTCCAGGTTCACAGGGAGGGATGACAGGCGGCCCTTACTGTCCTCTTGTCTCAGAATAGCAGGTCAGCGAGGCCACAGCTTCAGTCCCTATGTTAGTGAGTTCCGAAGTCACACTTCATTCTACTTTACTGAACATGTTCCAGTGACACAAATCTGAAATTTGTGGAAATTCAAAAAGCAAGAGTGGAAAAATTTTCGGAATCCTTATTTAATAACTAACTTTTAGAATTTGAATTTGAAGTCCTTTATAATTGGGCAACAACTATTATAACCCTACATGGGCAAAGATAAGAGCCCTCCCTCCCTTCTTACTTCTCCTTTCAATACAAACAGACAGACAGACCTAGTTGTTGAGTGGGACTTTGAGAACCTTGGCAAGACATGCCTTCACTATGGCCCAGCATGCTCCGAGTTGACCTCATCTGAGTCTCGAAAGGTGGACTCACCCTGACTCCACCTGCTTGTGCTGCCTGCAGAAAGCACTTATCAGACCGGTGAGTCAGCTCACCACTCCACAAACCACTCGCTCGACATGTGGCAGCAGGTCAGAAGTAGGCTAAGGGTCACATGGTTGCTTGAGCAATACTCAGAAAGACTGCAGAGGAGCCTCGTGCCCTTCCTCTCACCATTCCTGTTCCTTTGAGCCTTGGTGGTCATCATTCGGGGAGTCATCAGAGCTCAAGGAGGGGGACATCCAGGAATCAGTTCTGCACTAGAGCTCAGAGGGCAAGTCAGGCCCTGCCCTTCCTTGGCATGTAGGACAATCTGGTGACATCCCTGCCTCGCCCCCAGCACTCGTGACAGATGTGGTCTTCACACGTGACGCCTCAGCAACTGGCAGCAGCCTCCTCGATGGAAATACCTTGAGGTCGTTGGGGCAGGGATACAATTGCACAATTCTTGCCTCAGCCAAGTTTTCCACTAAAAGCCAATTGTTACTTAGCAACTAAAGCAATTTGGCCCAGCTCAGAAAATCGCCTATCCCATAATAGTACACTAAGGCAGCCCCGGAGCCAGGCTTGCGCTGCTCCTCAGTGCCCAGTGAAAGGGATGATGCACCTATCTTCTGGCAAGAGCTCCTGCAATAGTTGGATTATGGAATAAACACTTCAAAAACACATTTCCAGCTAACAGAATGAGCTGGTCAGAGAAAGAAGGTGGTGGGTGTGAGGCCCTGGGAACTAGTGAACTGGGACTACTAGTTTCCTATCCCTACATATTTCTAATCACAAAGGCCCTTGGCCAGCATGAGTAGGTGACTCTGGAGCGCACCTTTCCCCTGACCTCCTGGGACCTCAAGGGAGAGGTCATAGCCATGTCCTCAGGGACTGGTGGTCAGGCTGGGGTGGTGTTCCGAAGGTACATTTTAGTGCTTCACCATGCACCCCCTGCTCCTGGCACTGGGGACTGAACCCAGGGAATGCTGAGCCACAGCCCCTTGCCCTTTTTATTTTCTTATCTGGAACAGGGACTCACTAAGTTGCTCAAGCTGGCCTTGAACTTGCACTCCTCCTGCCTCAGCCTAGCTGGGATTATAGGCATGTGCTACCTGGGTCCCTTTAACCATTATCAAATGATATCCCTCAATTTGGTGACTTCTGAACTTCACTGATTTAATTTTTAAGACTCAACCAAGTGATTCATTAGGTTTAGATAGAACTGATCACTGAGCAGGGGAGGCTTTGGCAGGGAAATGAAATCTTTTTTTTGTTTTTGGACTGGGGATCAAACTTGGGACCTTCTGCTTGTGAGGCAGGCAGCGGAACCACTGAGCTAAATCCCCAGAAGGGAAATGAAATCTTAATGTTTCTCCTTGGAGCTGTTGTATGGGTCAGATGGGTGGCATTTGGGGAGAAAGTGAGGAGACAGAAAAGCAGCTAATTCCTGTGATTCAATGAAACTCTCCATCTCTGCCTCTCTCCATGTCTCTGTCTCTCCATCGGTACAAGGTGCTGAGCCTGAGCAAAAACAGAAGCATGCAGTGCAGGTGCCAATTCAAACCCACTGGGGTGGGGGTGGGGGGCTGCAAGAAACGGGAGGGGCTGAGTTTGGGATGATGCTGGGGACAGTCCTGCAGGTCACATTAGTGTTCTTTTATAGGTACTGGGGAGCCAACAAAGAGTTTAAGCAAATTTGTGTCTGTCAAAAGCATTCTGGGGCTGGGGATTTAGCTCAGTGGTTCCGCCGCCTGCTTCGCAAGTGTAAGGTCCCGAGTGCAATCCCTGGTACCAAAAAAAAAAAAAAAAAAAGAATAAAGACAAACATTGCACATTGTGGTTGGAAACGACATGGGTTGCGTACTTAGTGGACGGTGACCTTGGCAGGGGATGGTCTAGGCTTGGATGGGTACCTGGGAGCAGAGACAGTGGTGAGCAGAAGGTGAGATTCTGGAGGTAAAAATCATAGGGTCAGCCATTGATTGGGCAGAGAAGCTAAAGAAAAGGAAAAACCAGAACCCTAAGTCCTGCTTGATATCCCACTCCCCAAAACCCAAATCCTGAAGCCCCAGTTCCCATTGTGATATTAGCAAGAGCAGCTTTTGGCAAGCAATTGGTTCATGGGAGTGGAGCCATCTCAAGCAAGATTAGTACCTTTATAAAAGAGACCCTGAGCTGGGTGCAGTGGCACACACCTGTAATCCCAGCACCGAGGGAGGCGCAGGCAGGAGGATTGAGTTTGAGCCTAGCCTGGGCAGTTGAGAGAGGTGGCGGGATCCTGTCTGTCATGGTTTATATCTGGATGTTCCTCAAAACCTCATGCACTCATGGGTGGGACTTTGGAAGGTGATTGGATCATGGGGGCATGATTGTCACCAGTGGATTAGTCTGCTGACTAGTTTATAGCTAAACATGATGTTGGGATGTGCAGGCTGGTCAGAGGAGGTGGGTCACTGGGGGTGTGGCCTGGAAGGGTATAGCTCTCTTCCTCCTCCCTTGACGGCTCTGCTTCCTGCTGCCATGTCATGGACTGTTTCTCCTCTGTGATGCCCCTCTGCCATGCCACCCAGCCTTAGAGCCAGCTAATTACGGACTGAAATCTCTACAAACTGTGAGCAATGTTCATACACATTGTAAACATTCAAATACAGAAATGTAATAATAGTAATAAACCCCCACACAAAAACTAACAGAACAAAAATTAGAAAGAGTCCTTTCCAGTCCCTTCCACAGTGTCACCAGTAGTGGTTCTTAGCGAGGTGGTGTCATGGGCCAGAACCCCCCAGGATCTAAGTGTATACTTTCTTAATGATGCCAGTAAACAGCCTGAGGCTAGGAAACACCCCTAGTGAGTCACGGGGTGGGGGTGGGGGATCGAAGAGGGGCCAAAGTTCCCAGAAGGTGTGGAAGCTGCAAGGTCCAGAGAGGAAGGCCCAGGCCTGTCTAGGCCAGGCAGCCAACCTGCTGAAATGAGCTCAGCTGAAATAGCAGAAGGAAGCAGGACGTCAGCCAGCCCACCAAACAGCTCTGACCTCTTCGTGTCCTTTCTGAAGAACATCTCAATTATATTTAAATAGATGCTACACGTCTAGAGAGAGAGAGAGAAAAAGAAAATCCCAAAGTTTTCATAGGAGGTGCAGAAAAAAGAAGTCTTCCTGCCACCCCTTTCCTGCATCTCAGGGACAGCTGCTATGAGCCGTGTCTGTTTTGTCAGCTGCACCTGTCCTCTCCGCACAGCGGTGCGGCACACACAGGGGTCACGGGCAGTGGAGCAAGGGCCATCGCTGTACATTGTGTGCAGCAGGAACTTCAGTAGTACCTGGCTGCCCTGGCTCTGATTTCAGTGCTGCTAACTCTAAGGCTGGGCTGGAAGGCTCCTGGGGCTGTCTGGGCCATGGATGAGAACCTGTGATTTAGATCCATGGTAGAAGCCTGCACGAATTCCTGAGCTGACTCCCGGGGGTGGAAGAGAGAGGGAGTCTGTGAAGGCCACAACACAGGGACAGGGATCTTGGCTCTGTCCCGCTGACCTCCTCCTCCTCCAAACTTGCAGGTTTTACACAGCAGCAGGAAACCCCACATCACAAGCTGTTCTCAGGCTCTGCAGAGTCTAGGGTCTGGAGGGGAGGCAGAGTGGAGACAGCTCTGTCAGTCAAAGGTAATAGGGCCTGGTGGGTAGGGAAGCAGAGGGTGGTGAGCTGCAAACAGACCAGGGAACCCAGGAAGGTTTCCTGGAGGAGGGGGCATGTTAGCTGAGGTCTCAGAGACATAGCTAGTGAGGCAAAACAGAGTGCATTAGGAAAAGAGAACTACAAAAGCAGACTGGAAGGCAGCTAGAGGGTGAAGCACTGAAAACAACTAAAAGAAATGGCTTTAGAAATGGCACTGGTAAGTGCTGGTCCTGAGTTTGATCCCCGGTAACGAAAAAGAAAAAAAACCAACCAAAAAACCCCCCAAATAAACAGAAATGGCACTGGTTAGAGATGAAAAGCATGTTGGTTGGCCTTCTCACTCCTGTTAAAAGGTTGCAGCTTTTCTCCTGCTGGGGATCGGGTCTGGAGGCCCTGGGTCACAGGGGAGTGGTCCCTGTCTGCAGTGGGCAGGCAGGGCCTGGGGCTAAGCTTGTCAGGGCTGGCACTGGCAGGTGCCTGTGCCATGTGTCCTAAAGGGAGCCCCTGAGTGAGTGCACAGGATCCTTATCCTACAGTCCTCTCCTAACCGAGAAGCCTCTGCCTCCATCACCTCCCTGAGGCCTCTGTAATCCCCCAGGTTCAACTCTATGTCCCCCTCCTCAGGCCCTGTCCTGTGCAGCTGGGCTGCAGGCAGTCCCTGGGTAGGCGCCCTGGGATCTCCAACACCATCCCCCAAATGCAGGGATTTTAACTCAACGCTACAAAATGGCAAGTTGGCATTTCTTGGGAGAGGAGAGGCTCAAATCAAAGAAATGATGCTGGAGAGTGGCATCTTTTAAAGCTGGAAGCAGCATGCTGGGCATGGTGGTGCACACCTGTAACCAGCCTAGACTACATAGCGAGCTCAAGGCCAGTCTGAACTATACAGGAAGATGCTGTCTCAAAAATCAAAACAAAACAAAGCCAACAAAAAGCCAGAAGCAACAGATCTAGAATTTTGCCAACATTGTTACATATTGTCATTTTAGGAGTCACATTCATCTTGCAATGTTCTACTTTTTCCTTAACTCACCTTCAGTGTCCAGGAGATATTTAATTCAGCTCAGAGACACAGACATTTATTGAAGCCATTTTCTGTGAGACCCTGGGCTGCATCTAAGGGTACAAGGATGAGCAAAACTCGGCTTTTGGAACACAAGATATGAGGGGAAAAAGACAAATCATCATCCCATATAATAACTTCTGCAGTAGAAGACTGAAGAGAGTCATAAGGGAGCGATTGCAGGGCTTCTGGAGAATATCCATTAGATTGTGCACTGTACAACTCCAGGGCACGACCCACAGAGACCAAGGTTTGGTAACTTTTCTTATAAAGTGCCAGATAGTAAGTACTGTATGCTTTGAGGGCTGTGTGTGCCCTTTGTGTTGCAGATACTCAACCTTGCCCTTATAGCACAAAAGCAGCCATAGATAATGTGTAAATAACTAAACATGCCTGCATTCCAGTACAACTCTACTTATGGGAACTGACACTGTGTCATGAAATAGTCCATAATCCCAGAACTCTAGGAGGCTGAGGCAGGATGATTGCAAACTTGAGCCCAACCTTGGGACTTTAGCAACTTAGCAAGACCCTATCTAAAATTAAAAAAAAAAACAACCAAAGGCTGGAATGTGGCTCAATGTGAAGGTCCTGGGTACAATTCCCATCACACACACACAAAAATATGCAGGCTCTGTCCTTCGGGCAGTAGGGAGCCCATCAAGTTGTTACAGTGGTAGAGTGGAGGGTGGAAAGCCAGTTAGGAGGCAACAAAAACAGAAAAGAGATGATGAGGGCCTAAATAGGCAGGGGCAGGAAAGTTAGAGGGGAGAAAGAAATGCAGTTCAAAAGTAAACTGCACACAAGAGGGTCAGCATTATGAGCCATTAGGGAAATGTCAATCCAAACCACCTGGAGAATGGTGTCCCCCCACTGGGATGGTGATAGCACACAAGGCACATCACAAGTGGGGAGCAGTGGGAGCCCTCATGCGCTGCTGGTGAGAGAGTGACATGTGCAGCTACTTTGGAAAACTCTGGCCATCTCTCAAAAGGAAGCCGCCATGTGACCCAGCAATCCAATTCCAAAGTATAAACTGAGCAAATTGAGTACATGCGTCCACACCAACACAAATGTTCATCACAGCATTACTCAGAATAGCTCAAAAGTGGAAACAGCCCAAATGTCCATCAACTGATGCATGGATCAACGCAATGTGGTCTATCCATGCAATGGAATATTATTCATCATCCAAAGGAACAAAGTACTGATACAATGGATAAATCCTGAAAACATTATGCTGGGGAAAGAAGCTGGTGACAGAAGGCCACTTATATGTGATTCCATTTATGTGAAATGCCCAGAGTAGGCAAATCTATAACAAACAGAAAGATTAGCGGTTGCCTAGGGCTGGGTTGTGGTGGGGGAATGCTAAAGGGTCTAGAGTTTCTTTTGGGGGTGGATAAAATGTTCTACAATTGGTTGTGGTGATGGCTGCACAACTTACGACTATGTTAGAAACTATTGTATACCTTCAATGGGTGAAATGTATATGTGAATTACAGCTCAATAAAGTGGGTTAAAAAGATTCCTAATGTAACCGAAGAAGAGTAATTTTCTCTCATCATCTCCCTAAATAAATGATCTGTCAAATGCAATTGAAACTATTCATCATTGTTTGTAAAATACAGGCAGGTTTTTGTAATTTAGAATTTTGCATTTTGTTTAATTCAGTACATGTGTTTTCATCTTAGGAATGCTATCCCAGTTGCCACTTAAAAAAAAAGCTAGAACACTACAATCCACAGGAATGGCACACACAGCAGAACAGAGTTGGGGAAGCCCCAGGCTGCGCTTTTCCTAGTGCTCACATGCAGTCCACTACAGACCTCTTCAGTTCACTTTCTTTCCCTGTGATAACAGCTGATGAGATAGGATTCCCATTGCATACAGTCCACCCACGTAAGCATACAAGTCAGTGGTTTCTGGCATATTCCTAGAATTGCAGAGAAAATCATGACAATCTATTTTCTTCACACCAAAAAGAAACTCCACATCCATTAGAAGTCACCCTTCATTTCCTCTTCCCCCCACTGCCTTACAACCACTGGCCTACTTTCTGCTGGCATAAATCTGCCTATTCTGGACATTTCACGTAAGTGGTGTCATACAATATAGTGATCTTTGTGCCTGGCTTCCTTCACTTAACATATTTTCAAAGTTCATAAATGTGATAGCATTATCATACTTCATTTCTTTTTATTGATGAATAATATTTCATTATATGGCTGTTCCACATTTTATTATCCACTCATTAGTTGATGAATATTTGGTTGTTTCTGCTTTTTGGTTATTAGGAGTAGAGCTGCTAGGACCTAGGATTGGAGTGGATGGATCAGGCACAATTGTGTCAGAAGATCATAGTGATGACATTAGTTTAGACATTCAATAGGAATAGTTCTCAGAGTCTGTGGATTCCAGTTGTAATGTGATGAATTCCATTCCATCCAAAGAACTTGACCATCCAAATAGTCACACCCTCAGATATGGAAACAGTGTGCAGCTATCATTTCTAACCAGAGATAAATGACCAATAACATTAATATGTCTTAATGGGGAACCCTTTCCCACAGTCATTTCCTCCAACCTTTTCATTACATTTCACAATAATTACAGTGTGATAGTTTCCCTTCCAAGACAAAAAGAGAGAGAGTACAAGTAACCACGTCCTCCTTTTGTTCTCCTATATGCTTGTCTTTTCTCTGAATTAATGACATGGTAATTTCAGCAGGCCTGGTCCCATGTTTGGGGGATTCAGTGTATCCCTGCATCAGGAGTGCTAAGAATTCTCATCCAATCTCCTCAGGGCTCTTCTTTCAAAAACTTCAGTAAATTATATGACATAAAATATGGCACTTTAACTTTGTTTTCTTTTGGAGTTCTAGGGATTGAACCTAGCTTCTCACAATTGCTAGGCAAGAACCCTACCACTGAGCTAACCCCAGACCCATTTTGATCATTTTTTTTCTGGCAGTAGAGGATTGGACCTAGAGTTTTGCACTGTGCTACATTCACCAGCCCTTTTTTAAAAATTTTGAGAACAGTCTTGCTAAGTTGCCCAGGTTGGCCTTGAACTTGCAATCCTCCTGCCTCAGCCTCAAATAGCTGGGATTACAGGCATGTCTGGCAAATATTTTTAAGTGTATAATTCAGTAGTATTAATTACACTTAAAGTATTCCACAACCATCACCATTATTTATTTCCAAAACCTTCCCATTATGGTGAAAAGAAATTCTGAACACTTTCAAGAAACCTCCATTCCCCCTCCTCCCAGCTACTGGTAACTTTTAATCTACATTGTCTTTGTTAATTTGCCATTCTAGATTTTTTGCACAAGTAGATTTATTATGGTTTAGATATAAAATGTCCCCCCCAAATCTCATGTGTGTGGAAGGTAATTGGAACATGGAGCATTGTCTTCGTTACTTTTCTTGTTATTGACACAAAATACCTACCGCTACAAGTTAAAGGGGGAAAGGTTTATTTGGCTCACAGTTTGTAGAGCTTGGAGGTCATAATTGACTGGCTCTAAGGCAGGATGGCAAGGCAGAGGGGAATGGCAGAGCAGAAACAGTCCATGGCATGGCAGGGCACACAGCAGGCAGAAGGCAAGAAGCAGCAGCAGCAGCAGCAGTGGAAGCAGCAGCCTGCCTCTCTCTTGTATCCCTTCCAGGATTCCAGCCTTTTAGGTGGTGCCACCCACACCTAGGGTGGGCCTTCCCATTATCTGCATCCAGAACTATGCTAAACCAATCATTGGACTAATTCAGTAATCATGCACCCTTAATCTCAGTGCCACACTCTTAATCCCAGCATCATATACCCTAGATCCAGGTGCCTCTGAAAAGCCCCACCTGTGACTGCAAAAGGCTTTAGGGGGCCTTTCTTTTGTGTGTGTGTGTGCCAGGGATCAAACTTGGGACCTTGCACTTGTGAAGCAGGCAGCAGAACCACTGAGCTAAATCCCCAGCCTTTAGGGGGACATTTAGATATGAGCCATAATAGGTGCTATACTCATCAGTGGATTCATCTGTTGATGAATTCAGTAGCTAAATATGTTGTTAGGAGATGGGGCCTGGTTGGAGGTGGGTCACTTGGAGTGTGAACTGCAAGGATATATTCTTCTTTTTTTTTCTGGTACTGGGGATCGAACTTGGGACCTTGGGCTTGCAAGGCAGGTGACGGCACCACTGAGCTAAATCCCCAGCTCTGCAGGATATATTCTTGTTGGCAGTCTTCTCCTCTTTCTCTATCTGCTCCCTGGCTGCCATGGGATGAGTAGTTATCCTCTGCCAGGTTTTTCTGCCTTGGAGCTAGTGGACTTTGGACTAAACTCACTGGAAACTGTCAACGAAATGAAACTTTCTTCCTTTAAGTTGTGGATGTTGGTTATTTTGTCCCAGCAATGGCAAAGTGACTAATACAGATTTTGGAGCTAGAGAAATGTAGTCAGTACTGCGACTGTACATGATCATGTGGTCAGAAGCCTTTGGGACTGGTTTGCCAGGGGGACTGGAAAATGTTTGGACATGGAGGCTAGAGAAGCCCTAGGATGCTGTGAGCAGTGCTTGTTGTGCAATACTGGTCAGAGCTCAGAAAATCAGAATGCTGATAGAAATGCAGACAGTAAAGGCCAGGCTCAGGCGATTTTAGTTGGGAACAAAGATTCCATTGGCAGTTGGACTACAGGCTATGTGTTTTATACTCCGGCAGAAAATCTCTTCATTTTTCCCATGTCCTGAGACTGAGAACATATTTCTTCATTTTTTCCCATGTCTCAGGAGACTGAGATTAAGAGCAATGGACTAATAAATATGGCAGAGGAAATTTTTTATTTTTTGAGACAGGGTCTCACTATATAGTTCAAGCTAGCCTTGGACTCTCTGTGTAGCCCCAGGCTGGTCTCAAACTTCCAGCAATCCTCCTGCCTTAGCCTCCCAACTGCTGGAGTTACAGGTGTGTGCCACCATGCCTGGCCTCGAGCAAAGCACATTTTAAAATAACCCAAATGTTAGTCTGTCATATAGGTCTTGTTTGCTACTTTTAGTCAAATCTACAGTGAAAATCAGGAGAGAAAAGGGAGATTGAATGATTTGAAAAACTTACAACATGGCCAGAAAGGAGTTGCAAAGTTGGGGCTATGGAAACAGTGGTTCCTTAAAGGGGGGGGGGGCATCATAAAGAAGCCAAGTACTTTACATCAGGATAATAGAAAAGATGGCTTGAAGGTGTCTCAGGAGTCAGCAAGATCCCACACTTTTCAGGATCAGGGTGCAAAAATGTTAAGCTTTCATTTGAAAAGAGAGCCTCTGACCCCCATACTGGAAAAGGGCTACCTAGAGAATTGGTTCCCTGGGATTCTCAACCATGCAGGCACTTGGAACTCTCTGCAGCCATGGTCCAAGGGGACTCAGCTGATGCTCAAGCTGGCAGCAGACCTTGGCACCATCCACATGGTGCTGATTTTACAGGTATGTAGAGTACAAGAATTACGGAGTTATGGAAGCTTCCACCCAGATTTCAGAAAAGGACCTGGGAAGCCAGGTAGTGTGCCCCTGAGAGAGCATGCACAAAGCTGTGAGAGTGAAGCCAAAATTGCAGTGGAGACCCCAGGAAGTTAGAGATGCAAGGTACATGGAATATCTGCTAAGGAAAGGGGCAGGCAGTGAGTACAGCTAGCCCAAGAGAGAGAGACCATAATGGCTACAAGCTGCAATGCCACAGGAGAGGGGCATCCCAAGTCTTTTGAAATTCACATTTTGTCACAACTTGTCCTATGTGCTGGACATGGAGCTATAGGATTTAATATTTCCCTATGGAGTTTTGGTCTTGTTTTGGTGTGATTCCTTTCTATCCCCTATCTCTACCTTTTGAAATGGAATTGTTTACCCTGTGCCGTTGTATGTTGGAAGTATTTAACTTTTTAAAAAATGTTTCACAATGGCTCATAGCTAAGAGTTTTCCCTGAGTTCCAGAAGATACTTTGGACTTGGATTTTTGTGTGTGTGTGTGTGATAGGGTCTTGCTATGTAGTTCAGATTCTTCTTGCACTCACTATGTAGCCCAAGCTGGCCTTAAACTCACAGTGATCCTCTTGCCTCAGCCTCCTAAGTGCTAGGATTACAGGCATATGCCAACCATGCCTGGCTGGACTTGAATTTTTTAGCAATGCTGTTAAAACTTTGATGACTCTTAGACTAACTGAAAGCATTTTACATAGTGAGATGGGAATCAATCAGCCTTTTGGGTAGCCATGGGCAGAATGTTATAAAAGCTAAAATGGTCCCCAAAATTCTCATATGTGTGGAAGTTAATTGGATCTTTGGGGTGCTATACTTGTCAGTGAATTCTTTCACTGATGAGTTCAGTTGCTGAATATGCTGTCAGGAAGTAGATAATTGGGGGTGTGACCTGGAAGGGTATGTTCTTGTCCCCACTCTTCCCTTTTTTCTGCTTTCTGGCTATCAGGGGATGAGCAGCTGTCCTCTAGCAGACCCTTCCGTCATGCTGTTTCTGCCTTGGAGCTAGCTGACCATGTACTGAACGCATTGGAAACTGTGACCCAAACATACTTCTCCTCCTTTAAGTTATGGGTGTTGGGTATTGTATCCCACTGACACCAGAGTAACTAATTCAAGAGTTATACAATACTTGTCTTTTTGTGTTTGGCTTATGTTTTCAAGTTTCAACAGTTATAGCATGAACCAGAACTTCATTTTTTTTATGAATCATACTCCATTGTATGTCTACACCAGATTTTGTTATACACTCATCTGTTGACACTTTTGTTGTTTCCACCTTTTGACTGATGTGAACAGTGCTTGGTGACATAGATGTACAAGTGCTTGTTTGAGTCCCTCTCTTGGTTCTTTAGTTCTTCAGAGTACACACTTAGAAGTAAAATTGCTGAGTCATATGGCAACTGTATGTTTTTGTTTTTGTTTTTCAGTGCTGGGGGTTGAAACTATGGCCTTGTATATGCTAGGCAAACATTCTACCACTGAGTTACATCCCAGCCCTTTTTATTTCATTTTTTGAGACAATGTGTCACTAAATTGCCTAGACTGGCCTTGAACTTGTGATCCTCCTGCCCCAGCCTCCCAAGTAGTGGGACTACAGGCCAGGTGTGTACCACTCTTGGCTTGTTTAACTTTTTGAGAAATTATCAGAGTGTTTCCACCAGTTAAGCATAAGGGTTCTGATTCCTCCATAGCCTCATTCGCACTTATTTAATTATAAAACATTGTTTTAAATTTAGGCCATTATTTAGGAGGTGCAAATAATATTTATGTGGTTTTGATTTGTATTTCCCTGGTGACTAATGATGTTGAACATCCTTTCATGTGCCTGGATTTTTTTTTTTTTTGGTACCGGGTATTGAACTTGGGACCTTGTACTTGTGAGGCCGGCGGCGGCAGAACCACTGAGATAAATCCCCAGCCGGCCATCCGTTCATGTGTTTGTCAGTCATCTGTGTATCTTTAGATAAACATCTATTCAAGCCTTTGCTCACTTTACATTCTGCACGTCAACCCTTATCAGAGAGATGATTTCCAAATCTTGTCTCCCACTCTGTGGGTTGTTTCATTAGCTGTCCCTTAGTGTAACAGTATTTGACAGAATCACCTTATAAGAAGGAAAGTCTTAGTTGGGCTCCGAGTTTCAGAGGTCTATGACTGGTTGGCCTCTTTGCCTTTGGTCCTGTGACACAGCAGCTCATCATGGCGGGAGCTCATGGTACAGCACTTGGCTTACCTTGTGGCAGCCACGATGCACAGAGAGTGTTTGAGACTCCACAGTCCCAGTGACCACGACCTTCCCTTAGGCTTCACCTCTTAAAGATTCCACCATCTGTCAATAGTACCATGGACTGAGGACCACACTGTTAGGGAATATTCCAGATCCAAACTTTAGCAGATGTCTTTTTGCTTTCTTGATAATGTTTTTGAGGCACAAAAGCTTTTCATGTTGATGAAGTCCAATTTATTTACTTTTTATTTTGTCTCTTGTGCTTTTGTCACAGCTAATAGTCCATTACCTCCTCATCACTCTTATGCAAGAGAGGCAGGACACATAAACATCCTAGAAAAGAGTTAACAGTGGTGGAAGTAGCAGGCCAACTGATCAGCTATCATTCCATGTAGAAAATGTTCAGAAAGCTACACTGAATAGTGGCTAAAACACTTGTTTTTATTAGGCAACTCTTACATTTAACTAGGTGTTTCATATTCCATCAGTTATTGGAGTCTCCCTCAGAGTGGACAATTTGAAAGGTATCTATGTAGTCCAGAAACCATTGCTCCTTCTACAAAAGTTTGTCCCCACAGCATCCCTGCCCACATGGCCCCTGGAAGCCATATTTGTGCCTCATGATCCCCCCCCCCCAACAGGACCCAAGCCGGGCAACTTGTTTCTGTCCTGAGCATCTATATTTGAGACTGAGAAATGTCATGCTGGCTACTGAAGCAGGTGGATTTACCCTGCCATTTCTGTGTTACTTTTTGCCTGTGAGTCCCCATGAGATCCCTAAAAATTTCTTCTTCTCAAGTTTATCTGGGTTAATTCTATTTTATTTTATTATTTTTTTTCTTGTTTATTTGAGATAGGGTCTCACTAGTTCAGGCTGACCTCAAACTCGAAGTGATCTTTCTGCCTAAGACTCCCAAGTGCTGGGATTACAGGTGTGTGCCACCATGCCCAGCTTATCTGGGTTAATTTTATACCAGTATGATATTTTGAAATAATATTTATGTTCCCTTATTGGTGGGCTGGGTTCTCTCCCTCTAGAGTCTGTTTGCAACCAGAGAGGCTATGAAAAACTAGAGTTAAAGGAGAGGGGATGGATTAGTGCAAGTGTGGAAATCTCTGGCACACAGGGATGACGTGAAAAGGCTGTTTTTTCTGCCTCCAAGGATGGTGGGAAGTAGGGATCCTGAGGCGGGGAGAGAATACTGGTACAGGCACGTTCCTTGCCCTCTGGGGCTATGCCTCCAGTGACCAGGAAGGGGCTATAGGCCCATTTAGCTGGGGGACAGAGAGGGAAAGCAGCAAGGCCATGATCTCTGGACATGGTCTAGGAGAGGCCACCAGCCCTGAGGAGAACCTTACCTTCTGGCTTGGCCCTATGCTCAACTTGACATAGGAGAGATGGTGAGAAGATGGTATCAAATGCAGCTACCAAAACTAGCTTCACTGGGCACAGTGGCTCATGCTCATAATCCCAGCTACTTGGGAGGCTGAGGTAGGAGAATCACAAGTTTGAGGCCAGCCTGGGCAGTATAGCAAGACCCTGTTTTAAAATTAAAAAGAAAAAGAAAAGCCTGAGGGTGTAGCTCAGTGGTAGAGCATTTCACTACCATGTGTGGGCCCTGGGTTTAATTACCAGGACAAGAGAAAGAAGGGAGGGGGAGAGAGAGAGAGAGAGAAAGAGAGAGAGAGAGAGGCACAGACTAGGCTATGGCAGAGCATCCAGAATCTGCAGATATTATTATCAGGAGCCAGAAAGATCACCCAAAAGATGCCAGTTACTTCCTGATTTTCCCTTTCCTTTTTCTACCTCTCTTTCTGTCTTCTCTTCCTCCCCTCCCTCCCTTCCTCCCTACCCTCCTTCCTTCCTTCCTCCGTAGGTATCCCATGCCTCTGGAGATTCTAAGATGACCCTCACAACCCCTCCTTCACGGAGCCCACAGTCCCAGTGGGAGACTGAGACCAAGTAGCTTCCAACCCAGGTAACCAAAGCCAACATCGATGTCTCTTGGGTGCTTCAGGAACAGCCAGGGCAGCCTCCAGGCTCTTCTGGGATGGGTGTGAGTTTCACTGGAGCTTTAGGTGTGCCTCTGTCTGTAGAAGACAGTTGTCTACCCCCAAACTATCCCCATCTTCCTGAGAATCCCAATTTGGTTCAGGGCTGCCTGTGTGCCCCCAGCCTGAGCACTGGCACATGGTTGGTTCTGTTTCCATTGCAGACCATTTCCCAGGCCCCCTTTCCTTGTAGCCATGGCCTGTGACCCTCTCTGGTCAAAAGCAACTCTACTTTCAAGCTTCTGCAAAGCTCAGCTTCCCTAGCACACTGGGCAGACCCAGCTGGTGCCAGCCTTCCTGGTCCTCCTTCTCGGAACACAGGTGTGATGCCAGAGCCTTGGAGTAGTCTTGCAGTCATGAAGGTGAATGTGGGAATGCTAAGACTGCAGAGAGGAAAGAGGAATGAGCCTATGTCTGTGAGACCTGCTGAGCTGTGGCACGAGAGCTGAACGATCTGCCTCCAAATTCCGTATGTGGAAAAGGAAAGAAACCACTGCTAATTGGGTGCTTTGAAAGGCATTACTGAAGGCATTCCTAACTGACACCGTGGCCAGGGAAAGGCTTGCTTACTCAACACTTGGGGTCTGACTGCCTGAGAACGGGTTTTCTTCTTATTCCCCCCATTGTATGTCCAGAGTTCATGGGCTGAACTGTGTCAACCCAAATCCATCTGCCGAAGCCATGACCACATTTGGAGATGGGACCACTAAGGAGGTGATCATGTTATATGAGGTCCCAAGGGTGGGACCCCGATCCAGTAGGACTGGTGACCTTGTAAGAGGAAGAGGAAAGGCCGAGTCTGTGAACTACACAGAGCGGCTGGCGGGCAGGAACTGTTCTGTGAGACACTGTAAAATCAGTTTTATTAGGAGCACCAAATGAGGTGCTCCCTGAACCATAAGGGGTGCTTCTAGGAGGCTGCGATGTTCTATTTCTTGACCAAGATGCTGGTTACACCAGTGTGCTCTGTTTAGGAAGATCCATCGAGCTGTGCTTTTATGTACACTTTATGTTGTACTACAAGAAAACACATCTGTTACTTTTTTTCCCTTTTCCTTTTCCTTTAAATGTAACTGACAAAAGATGAAGTGTGGAAGGGGGAAGAGGATAGACAGATAAGGAGATAAATGGTAAAGGTTCTGTCTTACAAAGTGAAGAGCGAAGAGAGTATGGCAAGTAGATGGACAGGAAATGATGGACTGAATATCTACATTGCAATGGTAACCAACGGATCAAGTGAAGACACTGCTAGGGCTATTGGATAGTTAACTATGATGTCAGTTTCAATAAGAAATACCCCATTGGGCTGGGGATTGAGCTCAGTGGCACCACACCTGCCTCACAAGTGCAAGGTCCTGAGTTCAATCCCCAGTATAAAAAATAAAACAAACAAACAAACAAATACTCCACTGATTTGTTTAGCACAGTTCTGGATGTAAGTGATGGACTTACTGAAGACAGAAGACGCACCCCCGGTGTGGGTGGCACCAGGAAATAGGCTTGTAGCCTGAATGGAACAGAAAGGGGAGAGGAAGGAAGGAAGTGTCACTTCTGCTTCTTTGGAGGAGCTCCAGTCCTCACCATCACCTTTGGACATCAGTTCCCAGGCTTCCAGCGCAGACCCTTCAGCTTCCTGTTAGGAACTCACTTGGGGCTCTGCAGTGAGCGCCAGGTCTTCCAGCTTTGACTGGATCCTCCAGCCTTCCAGTGCGCAGACCGCCCTTTCTCATTCTTCCATCCCCAACTCGGCAGGCTCCACTGTAAGCCCACCTTGTAAACTCTTTTTATATCACATATACGCATTTTGTATTAAATCTGTTCCTCCAGTGAACCCTAATCGGTACAGCTATGGAGAACTGGGAAAACTGGTGGAGGGGAGAGTGACTCGGGGTCCCACATCTCACAGCCTGAGTCACCAGATGTCCCCAGTCGTGGGATTCACCAGGGAGGGAAGTGACATTCACAGTGGGCAGAGCGGCGGCTTCCGAGGTGGGGGGAGTGGGACAGGAGCCAATTGTCGTCAGCAATTCTGGGCTGTTTCTTCCCATGTATGCCCATTACTCTAATAATACAAACCCTAACAGGGGCCATAAGCAAGAGCACAGGAACTTGCACAGGACCGAGCAAGCAATGGGACACTGAAATCCCAACATTGTTAGGGTTTGCTATGGAATTGGAATCATTACCTTAAATTCTGATCTTTTTCATTTCTTGGATAAAACACACAGCTGGAGGATGATGTTAACTCACAAATGTTCATTTATTTCATTCCACAAACATCTACGTTGTGCCAAGCCCTGAAGTTTCAAACCCTCAAGGAAGGAGCAGCTATCCCAGGTTGAGGAAATGAGCACAGTGGCTTTACTGGTTTCTGTGTGATGATCTAAAAAGCTCCTTTGAGAACTGGATGGCTAAACGAAATGAGACATTTTCAGCAGAAAAGGTGAGAGAGTTAGAGACACCAAGTATTATTGTATCTAAGATAATAACTTTCAAATATTTAAAGTATCGCACATGATGAGAGATTGTAATGATCTGAGAAAATTAGAAAGGACTGAACTGAGCCCAGAGAAAAGTAGAAATTGAGAATGATTGTTATTTACTATAAAGGAGACAAATGTTTTAAAGTGATCTTTTTTTCATTTAAAGAAAAAATATTGAATTAGCCAAAATAATAAAAGCAATCATCCATAATCTGCTACTCAGAGAGAACCACTGTTAACATAATTCATATCCTTTCCAGGATCGGACTGAACATATTGTTTTGTATTTTTTATTCTTGAACATATTGTTTTAAAAACAGGATTTTTCCTTAAAATCATACAGTGAACATTTTTACTTATAAGCAACCATATTTGTATGGATATTATATCTTTAAAAAAACACTCTAGGAGAGCAAACTGATTTTGTGAGTTAAAATGGTAATTAATTAAGATGTACACACATACCATTTTACACCCAGTTCGGAAGCTCCTGCACCACTGTGAGGCCTGGAAGGATCCATGAACTTCCTCTGTAAGTCGTAGAGTCTAAGCACACAGGATCACACATTTCTATCACTTCTGCAGGTCACAGGGCCAAGAGAGTTTCTTAAAAGCCAGTGGCTGGGGACCCCTCTTACAGGAAGATTGGGCACTGAGATATTTAAGTAGAAGTGAAATAGCTGAGCATCTTTGCTTACAGATGAAGAAACTGGAAACCCAGAGAACAGTAGTCTTACAGTTCTTCCTCATCTACTCACGGGACACAGTGATAACAGTCACAGTAGCCGACTCAGGAGGGCTGGAGAGTGGGAGCCACTTTATAGGCAGAGCCTCATAATCACCCCAACACTCTGGCCTGGGCCTGACCAGCCCTGCTCACCTGGCACGTGACTGGTTGAGTCACACAGCAGCAAGTGCCCCAGCTGGGGGTGGACCCAGATCTGTGTCACCTCAGAGCAGGATGCCAAAGGTTCAGAGGATGATAAAGACAGCAAGATGCTGCCTGTACCCTCCTGAAGCTGCCGGTCCTATTGGCAGGGAGGAGTCATTAAGAGGTAAGAAGTTAAAATAATAATCTTTTGCTAATGGTCGAGGAGGAAGGAAGTGCAGACTGAGAATCACTATACAGCTCGGTCACCACTGGTGTGTAAAGGGAGCCTGGTGCCTCCCGAAAGCAGTGTTCCCAGGGCACTGGGCACTCTGAGCGGTCTCTGAGATGATGCTGTCAAGGTGCTGAGCGTGTGGTAGGTTCGCATGAATGGGAATCCTGTGACCTTACCATTTCTCCCCTCCAGCCCAGACCTTTCATGATCCGGCCCAGACAACCCTGCAGGCCCACTTTTCCCCCATACCACTCCCACTCCTCAGGCTCTGGTCCCCTCCCCCTGCCCCCTGCCCTTGCCCTCAAAACAGTTCTCCCTTCCTGCTTCCTCTACCTCCCCTGATGGCCTCAGTGCTGTCTCCACGATCTGCTCACTGTTCTCCTTGGCCACAACTGTGGTCCTTCTATCTGGACAAACCCTCCTCCCCTTCACTCTGTGGTTCTTGAGGGCAGAGGTCCTGCACCCTGGCTGTGTCCTCCCGGCCCTGAGGAGGCCCCAGTACACAGCACTTGTTCCACCATTGTCTGTGCTACACAAGGAATCAGGAGAGTGTCATGGGGACAACCCCAGGCAGATCCTCAGGCCATGGGGGGCTCCGCAATCACTTCCAGACCCACTGACAGCCTGTTTCTCAGAGCAAGCACGTCATCCCATTGGTTCCTTCCTCTCCGACCTGTGCTTCTGTGTTCTGTCCCAACCCTCACATCAGCACATTTCCACTCTTTTGGGTTGGTTCTGTCAACTCTGGTTCCTCAGCAGCTGACCTTGGCTTCACCAGATATTTATTTTGAGAGTGTGAAACTGGGGATTGAACTCAGGGCCTTCGCAATGAGCTACATCCCCAGCCCTTTTTATCTTTTATTTTGAGACAGTCTTGCTAAATTGCCCATGTGGGACCTAAACTTGTGATCCTCCTCCTTCAGCCTCTCAGAGTGCTGGGATTATAGGGGAGACCACCTTCTGCAACATGAGCCACAGGCTGCGGTGGCCTTGGCATGTTGCATTACTTCTCTGAGCCTTGGTGTTCCTCATCTGTAAAACAGCAATTGAAAATGACGCTTGACTCCTGGGACTGCCGCTGATGCTCAGATGAGCTAAGGCCTGGGGAGCCCCCAGCCCAGGCTGACACATAGCAAGCATCAATAGATACAAAGATGGAAAGGAAGGAAATAAACCTACTTGGTCACTTGTTTCTTTCTCTGTTGCCAAAACTGCTTCTGGGCCTCTGCCCAGGCACCCCTGGCTGCTCTATGCCTGGCTCCTTGTCCCACCTCCTTTCTGGCCCTCTCTCTAGTCACAGCCCATTTCCAAAGAAAAATGATGGAGTTCTAGGCAAAGGGTTGGAGTCCAGGCCCCGACCTTGATGGCTTCTCCCATTGGTAGGGTGATTTCTACCTGCAGCTGTGGCACGAAGTGTGTGCAGCCTTGCGTTCTCTGGGGCATGTCAGGACCAACACGAGGGAGTTAGGGCTCATCAAACCATCATATCTCTAAGTGGCTCTAAATGAAGTCCCACTGTGGTCTCTGGTTCCTTACATCCTGCTTGATAATGAGAGGCTCCGCTGGCAGATGAGAAGCTTTTTTGTTGTTTTTGTTTTTGTTTTTGTTTTTAAGACAGGGTCTCACTATATAGTTCAGGCTGGCCTTGAACTCTACTATGTAGCCAGGCTGGCTTCAAACGCACAGTGATCCTCCTGCCTCTGCCTCCTGAGTGCTGGGATTCCAAACGTGGACTACCACACCCGGCGAGAAACTTTGTTGATGTGCCAGCAGAGAGGCACTGGTCCTGCTAACTAATCAAGGCAGGAAAGGAAGATGGGTGGAGGAGGTGCTCGCTCTCTCTCTCAGAGGAGGAAGAGAGCAAGGTCAAGACCGGAACTGTGAACATGTGTCTGGGTTCCTCTTCCACCTCCTGTATTTTCTTTTTTCTTTCTTTTTTTCTCTTTGGTACTTGGGATCAAACTCGGGTCCTTGCACTTGCGATGCAGGTGGCAGAACCACTGAGCTAAATCCCCGGCGCCCTCACCTCCTGTATTTTCTATACCATTTCAAGCAGGTAAAGCTGAGGTCTTGGCTGTGGGGGGACTTTTACAGCCAAATGACCTGACCACCAGATGGGCATCTTTGTACCTTCTCATGGGTGACCTGTGCACAAAAGCTAGCTTGCCTTGGCTCACTGCTTCTGCCAGTCAGGGTGGTGAGACTACTCTACTTTCAGCCAGGGAAGTTTAATGCAGGAATTGGTTCTGCAGATAATAGAGGAGATGAGGAGCTTTGCAGGGAGTGGTGGAGAACATAGCTTAGGAAGAGCAGGAAGCCTCTCAGCCCAGCTGGACCCAGTGTTGGCTGGCAGAGGCCAAAACCCTGGCAAGGACAGCCAGGGGCATTGCCTCTGAAGACAGAGGAGTGGTGGTTAGAAGCAGGGGCCACAAGCAGGCTGTCCTGTGGACACTGGGACTAACAGAGACACAGGTACTGCTGACAGTGCCACAAAACATGGAGCAGCGGAGAGATGCCCTGACCCCTCCTCCTGTACTCAGCCTTCTCCATTCTCCCATCAGCAGAGCCATCAGGAGTCTCATGCCAGGGAGCCTGAACGTATACTTCCTGGGACTGACATCAGGACAATGCGAAGGTGAGGACTAAATTGGGGTCAGTCACAGGCAGCATCTCCAACACCCCAAGTTTACTGGGTCCCAGGGCTGGGAAGTAAGAAAGCCCTCCGGAGAGGAGGGGGCCAGGCAGGAAGTCTGGAGGCTGGGGCCACTTAAGGCCTTACCATAGTGTCTCAAAGCCTGGACACAAGACTTGAGGTGCCTGAGCTGAGGAAGGTGACAGACAGATGGATATAAAGAAATAGTTCATCCGTGAGTGAGAGAGCCAGTCCCTTTTCAATTCTCTTTCCAATCACTGGATGACATCAAGGAGAAAGTCCTGTCTGGTGCTTGCAGTGGGTTGAGTTTGTCCCCTAAAGGTCCCTGTGCACAATGTTGAGAGGGGGCAAAACAATGGAAGGGCCCGAGTGCAAGGTAACGAGGTCTCAGGGCCCCACCGTCAGATGGATCAACGCTGGCCTCACCAAGTTAGTTCCAAGGTTGTCACGAGCACAGCCCCTCCATGCTCTTGGCCTCTTATGCACACAGTGGCTCCCTTTCTGCTTTCTGCCCTGTTGTGACACAGCTGGAGACTCTCCCTAGAAGTTAAGCAGATGGGACCCCCCATTCTTGGACTTTCAGTCTCCAAAACTGTGAACGAAATAAAACTTCTTTTCTTTACAAAGCTCCAGCCTCTGGTATTTTATTCTAGCAAGTTGACAAAATATACTAAGACTTTGTTCATGGGTCAGTAACATCACTGTAACATTTTCTCACCTTGGGAAAGTCCTCAACAGATCTTCAGCCAGGATTCTCTTCTTCTCTCAGCCTTTGGCTTTCAACCTCCAACGTTCTTAAAGATGGGTCCTTTTCCTTTTACCACTTCTATGACCTTCTTTGTAGGAGCCTCAAAAGATGAACAGAGGCGGGATGCTGGAGTCAAGTCTGCAAGAGACCCACTCAGAGGAGCCTGTAAACGTTGACTTTGTGTGGAATTGGCTTGTCCTAACATCATCCATCACTGTAGACCCTAATTCATTGGATTGAATGGCTTTTTTTTTTTTTTGCAAAGAAATACTTGCAGTAATATTTGCTTTGCATCTTGGGAATCATATGGAAGTGAGATAATGATATTGAAAATAGAGAAAGAGTGAATCCCAGTGAGAGTATGGCTGAGAGAGAGGCCTGGCCTCCCTGGTCCCCACCTGCTTGCTCCAAGCAGCCCCAGCCTCTGAAGGAGGCAACCCCGAAGGCCCAGTCTATTTAGATGCTCACATGGAGAGGATTTTAGATAGAGACTCAGACCACCATTCCCCTAGTTGCTTTTTTAAAAGTTTGCTAAGAAATTCAGGAAATGAGAGTAAACAGAAAAGTGGCTGCAGAAAATCTATTACTGGTAGATATAATGAAAGGTAATAGAAATTTTTTTTGATCATTTTCTAAATAGGATGCAAATTGCCAATAATTTCACTCATCAACTTATTCACCAAACATTTACAGAGGCTTTGGGGCTGTATCTCAGTGGTGGAGCCCATGCCTAACATGTGTGAGGCTGTGGGTTCAATCCGTGGCAATACACACACACACACACACACACACACACACACACACTGCCTGTACTGCAATAGGTAACAGGGTTACATACATTCATGAAGGTGTCCATTTATTTATTAAATAAATATTACTGAGCTTTCCAATGAACCAAATACTGAACATTGTTCAAAGAAGATGGCAAGTGACTCAAATTCCTCTACAATTTTGCCTAATGGGGACAATGACACCTTCATCTTCACTGCCCCCATAGGGCAATGTTTCCTCCTGGTACTTATTCCTGAATGTCTACCGGGGGTCCTAAGCTACAGGTATGGGTCTATGCTTGTCCTCAAGGACCTTATACAGGCTGGACATATTCTAGCATCCCTTCCCAAGTCTGTCACTGTGAAGCCACTCAACCACACATCTACCAGACAGAATGAGGGGCACACATATTGAAGGGAGAAAATGGCCAAGACAATGAACCAACAGATCTGTGAATTGTGGCCCTGGGGGTCAGGGAAGAAGCCAACTTTCCTTGGTGTCTACTCTATGGTGGCAGCCTGTGTTGGTTAATCTTTTTTGTTTGTTTGTTTTGTTTTGTGTTGGTTAATCTTGATTGCCAACTTGACTGGATCGAGAAACATATAGGAAATCAGTAACACACGCTTCTGGGTGTGTCTATGGGGTTTTCCAAAGATGAACGGATTATGAGGGAGATCATAACTTGATGACATTATGGAAGGGGCTGGAGAAAGAAGGTGGCACCTAATTCCCAGGAGTGGGTCCTGGGGTTATGACTTGGGAACTATATCTGGTCTCTGGCCTCTGGAGCTCTTATTCTCTGCTGCCTGGCTGTCAGGAGGTGAGCAGTTTTCCTTAGCCATGCCTTTCACCATGATGTTCATACCTTGGAGCCAGCTGACCGTGGATTGGAACCTCTGAAACTGACAGCCAAATTACACCTCTCCTCCTCTAGGTTATTTTCCTCAGGTATTTGGTCACAGTGACAAAACTGACCAAAGCACAGACTGTGTTTCCGCTTGGCTTACCTCATCACATTCCCAATTCATTGTTTAATGGAAGTGTGACAATGTCTGCTTCAGAACAGTGTCAGGCACATGGTAGGTGCCAAACAAATATCTGTGGCCTGGCTTCTGCCAGTTTCAGCAAGCAACAGAGACTTCCTGGAGGAGGGAGTCCTTGGGGACCCAGCTTTAGGGGAACTCTGAGGGGCTTTGGGTGCTGGCATGAGGGGACAATCAGCATTTAGCAAAGTTCCAGGTGTGTAATAAATGCTCAGAAGAAACAGGTGGTGATGCTGATGGTGATAAGACTAAGCATCTGGGCTGTCTGAAGACAGAGGCTAGAGCCAGGGGTTCCCAAGGGTGTGTCCAGCTCTGGAATCCTGTGGGGTGTCTCTGCCTCTCCCTTGTTAAAGTAGCCTGGGTTCCAGTAGTTGGTGGGGGTGCAAATACTTCATCCTGGGAGTCCACACTGGATCATCTGGGAGTTTACCATAGTGGGAACTGTCTCTGGGCTGCCCAGGGAAGACGCTAGGGTGTGGTAGAACCATGGAACGGGGTGCTCGTGGCTCCCCCTACTGGTAAACCTGGTTCTCCAGTCCCTTCCTTGCCTGTATGCTGGGAGAGAGGGTGGGGACTCTATTTACGTCATAAGCAGGAAGAGGCTCATTGATGTGCACAGTGACAGAGGACTTGCTAGCTGGCTGCTGTTTATAGTGGAAATGTTCTCATTTTGCCTTATTCCTATGGCCAGAATCTCTGGCATTTCCCTTCCTTCATTTCTCCCTCCCCTCGGTACACAGTTTTTCTTTAAAGTCTTGACTCCTTCAGTGCCAGTTTCCTCAGAAGTTCCTAGGGGCCCCAGTGAAGTAGCTACTCGCCCACTTGATGACTCGGCGATCTCTACCGAGGGCTGACTGCACCAGCCGGCGGGTCTGAGCGCTTTTACAAGGCTTCAGGGTGCAGTTCTCATGGCGTCCATTAAAGGGTCCTACCATCTTCCCCACCTTGTGGATGGGAAGACTGAGGCCCGGTGCACATCAGGCACTGATGCCTGACTCCAGAGCAGTCAGAGTGAGTGCCAGGATCAGACCCCAGCTCCTACCCGAAAAGGCTTCAAGCCCCAAGAAACGTGGCTCATGTTTCCATAACTTGGATTGAAAGACAACAAAGAAGTTTGTTCATCTCAAGTGACAGCTATCTAAAGAGCGTTTGCTGATAATAGAAGGAAGTTTTGCTTATGTTAAAAATGGACCTGAAACACTGCTTCATTTTTAGTTCCAGTTGCAAGCAAGATAGCTTTTCCTGTTAGTAATCTTCCATTATCCCAGGATACAGAAGCAGGCAGTGACCACGGAAATGGTCTGACACACAGCAGACTCCTGAGTTCCTTCTCAGCTCTGGCTCAGCCCAGCCACTGCTGGGCAGCTGGGCCTCTACAGAGAGAGAGCACCACACGGCCAGCCAGAGACCAGGCTGCCAAGAGCTGCAGTCTAGGCCTAGAGGTGTTTGGATTTTCTTGTCTGTTTCATTTTGCCCATACAATTAGGAAGCCACCCACACCCAGCAGTGGATCATTACACCTCATCCAGGCAGCTAAAATCAGAGTCCTTGCAGCCTCGGGGTCAGGTGTTGAAACTGAAAGAGAAAATACTCTTTTCCTGACTTTTGAATTTCAAAGCCTACACCTTTATACAAACAGAAAGGAGTAATCTAATAGCTTAAAGGTGGGGGTAGATATAATGAGTAAGCCAAGCCCTTCCTCGGGATGGTGGGCTCAGGAGGGTGACAGGAAATCAGACACTGATGGGCCTGAGAGGGGACCCTTAACCCTTGCCCCCTGGCTAACCCTTTGTTGGAGGCGAAACTTCCAGCCTGACTGCAGAGCCACCTAGCAGATGGGCAGTGCCATTTTCTGGAAGGGTCCAAGGGAGACATGAGACACAGAACAAAGAGCTGGAGCCCTAGCAGCTTCGCAGAGTGGGGAGGAGAGAGATGCACCAGGTGCTCCACCCCTAACAGGCCCTGGACCTACAGCGCTGATGGAGGGCATCCCAACAGCAAGGTGTGAGGACAGGCATTACCTGGCCCCCTGACAGTGAGCCCCTGAGGAGTCTCCCCAGAATGAAAAGCAGCCCTGAGAAAGAAGCAAGCACACAGAGCAGCCTGGGATGATGTTTCTGCCACCCAGCAAAACAGAGGCTCAGCATGAAATTATGTTAAGTTCTAGAAAAAGTCTTATTTCACTGCAACAGGGGGCCCCCTAAAACAGCCAAGTCTGCAGACCTAGAGCCTTGCCTGCTCCGGAAATGCGGCACAAGGGAGCTTCCTGAGGGAGACTCCCACCCCTGACTCACCAGCTCCTGGGTTCAGTGCAGAATTTCAAATCACAGACATGAACATCTGAAGCTGAGGCTCGAGCTGTAGACTCCAGGGTCCATGGGTTGAACTGGCCCCTCCACCCAGCACCATTGTTACCTGGCCTCCCTTGGCTGCTCCGGCTTCATTGCCTGACATGGCTTCTCTCCCACCACACACCTTGACAGCAACTTCCCGGGCACAGGCGGGCTGGCATGTCCTTCCCCTGTCCTCATCCCCATCCCTCAGCCCCTTGACACCCACCTATTCTGAGAGCTCAAGGCTTGTGAAACATCACCTCCTTGATAAGATGAGAGGAGAGAGAGAGAGAGAGAGAGAGAGAGAGAGAGAGAGAGAGAGAGAGAGGTCAAAAGAGGATTGCTAATTATTTTGCCACATAAAAGTGTTTGTGAAAATGTCATGACATTGGCGTTAAGGATGGTCCTTCAAAGACGAGTCCTGTAGGCCAGGGATTTAGCTCAGTGGTTCTGCTGCCTGCCTTGCAAGCGCAAGGTCCTGAGTTCGATCCCCGGTACCAAAAAAAACACCTCCAAACAAACAAACAAAACAAAGAGGAGTCCTGAAACCTTCTACATGTATACACGTTGGCCTCATGTTTCTCATTTACCCTCAGGACACCAAGTGGGGACCAACTTTTGAGACCCTCTGTCCATGGGTGTGAGCTCCATCGGGGATACCTGGTGGCCTGTAAGATCACCTGAGGTTGCCCTGGCAACCAGAACCTCAGGGATGCCATCAGCTGCTGCCTGAGGTCCCTCCCTCTCTCCTCCAGTGGGTTGATGAGTCCCATCGGAAGCCATCAAGGCTAATGACTCCCAGCCTGCTGCACGGTTTCAGATGAACCAGGGATTTTCTCAGCTGGTAAATTCCACTGGGTCTGGAGCCTTGGGGCCTGTGGAGAAAGAGGAAGAGGAGGAGCAGTGAGGAGGAGGAGAAGGGGGAGGTCAGGGCTCCTGAACTCTACTCAGCTACCAGGGTGGACAAGGTGGGCATTCGCAGCTGAAACCAGAAGATGACCAGCAATTGGATTGTCAGGCTAGGTCCCCACACACCCCTCTTTAGGTAGCCTCCTTTCACAATACGATGTAATCGCTAACGTCTCCTTTTCGTAACAAATATTTTGAAAACTCCCTCTACTATTCTGAAATAAAATGTACACATAATAAGCTAATCTATTAGGCACTGTTTTGGAAACACAAACCTGTTTTTCCTCTGTTGTTGTACCACAACAGTCAACATAGCAGACTCCTGTGACCTTAAAAGGGTTAGCTGGGGTAGGTGGCACACGCCTGTAATCCCAGCTCCCCAGGAGGCTGAAGCAGGAGGGCCACAAGTTGGAACCCAGGCTGGGCAACTTAGTGAGACCCTGTTTCAAAAAGGAAAAATAAAAAGAACCAGGGATGTAGCTCAGTGGCAGAGGGCCCCTGAGTTCAGTCCCTAGTACTGAAAAAAATAAAAGATGTGGGGATTTCTCCCTACTAGCAAGCAGACAACTTTGCAGTCGATGCCAATGGAGTGGCCCCCTAGTCCAGTCCAGACCATGTCTACCTGGAGACAGCACCAGATCCCACAAGTGGAGGGCTCAGTGCTCAAGAGCCCCCTCCAATTTAGAGGCTGATGGAACACAGCTGTTTTGGCTGTGCTTGACTGACTGTAAACTGAGGTTCCCATATCCCTCTGCCTTGCATTCCATTAATTTCCTAGGTAGTTTACAGACCTCAGCAAAGTGCCAGTGCAAACTAGAAAAGCTATCATTGCAAAGGATGAGGATGGAGAGGTGTACAGGGCAGGGCATGTAGGAAGGCACGGGGCTCACGTAGGTCCCAGCAGTGCCACCCACCAGGAACTTCCACGTGGCCAGCTGCAGGGAAGCCATCCTGGCTCTGACTAGTTGGACTCTGTTTTGTTTTTAGTTTTGGGCTTGTTTTGTTTGGGTGCTGAGGATTAGACCCAGGGCCACTGAGCTGAACTCCCAGCGGCTAGCTTTCTCCAGAGGCTTCGCTGCACAGGCATTACTGGCCACCCCACTGGCCACTGGGAATCAACTCCACTTTGAGCTCCTCTCCCCTTCCTGGAGCTTGGGGTGGGGCTTAAAGTCCCAACTCTCTAGTGATGCCTTGGTCTTCTGTGACCATCCCGCGTCCTGAAGCCACTTAGGGTTACTGGCCATTCGCCAACTCTTGGTGTGTGTGTGTGTGTGTGCGCGCGCGCGCGCGTGGGGTACTGCAGAGTGAACACAGGTCCTTTGCACTGAGCCATATCCCCAGACCCTTTTTTAATTGTTTATTTTAAGACATGGTCTCACTAAATCACTAAGTTTCTCCAGCTGGGTTTGAATTTTCGAACCTCCTCCCTCAGCCTCCCAGAGTGCTGGGATTACAGGCATTTATCACCATGCCCCATCAGCCAACCCATTCTTTTGTTTTTGTGGGGGTTTTTTGGTACTGGGGATCCAACTCGGGTCCTTGAGCTTGCGCAGCAGGAGGCAAAACCACTGAGCTAAATCCCCAGCCAGCCCAACCCATTCTTAAAACACCACTTTGACGATTCCAAGGATGTTAGGAGTTGTATGCCAGGAAACAGGGGAGAAGAACATGTATAATATGTGTATCAAGCAGTTTATTGTGAATATATCACACTTGACAAAACGCACATCAAGGAGCTATCCTGCTTTTCCCTTCATGTCAGTGGGAAAGCTTTGAACTTCTTGCCATTGAGTACAATGTTATTGCAGGGTTTTGCTGGATGTTCTTTATCAAGTTGAGATTCCTCCTTACTTCTAGTTTGCTAAGGGTTTGTTTTATCATGAATGAGTGTTGCATTTTGTCAAAGGCTTTTTTGTATCGATAATATTTTCAAACAAAATTTCTTTACTTTATTGGTGAATTACATTAATTCACCAAATGTTCAGCCAGGCCTATATGCCTGGGATAACTCCCACTGGGTTGTGGTGTATAATTCTTTTTTATACCTTCTTTAACTCAATTTGCGAATATTTTGTGGAAGACTTTTTAATTTTTTAATATTTATTTATTTATTTTAAGACAAGGTCTGGCTATAGAGTTCAGGCTGAACTTGAACTCACTATGTAGCCCAGGTTGGCCTCAAACTCAAGGTAATCCTCCGCCTCAGCCTCCCTAGTACCGGGAGGCACACACCACCATGCCCAGATGGAGGCTTTTAAATTTTATTTATTTATTTATTTTGGTACTGAGGAGCAAACTCGGGACCTTGCACTTTCGAGGCAGGCGATGGAACCACTGAGCTAAATCCCCAGCCCAAAACCTATATTCTTGAGAGATAATGGTCTATAGTTATTTTATAATGTCCTTGTCTGGATTTGGGTTTAGGGTACTTCTATCCTCACAGGATGAGTTGGGAATTATTTCCTTCACTTTTATTATAGAATTGGTATAATTTCTTTAAAAAATATTTGGTAGAATTCACCAGTGAAACATCTGGGCCTGGTGTTTTCTGTTTTGGATGGTTATTGATTATAAATTCAATTTCTTCAATAGATATAGACCTATTCCAATAGTCTATTTCTTTCTCTTTTTTTCTTTTCTGGAACCAGGGTTTAAACTCAGGACCTGAGTTTGCAAGGCAGGTGAGGCACCACTGAGCTAAATCCCCAGCCCCAAGTCTGTTTCTTTTTGTGTGAGTTTTAGCAGGTCCTTTTTTTTTTTTTTTAAGAAATTGATACAACTCATCTGAGGTTATAAAATTTGAGAATGGAGTTGTTCACAGTATTTCTTCTTATTATTTTAATATCCTTGGGATCTGTCGTGATAGCCCTTCTTTCATTCTGATATTAGTAATTTGTGTTCTGGTCTTTCTTTCTCTCTTTCTTTCTTTCTTTCTTTCTTTGTCTTTCCTCTCCCTCTTACCTCTCCCTTCCTCTCTTCCTTTCTCTCCTCTTTCGTCAGCTGTCTTGCTATATTGCCCAGGCTGGCCTTGAACTCATGAGCTCTTGCCGCACCCCCCAGAGTTGTTGGCAGTGTGAACAGTGCCACCATGCCCAGCTCCTGCTCCTCCTTGTTGCTTTTGGTTTGGTTTGAGTTTGTTTGTTTTTGAGACAAGGTCTCACTATATATCCTAGGCCAGGTTTGAGCTTGCTATGTATCCCATACTGGCCTCAAATTTTGCTTTCTTTTGACGAATGGTAACTTGGTCTTTCTCTGCCAACTTACTTTTTTATTTTATTTTATTTTATTTTTTTTGGTACCAGAGTTTGAACTCGGGACCTTGCACTTGTGAGGCAGGAAGTGGAACCACTGAGCTAAAGCCCTGGCCCTCCATTTACTTTTAACCTATATATGTCTTTATATTTTCAGTGAACCTCTTGTAGAAAACATATGCTTAGGTCATTTTTTTTGATCCAATGTGATAATCTTTAAATTTGTGTATTTAGATCATTGATATTCAAAGTAATTATTGATATAAGTGGATTGTTATCTACCACATTTGTAACTGTCTTCTATGTGCTACCTTTGTTCTTTGTTGCTATTTTTGTCATGTATTATTTTATGCCTTTTTGGTTTTTTAATGTTGTTGTTGTTATTGTTTTTTCAGACAGGGTCTTCCTATGTAGTTCAGGCTAGCCTTAAACTCCTTATGTAGCCCAGGCTGGCCTCAGATTTGCAGCGATCCTCCTGCCTCTGCCTCCAGAGTGCTGGGATCACAGGTGTGAACCACCACACCCAGCCTACTTCACAGTTTTTGTAATCATGTGGTAGCACATACATCTATCATGTATAACAGAGAGAGGTACGAACCCACCCCCCAGTTGGAAGATGGCTGTGGCTTCTCTTTTCTGGGCCAGAGCTCCTGTCCTTTTGTTTATGATGATGCCAACTGGCTGGACTCCACCCCAGTCCTCACCAAGCCTCCCGGTCATCATCTCTTTGTCTCCTTACAGTCACTCTGGGAAGTCAGTTTGTGATATCTCATTAACCTCGATTTATGGAGAAGGAAATCAAGTTCCAGGAGGTCCCATGACTGGCCCACCTGTCCTCCCTGCCTCTCAGGACTGCTTCCTGAGCAAGAGATTTCTGAGAGAATCTGCTGGCTCCTGGCTGAGGCTCGAGCCCCAGCAGAGGGCTGAAGGTGTGGGCAGAGCTCCATGCAGCTATCAGGGGCAGGCTCTGCAGAGCCCTGGGGATCCCCTCCTGACAGCACCCACAATGTTTGCTTCATCTCTTAGCAACTGTTGGTGGCATCAAAATAAATGGACTGCAAGAGCAAGGCTGGATCCCATTTCAGAGCTCCTGAGGTCCTCAGAAGGAATTTGCTCTTTCCTCAGCCAGCAGGTGCCCTTGGGTCCAATGTTGTAGGGCAGAGGGTGCTCCGGGGCTTCAGCTCCCACACCCAGAGGGCGGTCTGTTCCTCCCAGGCGCCAGGGCGAGAGGTGTCAGATCCTGGCCTTCTAACAAGCCAGGGATACCAGCAGGTGCCAAGTCTCTGGTATCAAAGGAAATGACCTCAGAGCTTTGGGCATGGCTGGCAAGCCACCATCAAGACTTAAAGGTCCCCTGGGAGGCATCTGTTACCTGAGCTGGAAGGTCCTATCCACCCCCGCCGACCTTCCAGAACACTGCTGAGGCTTGTGGGAAAGAAGACAGACTTCTAGGACAAGGCAAGATGAGACCTCAGAACTTCAAAGACCCTTTCCTGAGTATTTGGTTCCCCAGAGTCTGGAAACACAGCTTTCCTCTTGAGCCAGGGGAGACAAAAACAGATTTGCTCTATATATCTTGGGCCAGAGTCCTGGATAAGGCTCAGAAAGGCCCTGTGTGATGGGTTCATCCAAAGCCCTGGACCCAAACTGGGCAGGGCACAGCTCCATCCCAAAAGCAGATATTCCGATTTTTCCATCATAACCCAAAGCATTCAGCCATTCTTGGCAGATTCCTTTACAAGAATCGTATTCTAGGTGTGTTCCTTTGAAAAATCTTTCATGGAGCCAATTAGAACCCCATTCATTCATCACCAGTGTTTTTAAAGTATTTTCTATGAGTGCCATTCTGGGCTGGAGACCATGGGGAGCTTGCAGGTGAAAATGGCCTGATTCTGGCTTCCAAAGAAGGGCTTGCAGGTGAAGAAGGAAGAGGAAGCAGCTCTTGACCTCAGACCTGCCAAGGGGATGGCTCTGTGATGCAAGAGGGACAGCCAGCTGTTACTGTGGTGCTGCCTCTGGCTAGGGTTGCAGGGGGCTTCCTAGAGGGGAAGGGGATGCTGTTATGAGCAGAGCACCCTGGTTTGGTGCCTGGTGGAGTAGGGGGTCTACGGCCAGGACCCCAGGGGCATGGCCCACAGCCCTTGGGTTCCCTACAACATGAGGGGATGCTTAGCTGGCTGCCCCAGGATACCTGCCTGTGAGGCTCTCCTCAAAACCCCAGTTCTTTTCCAAGTACTGAGGAAGAGACCAGGAAGCAGAAAGGCAGAAGCATGAGTGTGTGTGCCTGTGTGCGTGTGTGTGTGCATAAAAGGACTAGCGAGACCCATCTCTCCTTGGAGTGACTGACGTGTCCCCCGGCAGGGCTCAGCATTCAGTGGGCCCATGGTGGACAGTGCAAACCAGTCTCCATGGCAGAAGCAGTGCGGTGCCACCTCAGCCCTCTGCTGCAAAATGGAGATACGTGGAGAGGCCTCCTTGGGTGGAGGGAGTTTCTCATGATGAGATCATGTCTTATTAAGTGACCCCCACACAGTAGGTTCTTAGTGGCAGCAGTATTTGGCCAGGTAGATGACAATACCTTGCACCCAGAAAATATCTGAGGGGTGAATCACCTTTCCTTTCTATTTTCATCTGCCAAATTTTTGTTCTTTACCTAGGAATCTATTTGGAATCAGGGGTGAGGGTCCTGGGCTGGGGGGAGGTAGCAGGGGGAAAGGGGCAGAGGGCTGCTGTGACCTTCAGAGGCCGAATCTACCTGAGCTAGGGATGTGGCCTGGGCATGGAGGTCTGGACAGCTTTCCAGGCAGCTGTGCCGATGGCATTTCAGTCCTTTGCTCTCTCATTTTATTTCATTTTTTCCCCATTAAGTTTATCGGTACATTTTAGGTGTACATTATGATCGCGTTCATCATTGGGAAATGATACCTGTACATGATATATCTTTGTTCTTGTTTTTTCCCATTCCCCTTCCCTCCCTCCCACTCCTCCACACCTACCTGTTTTGCCCTCTCATTTTAAAACAATTTTGTCTTCTGTTTATTGTAAACATAACATACGTTCATTAAGACAAAGGTTTATAATGAGCTTATGATGTGCCAAGCACTGTTCTAACAAGTCTTAATTCATTGTATCTGCAAAACTATCCTTACAAAGCAGTACTGTTATTTTTCCCATTTTATGGGTAAGTAAACTGAATCACAGGGAGGTTAAGGAACTTATCAAGAGTTGTGCAGGAATCAGCCCACTGCAGACAGGTAGGTCTGCGGACGTGGTCCCTAGGTCACCAGTCCCGCGGAAAACACCGAATCAGCCTACGCCCCGGCAACAATCCACTGGACCCCCCGCCCTGCTCCTTTGGCCTCTTCTCTGTACAGCCACCTGGTTTCCACACTACAAAGATGCAGAGGACACCAGACCACCAGACCACTGTACTGGAGCTAATCAAGTTCTCAGCATTTAAAGAATTCTTGCCCAGAGGTAGGGGCTTCTGAGCCACCGTCCCACTGCTCCTGGTCCAGAGGAAGGGGCTGCCTGGCCACCATCCCTCCCGCTGCTCCCAGCCCAGAGAAAAGGGCTTTGGGGCTGTCATCCCTCCCGCCGTTCCTGGTCCAGAAGTAGGGACTTCTGAGCCACCATCCCACTGCTCCTGGTCCAGAGGAAGGGGCTTTTGGGCCACTATCCTTACCGCCCCTCCTGGCCCTTGGCCCACCTCTCCCAGCTCAGAGGAGGTGAGCTGCATGGACATCAACAGCACCTGCCCTGTCCCCCCAGTCGAAATGAGAAAACACGTAAATAAGTCTCAAAACCAGACTTCCAGATCACCTACAGCAACCCCAAAGGGAAAT
>NW_004624914.1:2257888-2275836 GCF_000247695.1 Heterocephalus glaber
TTTTTTTTTTTTTTTTGTACCGGGATCAAACTCAGGTCTTTCTGCTTGCAAGGCAGGCAGCAGAACCACTGAGCTAAATCCCCAGCCCCGTTATATGTATTATGAACATCTTTTCTCACTTCATAGCTTGTCTTTTTACTGTTTTGGTTTGTTTTTTTTTTTGTACTGGGGATTGAACTCAGGACCTTGAGCTTGCGAGGCAGGTGGGGGAACTAATGAGCTAAATCCCTGGCCTGGCAGGCTTTTGCTTTTGTTTGGTTTTTTTTGTTACCGGAGATTGAACTCGGGACCTTGTGCTTGAGAGGCAGGCAGCGGAATGCTTTTTAATGTTTTAACAGTGTTATTTGACAAAGAAAAGTTGTTCAACTTAATATAGCCAATTTATTTTATTTTATGATAAATGACACTTTTTCTTTTACGTTTTGAGACAGGGTCTCACTATGTAGTTATGTAGTTCAAGCTGTACTTGAACTTGCTAAGTAGCCCAGGCTGACCTCAAACTCACTACCTCCCTACCTCCCTGCCTCAGCCTCCTGAATGCTGAGATTATATGTGTGTACTACCACTTCCAGTTTATGATGAGTGCTTCTTTGGGTCCTGTTTAAGAAATTTTTCTTAGGGCCAAGGATTTAGCTCAGTGGCCCTGCTCCTGCCTGGCAAATGTGAGGTCCTTAGTTTGATCCCTCGTACCAAAAAAAAAAAAAGAAAGAAAGAAAGAAATTTTTCTTAAAACAAAGACATGAATATATTTTCCTAGGGCAGTTTCTAAAAGCCTTAGTGTCTTACCTTTCATATCAACATCTACAATCTGGATATGATTTTTGTATACGGTGTGAGACAGGGATCAAGATTTGTTTGGATGTGTGTCCTTCAAGGTTTCTGTACTGGGAACTTGGCCTCTAGGTGCCACTGTTGCTAGTTGGGACCGTTAAGAGGCAGGACCTAGTAGTCCCTCAGAGCAGGGGAAGCAGGCCCTCAGGAGGGGTGTGAGACCCTGGTCTCTGGCCCCTTGTTTGCATACAGGACCTCTTCTCATGTGCTCTTGGGCCATTCTCATCCAGCAGGAGGTGGTGCAAACACACAGCTCTCATTGGATCCAGCATCATGGTGTCTAGACTTTCAGCTTCCAGAACTGTGAGCTTAATAAATCTTTCTTTATAAAATCAGCCAGTCTTGGGTATTTTGCATGGTAAGGAAAATAGATTAATGTAACACCTCTATCTACTCCAAAATGTTTCCATTACTTCAAAATAAAACATATATTCAGGAAACAATTACTCCTCACACTTCCAAGTCTCCCAGCTGTGTTTCTGTGGATGTACCTATTCTGGATATCTCAGATCAGTGAAATAACTCAATTTGGGCATTTCCTGCCTGGCTTCTTACACTTAGGATGATGTTTTCCAGAGCCAGTCATGCTGTACCATGAATCAGTACTACATTCCTTTTCATGGCAGAATAGTATCTTATTTGTCCATTCAATTGTTGATGGACATTTGGGCTGTTCACATGGCTATTGTGCATGATGCTGCTATAAACACTCATGTACAAGGATTCTTTTTAGTTTCTCTTCTCAATTCTTTTGGATATAAGTCTAAGAGTCATAAGGAAGGATAAACTCGAGTCATTTGTAGATAAATGGATGCACCTTGAGAATATAATGTAAAGTGAAAAAAACAAACAAGCTTAAATATCACATGATTTCTCTTATATGAGAAACCAAAATTATAAATAGAGAGCAAAATAAAAGATAGATAATAGGAAATAGAGAGATAGATCCTTCTCAAATGGTAAGGGGATCAATGAGGGGGATGAAAAAAGGACTTGAGATGTGTTATGTTCCTATAATTATTTGAACATGTTTATAATAGCTCATTTAAATACTTTTGTCTAGTAGAAAGTGCAAAAATGGCAGAATAGCAATCAGCAGCAAAATACAGCTTCTCTGGAACCTGGAATGGAGTTACCTGGAAATTAACAACTTGGTCAAGAGAGGAAAAAAAAGTAGAACTCCAGGAACTGGGAGGCAATGAACAGGAAAATTAGAAACTAGAGAGAAAGTAGATACATGGAGCATAAAGTAGAGAAAAGAAAAAAGCAGTCTGGAAGCTCACACCAACTCCTGGAGAGGGAAACCAGTCTCTGCAGATGCAGGGTAAGGCCCCAGGGTCAGGAGCTAAAGGGAGAAGCAATGGACCAGGCCAGCAGCACTAACCCAAGAAAAGCCCACAGCTGTTGTAAACTAAAAAAACAAGATGAGATCTTACTCTGAAAGTGACTCCTTTCACACTGCAGGCCACAGTTGGAGAAGGAATCCAGTGCAGCACCTGCCATATTACCAAAGTGTTTGATCAAATGGCATTTTTGGGACAGGTTGATTATTTAAGGTTGATCCACAGAAAAAATACAAAACAACATCACTTCAGGGTTCCCAATGTTATCCTCCCACAGTGTCTGGATGAGGGACAACCATAGGAGACTGTGATGGATAGGGAACAGGCTAGACATAGACTTCCTGAGAAGTAGGCCAGGAAGGACATGGGCCTCACCCTCTAAGGTGAGAAGTTAGGCCCCTACAAGTGTGGTTTTCAGCAGTGGCTATGTCTGAAAGTGCTGGCATTAAGTCCAGTTGATTGCTTGAACTCTCACTCTTTTCCCTCCACCCAGTACAAATCTACCGCATCTACCAACATGATCAAGGACATGCCTCAGCTTGGATGGTTGCCACAGACTCGGGTGCATGAACAGAGGGCCTCTGGAGCAGGAGAGCACCTCACAAACTCACAAGCCATAAAACTAGGAGGAGAAAACCATAAATTGTTGGATTCTAAAACTGTGGATACTAGAAAGAAACCATTCATTCAAATATATAGAGGAAAATTTTTATCTGGATTTATTTCTGTTTTTTCTTTCCCTTCTCCATTTTTTGGGGGGAGGGGTTCTATTTTTCATTTTCCCTCTTCTTTCTTTTTTCCTTAAGTATTTTTTTGTCTTATTTTTTCTTGTTTGTTCTTTTCTATTATTTTATCTAATTATATCAATATATTTTTATTCTTTAATGAGCTCATTTATCTCACTTTTCTTTCCTCATCTTCTGCTGCTTAATTTTTATTTTCTTGTTCCTTTTTCCCATTCCCCACCCTCTCTATCTTTACTAGTATAATCATTAAGCTTTATTAAGTTTTAGACAGTTATTTAACTCTATGCTATTACTGTTAATTGTTAGGGGAGGTATAGTTGTTGCATTTAGTAGATACTTTATTCTATGTTCGTGTGCCTTAGTGTTTATACAATAATTATAGATATCTTTTTTAAGGGGGGTACTGGGGATCAAACTCGGGTCCTTGAGCTTGCAGGGCAGGTGGTTGGACCACTGAACTAAATCCCTGGCCCTATAGATCTCTTTTCTATGGTAGTACTTATTTGTTCTTATGGGATGTTAATATCCAATTTGTCTTTGATGCTATTATTTTTGCTGATTTAGTTGCTGTTGCCAGGGTGGCACGGTTGTTTCTATTAATAGATTTTTCTCTTTATGCCAATATCCAAATTGCCTTTGTATCATTAGTCATTCTGTGGCTTAATCTCAGAGAACTGGGTACTGGGTCAATTACACTGCATCCTCTCATCCCAAATTAACAGAAGGTGGTGGGATTCTAGAACAGAAGCAAAGCCCTATAGTTAGCCACACCTGGAGTGCATCACTGAAAAGTAGACATGAAGTAAAGAGATCTCCATACTAGTAAGAAAATCTTTCCACTATAAGCACCCACAAACTTCAGCATGAAACACACACACACACACGCACACACACACACACACACTACCACCACCATCACCACCACAACCATCAACAAAAACAGATATTAGAAGGCAACAAAATGCTTCCAAAAACTCCTAATGCTCCTTTAAAAATTCTTAAGATATCTTAGAAAGAGATAATTAAGTCAACACTGACAAAAAATCTAATGGAATGAATACACTAGGCAGGGCAAGCAACTAAGCAGAAGGGGAAAAAAAGGAAATCAGCAACATAAAAATAATGCAATGACAGGAATAAGTAATAACTCTCAATGTGAATGGTCTCAATTCCCTAATAAAAAGATACAGATTAGTAGAATGGATCAAGAAACAAAATTCAGCAGTATGCTATTTACAAGAAGCACATTTAATCTAAAAATTTACAGACTGAAAAATAAAAGGATGGAAAACAATATTCCATGAAACATGAACCCCAAAAAGCAGGAGTAGCTATGTTATTTTCAGACAAAGTGGACATCAAGTCAAAACTGATCAGAAGAGGCAAATAATGTCACTACATATTGGTCAGGGGAATTCAACAGGAAGACACAACAATTATAAACCTATATGCACCAAACACCAGTATACTCAACTTTATAAAACAAACACTACTGGACATAAAAGATCAGATAAACATCACCACAATTAAAGCGGAGGACCTCAATACTGCACTGTCACAAATAAATCAACTAGAAAAAACAAAAGCAACAAAGAAATACAAGAGTTGAACCAAATGTTCAAACAAATGAACTTAATAAATATTTACAGAGTATTCCCCCAAACAACAACAGAATACACATTCTTCTCAGCAGCACATGGAACTTTTTCTAAAATAGATCACATCCTAGCCTACATTCTTAAATAAAGGCAAAAGAATTGAAATTGTCCCATGCATACTATCGGATCATAGTGCAGTGAAACTAGAAATCAGTGGCAGAAGAAACCACGGAAATTATGCAAACACATGCAAATTACATAAAGTACTCATGAGCAATCAATGGGTGATAGAAGAAATCAAGAAGAAATTAACTTCTGTAGTCAAACAATAATGCTAGTGCAACATACCAGAATTTATGGGACACAATGAAAGCAGTTTTAAGAGACAAATTTATAGCTGTGAATGCCCATATCAGAAAAACAGAGTGAGCCCAAATAAATAATGTAATGATGTACCTAAGTGTTCTAGAAAAACAAGAACAATCCAAATCCAAAGCTAGTACAACAAAGATTACAAAGATCAAAGCAGAAATTAACAAAATCAAGACTAAAAAGAATCAATGAACCAAAGAGCTGCTTCTTTGAAAGCATAAACAAAATTGGCACACCTTTAGCTAATTTCACCAAAAAAAGGAAAAGAAAAGATCAAAATCAGTGCAATTAGAAATGAAAAAGGCAAAATCACAATGGGCCCCACTGAAATCCAAAAGATTTTTAGTGACTACTTTGAGAACTATGCTCCAATAAATTGGAGAATCCAGAAAAAATGGATAGATTTCTAGATACATATGAATCACCAAAATTGAACCAAAGATATATTTTTAAAACCCTAAATATTCCAATAACAGTCATTGAAACTGAAGTAACTTTTAAAAACTACCAACTTAGAAAAGCCCAGGATCTGATGAATTGCTCACTGAATTCTATAGAAACTTCAGAAAGATTTAATGCCAATACTTCCCAAATTCTTTAATGAGGACCAGAGATTTAGCTCAGTGGTTCTGGTGCCTGCCTTGCAAGCTCAAGGTCCTGAGTTTGATCCCTGGTACCAAAAAAAAAAATTCTTTAATGAAATTGCAAAGGAAGGAGTGCTCCCAAAATCATTCTTGGAAACTAGTATCACCCTGATACCAAAACCAGAAAAGGACCCAACCAAAAAAAGAGAACTATAGCCAATCTCTTTAATGAACTTAAATGCAAAAATCTTTGACAAGATATGGCATCTATCTGTGCTGTAGATGATTTATCAGACAGCTGCATCATAAAAATTGTGTGATGCTTTTCTGAAAAAGGAAGAAACAGGATGATTTTCTATAGCCACAACTGTGAGGTATGATGACTGTTGTATTATTGTTTTCTTTCCTGAAATTACGTTTGAGTATCACATCTGAGGAAGTTGTAACTTTTAAGTAGTCAATTTCATATCTTGTTCAAAGAGGAAAGCAGAAAATGAATTACTCTAATTTTGCCAAGTGGTTCTTACTGGGTTTATCATTTAGGTTTGTGAAGGAAATAATCCTTTTTGACTTATTATGACTTTTGTTCTTAGGGAAGCAGGAAGACTCCCCAAGTTCTGATAACCTCAGTATGTTTCCTTAATTTAAAGCCATGATGAGGGACTCCATCCCTGTTTTCTGGGTCTAGGTGAATTAACCCCAAGTTGGAGCACTGAAAACTGTTATTTGTGAACATTGCTGATACCATTTAGAAATATGTGCACTACCTAAGTTTTTTGTCTGAGAAAGACTATCCACCTAAAAAAATTGCCTTCACAAAAAGTTTTGGTTTGACTAATCATTTTGCTTCTTAAGATAAGTGATGAGTATGCAAGGTGGATTCTTGATGAGTCAACATTGCACTGTGGATACACATCTATGTTTATGCACTATTAGAACAGAAGGTGCTATATATAGAAATGATGCTTTGAAGCAATATTTGCAAAACATGCAAACTTCTGTACCTGTACTTGGAAAAAATAAATCAGGATCTTTACGTTTCAGTTATGTAAAAAAAATCTTTGACAAGATACTGGCAAACAGTGCAACAAATCAAAAAGATCATATATCATGATGAAGTAGGCTTCATCCCAGGGATGCAGGGATGGTTCAATATTCACAAATCACTAAATGCAATACATCACATAAAAGCAATGACAAAAATCACCTGATCACCTCAATAGGTGCAGAAAAAGACTAGACAAAATCCAACATCTATTCATGGTAATAAACCTTGATGACAACAGGTATAGAAGAACCTTATCTCAATTAGAAAAAAGCCCCTTATGATAAATCAGCAGCCAACATCATATTAAATAGGGAAAAACTGAAAGCTTCCCCTCTAAAATCAGGAATCAGACAAGGATGTTCACTATCTCCACACCTGTTCAATATACTACTCAAAATATTAGAACAATCAGGCAAGAGAAAGAAATAAAAAGGATATGAATAGGAAAGGAAAAAGACAAATTATCATCATTTTCAGATGACATGATCCTCTATGGAGAATAAATGCAAATTAAAGCAACACTGAGATTCCATCTTACTCCAGAAAGAATGGCTGTCACCTAGATATCAAATAATAAAAAGCTTCTAGAAAAAGAAGAGCAAGTCAAGCCCAAAGCTCATATGAGGGAGGAAATAATAAAGATCAGAGAAAAAATTAATGCAGTGAAGACTAAGAAAACAATACAAAGAGTCAATTAATTGAAGAGTTGGTTCTTTGAAAGATTAAATAAAATTGACAAACCCTTAGCTAACCTTATCCAAAAAAAAAGGAAAGACTCAACTCCATGCAATTAGGAATGAAAAGGGAAAATTACAACAGATCCTGCAGAAACCCAAAAGGTCATCAATACCTACTTCAGGAACCTGCATTCTTTTTTTTTTTTTGGTACCAGGGATTGAACTTGGGACCTTGGGCTTGTGAGGCAGGCAACGGAACCACTGAGCTAAATCCCTGGCCCAGGAACCTGTATTCTAGTAAGATGGAAAACACAGAAGAAATGGACAAATTCCTAGATACATATGAATTAGCAAAGCTGAATTAAGAAGATATAAAAATTCTAAATAAACCAATATCAGCCAATGAAATTAAAGATGTAATTAAAAACCTACCAAAAGAGAAAAGTTCAGGCCCTGATGGACTAACTGCTGAATTCTACAAGAAATTTAGAGGGATGAGGATTTAGTTCAGTGGCACCACACCTGCCTGGCAAGTGTAAGTTCCTGAGTTTGATCCCCGGTACCAAAAAAAAAAAAAAAAAAGCAAGGCAGGGGTCATCACAGTCTCCAACTTGATTATACTACAAAGATACTATGATAAAAAGAGAATGGTACCAGCAGAAAAACAGAACCGAGGATCAATGAAACAGGTTAGAAGATGCAGAAATAGCTTTGACATACTCAGCCACCTTATCTTTGACAAAGGAACAAAACACCTTCACTGGAAGAAAGATAGCCTTTTTAATAAAAGAGCCAGGGATTTAGCTCAGTGGTTCTGCTGCCTGCCTCACAAGCGCAAGGTCCCAAGTTCAATCCCCGGTTCCACAAAACAAACAAACAAAATAAATAGTACTGCATAAACTGGGTTCCCATATGATGAATATTAAAAGTAGGCCCATATCTTTCACTATGCACTAAACTAAAATCAAAATGGATCAAAGACCTAAATATTAAAACAGAAACATAAAATCTGCTGAAAGATAGAATAGGTAGAATTCTTGAAGACATTGGTGTAGGCAAAGACTTTATGAACAAAACCCTGATCACACAGGGCCTTATCACAAAGAATCAACACCTGGGACCTCATTTTATTAAAAAGCTTTTGCACAGAAAAAGACAACCCAAAAATTTTTGCCAGCTGTTCCTCAGATAAAAAAACTACTACCTAAAATAGACAAAGAGCTAAAAATAAAAAGACCCCCCAGATTCAAAGACCTAATCCAAAAATGGGCATCTGAAATGAATAAACACTTCTCAGATGAAGAAGTAGAAAGGACAAATAAATATATGAAAAAATGTTCCATATCATAGGTCATTCGAGAGATGCAAATTAAAACAACTCTGAGATTCTACCTCACTCCAGAAAGAATGGATGCTATCAAGAAATCAACCAATAACAAATGCTGGAAGGGTTGTGGGGAAAAAAGAACCCCTCTAACACTGTTGGTGGGAGTGTAAACTGGTGCAACCACTGTGGAAATCAGTGTGGAGATTCCTCAAAAAACTAAAACTAGGGCCAGGGATTTAGCTTAGTGGTGCCGCCACCTGCCTCACAAGCACAAGGTCCTGAGTCCGATCCCTGGTACAACCCCCCCCCCCGCACCAAAACCCTAAAATTAGAGTTTCCATTTGACCCAGCTTTTCCCCTTCTTGGTATCTTCCAGAACAGTTAAAAGCGTCAGACCACAGTGATATATGCACATCCATATTTATAGCAGCACAGTTTGTAATAGCTAGATCTTGGAAACAGCCCAAATACCCATCAACTAAGGAATGCATAAAGAAGATTTTTTTTATACAATGGAGTACTACTCTGCCATAAAGAAGAATAAGCTTGGGGCAGGGATTTAGCTCAGTGGTTCTGGCACCTGCCTCGCAAGCTCAAGGTCCTGAGTTCGATCCCTGGTACCAAAAAAAAAAAAAGAAGAAGAAGAAGCTTGAGGCATTTCTAGCTAAATGGATGCTCCTTGAGACCATACTCTTAAGTGGAAATAAATCATGGGCCAGGGATTTAGCTCAGTGGTGCCACCACCTGCACAGTGGTGCCACCATTTGCCTCACAAGCGCAAGGTCCCAAGTTTGATCCCCAGTAGCAAAAGAAAAAAGAAAGAAAAAAGTGTTAAGTGAAATAAATCAGACACACATATTTAAATGCTACATTGTTTCTCTGGTGTGAGAAACTGAAAGTGGAAATAAGGACTAAAAAGTATCACAGATATTGGGAAATGGGAAGAAAATGTTCAAATGAGAAGGGGAACAAAGGAAGGGGGAGAGGAAGGGAAAGCAAGGAAAGGACAAGAAAAAAAGAGAATAGTAAGAAAAAGTGAAAACAAAGCTTTTGTAAATAAGGAGGGGAAGAGGGGTCAATGGGGGGATAGGAAAAAAAGAAGCAAGATATATCATGTACAGGTACAAATTCCCTATGATGAATGTTATCATTATGTCTATCTAAAATGTACCAATAAATGTTTTGCTTCCCAAAAAATTTTTAATTGAAAAGTAAATAACTTAAGTAATATGACAACTTGAGAAGTCAGATTTTCTTTCTCCCAGGACCTCTTATTGCTGCTGATTGTGTAGCAACTTTTCTAGACTAATGCCATATTCTTTGTCACACTGGGCCACTGAAGTCTCTGTTCTATTACTCTCATGCTCGGTTACTGATGATTATACAGATATTCTCTTGAATTCTTGGAACAAAGCAATCTCCACTCTTTGAAGAGATTTATGTTGGGACACAGTTTCAACATTCTGCTAAAATATTAAAGTTAGGAAGAGATGAAAGATTAGGACCAGAATGATACATTTGCTAAAAATTGTTGAATCTGAATGGATACACAGTTATTGCCCCAGTTCGTAATTACATAAGGGTCCCTTGTTGATGGTATATATTCTGTGGGTTTTGACAAATGTCAAATGGATAGTGGCGTATGGATAGTGACATATATCCACCTTTACAGTATATTGCAGAGTAGTTTCATGGTCCTGAAAATCTGTGCTTCAACTATTTATTCCTCCATCCACAATAATCCTTGCCAACCACCAATCTTTTCACTATTTCCATAGTTTTGCCTTTTTCAGAAAGTTATTTAGTTGGAATTACACAGTCTGAAGTCTTCTCAGATTGGCTTCTTTCACCTAGTCACATGTGTTTAAATTTCCTCCATGTCTTTTTATGGCTGATAGTTCATTTCTTTTTAACAATGAATAATATTCCATTGTGTGGAATGTGCCAGTTTGTTTATCCATTCATATACTGAAGGAGATCTTGGTTGCTTCCAAGTTTTGACAGTTATAAATAAAGCTGCTGTGACATCCAGGTACAGGTTTTTTCTTTGGACATTTCCGCCTCCTTTGGATAAACATCAAGGGTTGTAATCGCTAGATCATTTGGTCATAGTATTTCTAGTTTTGGGCTGGGGATTTAGCTCAGTGGTTTCGCCACCTGCTGCGCAAGCACAAGGACCTGAGTTCAATCCCCAGTACCAAAAAATATATATATATATTTCTAGTTTTGCAAGAAACTTCCAAGCTGTTTGCAAAATGACTGTATTCTCTTGCTATCTTACCAACAGTGAATGAGAGTTCCTGTTGCTCCATGTCCTTGCCAGCATTTTTGGGGACCAGTGTTTTGGATTTTGGCCATTCTAATAGGTATTGCTATGTCTCATTGTAATTTTTTTTTTTTTTTTTGGTACCGGGGATCGAACTTGGGTCCTTGTGCTTGCGCAGCAGGCAGCAGAACCACTGAGCTAAATCCCCGGCCCATCATTGTAATTTTAATTTGCCTTTCCCTGGTGATATATGATGTGGACCATCTTTCCATGTGCTTATGTGGTATCTGTTTTTTGTTCTGTTTTGTTTTTATGACATGTCTGTTAAGGTTGGCCTATTTTTTGGTTGGGGTGTTTGTTTTCTTTTTTCTTATTGTTGAATTTTTAGAGTTCTTTGCAAATTTTGGATAATAATCATTCATCAGAAATATCTTTGGAAAATAGTATTGGCTATAGCTTGCCTTTTCCTTTTCTTTATAGTTTTTGTAGAGCAGAATTTTAATGAAGTCTGGAGTAGCAATTCTTTCTTTGATGAATCATGAATTGATATATCCAAAAAAAAGCCCTGCTGGCTCAAGACTGATTTTTTGCTTTTGTTTTCTAGGAGTTTTATATTTAACATTTAGATCTAGGATTCACTTTGTGTTAATTTCTGCAAGATGTGTGACCATTGTCTAGATCTTTTCTATTTTGGTGGTAGCAGGGATTGAACCTAGCACCTTGTGCATGTTAGGCAAGTGGTCCACCACTGGGCCACAACCCCAGTTCTCAGATCATTTTATTCATGTGGATGTCCACTTGTTCTAGCATCTTTTGCTGAAAAAATTATGCTTTATCCATTGAATTGCTTGTGATCCCTTTTCAAAGGTCAGTTGACTATATTTATGTGAGCCTATTTTTAATTTTTTATTCTATTTTATTAATCAATTTGTCTATTTTTGCCAATACTGCACTATCTGGATTACTTTAGCCTTAGCATAAATCTCAGTGTCAGCTACTATCAGTCCTCTGAATTTGTTCTTTAGAATTGTATTGGTGCCTCTGCATCATTTTCTCTCCGTATGAATCAGAGTCAGTGTCTTGATAGCCACAAAATATTTTGTTAAGTAAAGACTTATACAATAAATAAATAAATCTGATGCTGTGCACCTTCAGGTATTTTGGTTTAGTTATACAAAATGGATTAAAAGAAATCAAAGAATTAAATAAATAGAGGAATAATCCATGGTCATGAATAAGAAGACTCATATGAAGACGTCAGTTTTTTCCAACTTGATTCAGTGCAGTCATGGTATAATTTCCCACAAAATATTTTTGCAAGCATCAGATCTATTTATTTATTTTGTAATATTTTGAGGTCATAGTTCTGGAGGTACTGGCCTCTGATTGGCTCCTACAGGGCCTTGTGCTGCATCACAACACCGCAGAGAAGCAGAGTGGGAAGCAGATGCGTGCAGAGGGAGACGACAAGAGGAGGCTGACCCACTTCATAAGAACCCATGCTCACAGGAAGTCCCCACTTGTGTAGACCACATTATCCACTGCAGGATGCTGGAGCCCCTGTGGCCCTAAATGCCTTTTAAAGTCCTCATTCCCTTGCAACTGAGGATGCTACTGGAGACCAAGCCACAGTGTGAATTTTGGTGAGAACAAACCATATTTAAAACATAGCAATTTCTTTTATCCAACTTTGACAGTTTTTCCTCACATCTACCTGTTAATTTTCTGACACACAACCTTTTAAATTTATACCTCAGTGTTGGACTTTCATGGGTGGTAATGCAAATGCTACTGTGTTTTAAACTTTAAATTCCACTTGTTTGGGCTGGGGATGTAGCTCAGCAGCACCATGCCTGCCTGGCAAGCACAAGGTCCTGAGTTTGATCCCTGGTATTGGAAATAAATAAATAAATAAATTCCACTTGTTCATTGCTTGTATGTAGGAAAGTAATGGACTTTTGTATATTAACTTTGTTTCCAGCAGCATTGCTAATCACTTATTACTTCTAGGAGCTTGTCAGTTCTTTTGGATTTTCTACGTAGGTAGTCATATCATCTGCAAGGGCAGTTTTATTTCTGGTTTTATACTTTTTGTTTCTTTTTCTTGTTTTACTGAATCATGAGGGACATCCAGTGTGACACTGTAAAGCAGCAGTGAGAGAGTACCCGCTGTTCTTGTCTCTCATCTTAGTGGGAAAGCTTTGAACTTCTTGCCATTGAGTGTCATGTTAGTTGTAAGGTTTTTCTGGATGTTTTTATCAAGGTGAGGAGATTCCTCCTTATTTCTAGCCTGTTAAGGGTTTGTTATTTTAAAATCATGAATGAGTGTTCCATTTTGTCAAAGGCTTTTTTGTATCTATAATATTTTCAAACAAAAATTCTTTAGCTTATTGATGAATTACATTAATTGATTTTCAAATGTTCAGCCAGTCTTGTATGACTGAGATAATTCCCACTGGGTTGTGATGTATAATTCTTTGATATTCCTTATTTAACTCAATTTGCTAATATTTTGTAGAGGACTTTTTTTTTTTTTGGTACCGGGGATTGAACTCAGGACCTTGCGCTTGCAAGGCAGGTGCTGGAACCACTGAGCTAAATCCCTGGCCCTTGTAAAGGACTTTTTAAAAACCTATATTCTTTTTTTTCCACCACGCCCAGCCTACTTTGTAATTTTTTTTGGAATCATGTGGTATCACATACATCTATCATGTACAACAGAGAGAGGTGGGGCTGTGGATTTAGCTCAGTGGTTTTGCCGCCTGCCTCTAAAGCGCAAGGACCCGAGTTCGATCCCTGGTACCAAAAAAAAAAAAAACCAAACAGAGAGAGGTAAGAATCCGCCCCTGAGTGGAAGATGGCTGTGGCTTCTCCTTTCTGGCCCAGAGCTCCTGTCCTTTCATTTATGATAATGCCAACTGGCTGGACTCCACCCCAGCCCTCACCAAGCCTCCCAGTCATCATCTCTGTCTCCTCATGGTTTCTGCCTCAGCCTCTGGGATTATAGGCATGTGCTACATCCTAGACCTTTAAAAAAATTTTTAATGGATTAAAGATCTAAATATTAAAATAGAAACTCTGAACCGGCTGGAACAGAGGTTAGGTAGAACTCGTGAAGACATCAGTGTAGGAAAATATTTTGTGAGCAAAACCTCAGTTGCCCGTGAACTAGCACAAACAATCAACAAGTGGGATCTCTTCTTATTAAAAAGCTTCTGCACAGCAAGAGAAACCACCAGCAGTGTGAAGAGACAACCCACAATGTGGGAAAAAATCTTCACCTGCTCTTCCTCAAACAAAGGTCTACTATCTCGAATCTATAAAGAACTTAAAAAGATCAGACCTCCCAAATTTAAAGACCCAATCTGAAAATGGGCATCTGAAATGAACAGACATTTCTCAGACAAAGAAGTAGAAATAGCAAATAAATACATGAAAAAATGTTCAACATCACTTGTCATTTGAGAGATGCAAATGAAAACAATGCTGAGATTCCACCTCACCCCAGAAAGAATGGCTGCTATCATGAAATAAAGAAAAGACATGCTGGCCGGGCTGTGGGGAAAGAGAAACCCCGCTCCACTGCTGGTGGGAGTGTTGACTGGTGCAAGCACTGTGGAAATCAGTATGGAGACACCTCAAAGAACTAGGATTGGGAGTACCATTTAATCCAGCTATTCCCCTGCTGGGGATCTTCCCCAAAGAATTAAAAGAATCCTACCACTGTGATATATGTGCAACCACGTTCATAGCAGCACAGTTTGTAATAGCTAAAACTTGGAAATGGCCCAAACGCCCATCAACTGGAAAATGGATAAAGAAAATGTGTTTTTTTATAAAATGGAGTACTACTCAGCCATTAAAAATGAGAAATCAGAGACATTTATTGCTAAATGGATGCACATTGAGGCAATACTCTTAAGTGAAATAAATAGAACACACATGGTTAAATACCAAATAGTTTCTCTAGTGTGAGAAATTGAAAGTGTAAATAAGGACTAAAAGGTATAATAGATAATGTGAAATAGGAAGAAAGGGGGCAAAGAGGAAGGGGTAGGGGAAAGGAAAGAAGAGAATGGAATTAATATGAGAAAATGGAAAAATGGAAACAAAGTCTTTGTAAATAGGGAGGGATGGAGGGGTTGAAGGGAGGGCAGGGGAAGGGGGAAATATAAGAACCAAGAGAGATTATGTAAAGGTGCAAATTTCCAATGATGAACGTCATTATATTGTATAACTAAAACATACCAATAAAAGGATATAGAGTTTTAAAAAAAGAAAAGAAAAGAAGCTACTACAAAAAAAAGATTTTAAGCCCTTGCCAGTGCAAGGTCCTGAGTTCGATCCCCTATACCAAAAAAAAAAAAGTTAAAAAAAATTTTAAGCAAAACGTTTATTGGTACGTTTTAGATTTACATAACGATATTGCTCCTCATAGGGAATTTGCACCTGTACATGATATATCTTGACTCTTTTTTTTTCCCATTCCCCCCATCCTCTCAGAACCCCCTCCTCTCTATATATGCAAAAGCTTTGTTTCTATTTTTTCCATTTTTACTTTTTTTCTTGTCTCTTCCTTTCCCCCCATTCCCCTTCCCATTTGAACATTTTCTTCTCATTTCCCAATATCTATTATACATTTTAGTCTTTATTTCCTCTTTTGGTTTCTCACACCAGAGAAACAATATGGTATTTAAATATGCATGTCCTCTTTATTTCACTTAAGTGGATGGTCTGAAGGGGCATCCATTTAGCTAGAAATATCTCAAGGTCATCCTTCTTTATGGCAGAGTAGTACTCCATTGTATTAAAAGCCACATCTTTTTTTAAAATTTTATTTTATTGGTACATTTTAGGTATACAAATGACATTCATCATTAGAAATTTGCACCTTTACATAATCTTTCTTGGTTCCTATTTTTCCCCCTTCCCCTGGCCTCCCTTCAACCCCTCCATCCCTCCCTATTTACAAAAACATTGTTTCCATTTTTCCATTTTCTCATATTAATTCCATTCCCTTCTTTCCTTTCCCCTACCCCTCCCACTTCCCCATCCCCTTTGCCTCTTTTCTTCCTATTTCACATTATCCATTATCTCTTTTAGTCCTTATTTACACTTTCAATTTCTCACACTAGAGAAACTATTCGGTATTTAACCATGTGTGTCCTATTTATTTTACTTAAGAGTATCGCCTCAATGTGCATCCATTTAGCCACATCTTCTTTATCCACTCATTGTAGCCCTTTTAAAATTTATCCTGAGACAGAGTCTTGCTCAATTGCTAAATTGTCCAGTCTAGGCTCAAACTTGCAATCCTCTTGTCTCAGCCTCCAAATTACAGGCATGTGCCACCATACCCAGCTTCTTTTGTACTTTAATACTTTTCTAAGAGTTTACGATAAACATTTACAACGAAATCAATTCTACTTTTAAATAATGCCGAGTTATTTCCATGTGCTTTATCATACAACATTCTTAATGTCTCCATCTCTTGAATCATTTTTATCTGTTTTTCTTCTATATAAGTGTGCATTGACATATATGCATTTATACATATACACACATAATTGAATACATGCTTGCTCTTATTTTGAACAAACTAGTAGATCAATTAAGATTAAGAAAGAAAAGTTAAAAGTTTTCTTTTACTTCCTCACCCCCTCATGGCCTTTTCATTCTGTATGTAGATCTGAATATTTGATCTGTACGTTGTTATTTTTGTTTTTTTCTTAAGTCCTTCTGTTAGCATTTCTTGCATGCCAGGCTTACTGGCAATAAATTATCTCAATTTTTGTTTAAAATTCCTTTATATCTCCTTCCCTTTGAAGGATAATTTTGCAGGATGAAGAATTCTAGGTTAGCAGGTTTTTTTCCTTTCAACACTAAATATTTCACACTACCCTATCTTGCTTGTTGGATGCAATTCTTATCCTTGTACCTCTATAGTGTACAGTGATTTTTCCTGTTGTTTCTTTCAAGATCTTTTAATATTTTGTTTTCTGAAGTTTGAATGTAATATACTTGTGAGTAGTTTTTTGTTTTGGCGTTTTAAGCATTTACCTAGCTTGTTATTGGACCTTTCTGTATCTGTGATTTGGCGTCTGACATTAATTTGGGGAAATTCGCTGCTATATCAGATATTTCTTTAGTTCTTTCTTTCTTTTTTCTCCTAGTGTTGTCTTCCTTTATATACTGCATCTTTTATTACTGTAATACTGTTCTTGGGAATTCTGTTATAATTTTTTCTTTTCTTTTTTCTATTTGTTTTTCAGTTTTGGAAGGTTCTGTTTGTTTGTCTGTTTTTTGGTGTTTTGCTTTCTTTGATCCAGGCTGGCCCTCAACTCTCATTGACCCTCCTGACTCAGTCTCCCAAGTTCTGGGATTACAAGCATGTGCCACCTCACCCAGCTAGAAGTTTTTATTGTCATATCTTTAAACTCAGAGGGTCTTTCCTCAAATATGTACAGTCTACCAAAGAGCCCCTCGAGAGAATTCTTCATTTTTGTTAGTGTTTTTGATTTCTAGCATTTATTTTTGGTTCCATATAGATTTTTCATTTCTCTGCTTACACCATCTGTTTTTTATTGTTTCCTCACAGTGCTGTTTATTTGTAATATAAATAACATCAAAATGGCTACAGATGTTCCCACAAAATATACATTGATACCAGTTTCTGCACTATGCAGGGGCATGTGTTTATGAAAGGACTTCTAAAACTGAAGACTTCTCACATTGTATATTTATACTAACTCTCATTGAGAGTTTCTCTATGTGCTCTGAGGTGATGGGAATCATAAAATGCTTTCTCATCTTGTCCACATAGGGCTTCCTTTAGTATGAGTTCTTTACGGTACTTCAAAGTAAATAGAAGAATTGAGGTCGGGGATTTAGGTCAGTGGTTCTGCTGCCTGCCTCACAAGCGCAAGGACAAGAGTTTGATCCCCAGTACAAAAAAAAAAAAAAAGAATTTAGCGATTCCCCACATTTGATTACATATATATGCCTTTGCGCTCATTTGTGTTCTTTTATATAGTAGAATGTATTGAGATAAATAAAACATTTCCCACATTGCTCACATATATTCAGATGCTGGTTCACTATGAATTCTTTCATACATTTTATATATACATATATTTATTTATCTCACTAACGTTGA
>NW_004624914.1:2275936-2352854 GCF_000247695.1 Heterocephalus glaber
TATATATATAAAATCTGTATATACTGAGATTTTTTACATTTCTTAGGGAAAAAGGGCTTCTGTCCACTGTGATTCCTTTCAGGTTAGTGTAAGACATTTTATATATTCACAGCTAATTTTCTTTCTTGCTTTTTAAAATGTCTATGATGCTTACTGAAATAACTGAAGTCTTCTACACATTGCTTAGGGTGATTGCTATTCATTTTCTAATATGATTGTTCTCATGTAATTAATGACTCTAGCGTGCAAAGAATCCATCTCAATATTACTTATGTAAATAGAATTTTTCCTCAGTGTAATTTTCCAGGAATTTTCTAATCACTGTGTGTTGAAAGCTATCTTACATCACTCACATACATACAATATCTTAGCAATGTTGAGTTCTTTCATGATTTTTTAAAAATTAATTTTATTGGTACATTTTAGGTATACAATACAGTTACATTCATCATTGGAAATTTTCATCTTTACATAATCTCTCTTGGTTCTTACTTTTTTCCCCATTCCCCTACCCTCCCTTCAACCCCTCCTCTTTCTTGATTTTGACAACTACTCTGGGTGGGGAAAGGTACCGCACATAAGTTGCATACCTAGGGTTTCTCCCCAGTGTCATTTCATGTCTTTTACAACTATCTTTTGACCTGAATCTTTTCTCACATTGCTTACATATAGAGGGTTTAACTTCAGTGTGAGTTCTTTCATGTAGTTGAAAATGACTGTCTGCTGAAAGCTTTCCCACATCGCTTACATACATGGAGTTTCTCCCCAGTGTGAATTCTTTCACGTATTTGACAGTTACAACATCTGGTAAAAGCTTTCCCACATTGCTTACAGACATAAGGTTTCCCCCAGTGTGAGTTCTTTCATGTCTTTTATAGTAACTGTGTGTAATAAATGTTTTCCCACATTGCTTATATGCATAGGGTTTGTCCCCGGTATGAATTTTTTCATGTATTTGACAATTAAATTGTGTGCCGAAAGCTTTTCCACATTGCTTACATACATAGAGTTTCTCTCCAGTGTGAGTCCTTTCATGTCTTTTACACCCTTTATGTCTGCTGAAAGCTTTCCCACACTGCTTGCATACATAGGGCTTCTCCCCAATTTCTCCTCTTCCAAATTTAAAAAATGAAGAATTAGTAAAGGATTTCCTACTGTACTTACATACATGGTGTTTTTCTCCATTATAAGCACTTTCATGGATCTGAACATCTTGGTGAGAATTAAAACCCTTTCCACTTTGTGTACATACATATGGGTCCACTGGACTGTGACGTCTTTCTTGGATTTGAACATAGTTCATTGTACTAACAGTTTGCACATCTTGCTTATATGCAAAAGGCTTCTCTTCTATTTTAGTTCCTTCAGTGCCATCAGAGAAGAATGTTCCACGTTGCCTATGTTCACAAGCTTTCTCTCAGGAGTTCTCTCAGGAGTTCTCTTAGCATGTTTCTTAAAGGACTGGAATTCAGTGCAGGCTTCCCCACGTGTGCAACAGTTACCTTCTCTTGAAACCTCTGATACTCATATGATTTGAGTCCAGGGTTAGCTATAGTGGTACATTTTTGGAGAACAAAAAGCTATTTCTTCATGTTGATTCCATAATTCATGTTGATACCATTTGTCTACCTCTTCACTTCTTAGATTTCTCCTGCAACTTTTGTACTCCTCTTAAATTTGCTGGCCCATCCCAGTTTCTTTCTATAGCAGCCACATTCCTAAAGGTTTCCCCCATCACATCTCTGCAGAGCTTCTTTTGGGATGGATCCAGCAAAGCCCACTCCTCCACAGTGAAATTCACACCACATCCTCAAAGGTCACTGCCTCCTTTGTCTTCTTGAAGAGGAGCTTGAGGGCCGGGGATTTCGCTCAGTGGTGCTGCCGCCTGCCTCGAAAGCACAAGGTCCCAAGTTTGATCCCTAGTACCAAAAAAAGGGGGGGGGGGCTTGAGATCTTCTTTAGGGAACAGGGAAAGGGGACATTACTAGAACCTCTTCATCAGGTCCTAGTCTCATGAGAGCCACGACAGCACAAGGTGAATTAATTAATATATAGACAGAAATGAGACTTAGATAAGAAGCTGAGCTTTGGCCTGATCAATGCCACTCTAGGCACCAAAGACCTACACCCCTCTGTTTTTGCTTTTTTGTTTACTTTATCCAGGACAGCCCTTTGCATATGAGTCATATGCACAGTGCTAAGTCTGACATCCCTTTCATAGCTGAGATATTTCTGATGCTTGCTGTCTCCTCAAACTGTGTTTCTGTCTTTTAGTATGCCTTGTAATTCTGTTACACAGTGGACATAATGCACTGGGCAAAAATGAATTTCTGTAGATCGAGTTTTAGTGCTGGGGTAGGAAGGTGTAGGGTAGGGGAGTGTGTTCTGTGGCCTCTGTTTGAATCTCGGTCTTTGCTGAGGCTCAACCCTGGATTTTCCTGTGCTTCTCAGCCTTTTCCTCTATAGCTGGCTCAGGATAGTGAGAGGGGGTTGGAATTGACTTCTGTTCCCCAAGTCAAGTAGGCTCTGGTGAAAGAGTTTTTCCTGAGAGCACACCTCTTTAAGAAGAACAGAATGCTGTAGAATATTTAAAATGGTTGTTTTCCCCTTCTACCTTCTGGCAGTACAAGGGACTTTTCTCAGAAATTCACTGTAAGAACTGTGAGGTAAATCTCATGAAAATATGGGGCTTCCTTGGGCACTTCTGGAGCATGTTGTTGTTGTTGTTGCTGTCGTCAGGTTTTTTTCCTGTGCTGGGGTGGCACCCAAGGCCTCGCATGTGCTAAACACCTGCTCTGCCACTGAGCTGCACCCCACCCCCTGGAGGTTTGCCTCTAGTGTCCCAGTTCCACTCATGTCTCCTCGCCTTGGCGCTGATGCCTGCAAGCGTGGGCTGCTGGTCCGGTCCTGGGGCTGCTGCTCTCTGTGGCTCCTCGAGTTCAATCCTACCATGGATCTAAGGACAGGATGGGAAGAGTGCAAGTCAAAAGGCCGCAGAGCTCGCACTTCTAAGATCCATCTGCCCTTGAATAAAAGTGCCTTCATTGTTGCTGGTAGTTAATTTCCCAAGTGTGAAAAAGCTGATCTATCACAACTTTTTCCAGTGTCCTCATTGCTTTTTTGGACAGTGGGTTTTTGGAGGTCTTTATCATCCTGGAAGCGTTTCTCTCGGGCCTGTCTTTTAACTCCACATGTACTTTAAAACACCAAGAAACATCATTATCATTGCATCCAGTCCACTTTCATTATGTTTAATCACACTCTCCCTTCCTGCTTCCCATCATCCCTTCTGGCATTATTGTACCTCCGTCTTCAATAAATTTTCTTCTCTTGAAGAGTCTCTTTTTACTTCTCTTACTCTTATGTTCTAGAAAAGAATTTTCTCTGTTTTTATTTGACTGAAAATATTTTCATTTTGGAAAAACATTTTCATGGAGAACAGAATTCTTAGCCAGGCATGTGTCAAGAGGATTATGAGTTCGAGGGCAGCCTGGGCAACATGGTGAGACCTGAATATATTCTGAGCTTGGGTTGGTTAAAAACCAAGTTTCAGTCTTTAGAAAAATCAGATTATTTCCATTTCACCTTTACTCCTAGTATGTATTCGCCTAGGATTCTAACTGGAGACCTGGGGTCTTTTGTACACCTTAGTGAACCTTAACCTCCAACTTTTGCCTCCTAGCAGTGGGGTCCTGACTCACCAGGCCCTGTGACTCACCCGCGCCCCTTGGCACCTAGCACACATGAACCAGCTGCTGGCTCAGGGCAGCCAGGCACATTTCATCACATCTTTCTTTTCCCAGGGATTTTGACCTTCAGTCCCTATTCCCTTCAAGAGGTGCAAGTGATCTGTTTGATTTTGGAATCCTATTTTAATCTGAAAAGTTGCAAAATAGAATAGAGTTCTTAAATGTTCTCCACCCAGCTCTGCTTTTCAGACCTTTCCTAACCCTTGCTACATTTGTCAGAACCAGTAAGTTAGCACAGGCATGGTGCTATTAACTTGACTACAGGCTTACTCTTTTTGGATTTCACCAAGTCTTTAATGATGCCCTTTTTCTGTTCCAGCCACTACCTTGTTTACTTGCCGGGTCTGATTCGGACCTTATTGTCTGCAGCAATTCTACCAGTTTTGTTTTTGGTTTGTTTTTTGTTTTTCAAGATAAAGACTCACTATGTAGTTCAGGCTGGGCTTGAACTTACTATGCAACCCAGGCTGGCCTCGAATTCATGCTGATCCTCCTGCTTTGGCCTCCCAAGTACTGGGATCACAGGTGTGTGCCACCAGGCCCAGCTAATTCTACCCGTTTTGAAGAGTATTGGTGTGACATTTTGTAGAGTGTCCCTCAGTCTAGGTTTGTCTGATATGTTCGCATGATGGGAAAGGATCGTGGACTTCGGAAGAAATTCATAGATACAAAGCATCCTGCCCATCACTCCAGAGCAGTACAGGATGTAAACGTGACTGACTAGACTACTAGTAGCTTTTTGGTTATTTTTCTTGCAATGCTGGGGATCAAATGCAGGCCCTTGTGAATATTATTTGGGATTTTGGGATTTCAATCCCTTCCAGTAGTATTTGTGAGTTTTTCCTCTGGAAGTTAATATCTTCTCCTCTCTATGCTGTACTCTTTGACGTTCGTCTTTAAGAGCAGCTCACAATCAAAAAGTATTACACTCCACCTACTGGAGATGTAAGTATTTGCTTATCCAGTCTGGAATTTTGTTGGGAAGATTTGTCCTTCAGAGAATTGTTGTTTTATTTTGTTTCTTAGTTTTGAGACAGCATCTTGCAGGTAGCCCAGTCTGGCCTCCACTGCAGGCCCAGCTCCTCTGGTTTTATCTTGTTATTGGTGGTGGGACCCAGGGCCTCACACCTGCTAGGACCCATACCTCATAACTGCACCACACCCTCGGCCCAACTTTTGGTGTTTTAAACCAGTGTTTCCAGTTGCTCAGTGCAAGCTTACTCTATGTAAGCTAAGGTATTATGCTGGTAACTGAAGTCTGCTACATTAATTTTTAAGAAATATTTGAATGTTGAATAAAAATGATAGGTGGCTATTGTTTTGGAGTAAGCTGTCATACAAGGCCCCAACAGAGTAGGACAAAATCAAAATAGAGTTGATCATATTAAAGTTCTAGTCACCAAACGGAAAGGAAACTGAACTTCCAAGAAATCAGGAGAGATACGAGCTGCATGTCTGAGCAGGTCAGTCTCAGTGGGTATGATAATGAGTTTCCCTCTGCTTAATCCCTCCAGAAAAGCCACCCAGACCAAGCTGAGGCCAACCAGTCATTTTTCCACAGTCCTGTGTCCCTGTCTTCACCTAACAAAGAAAGTCACTTCGAAAAGACCAATCTGCTTTTTGTTCTCCATTTCTCCTTTCTTCAGCTCTTCTTGTTTATTGAACCAAGCTCATCCACTCAGCCCATCCAAACACTCAATCCATTTTATGGGATGAAGTTTTACCCAATTCTAGAATAGCAGATAAAGATAATTAAGATCCTTAAACTACATGGATGTAATTTTGTCTTTGGCATGTGTTTAGAGAAAATTATTAATAGTGATTATCTCTGGCACCACGAGACAAGTGGAATTATGCATATTTATGGGTATGAGAGGTTCGCTTTCTACAGTTCTATACATTTGCATATTTTATAGTAAACGTGTATATTAAAAACAATCAGCAAAAAGACACCCTATTCATTGTGCAAGAGTAAAGAACAAAAGAGGCATCTTCTTGGGCACTCTCTAGGGGATGAAGAAAGCCTTTTTCTTCGGCATCTTAGGCCCTGCAGCTGGGCCCTGAAAATGAGGACAGAGGGCAGGTGAACAGGGAAACCAGCAGAAGCATATTAATATGTCACCACACATGCTCACGGGAGTCCAGTGGCTGGGAACACCAATGCTGATGAGAACCTGGGTTTACACAGCATCTTAACAAAACACAATACATTTTTAGAAAAATGACTAGACAAAAGGAAAGAACTTGGAACTCCTAGATTATCATGGGCAGGTGAACGTATGGAGAAACTAATGGAAGACAAATGCCGGTTGTTAAGATTTGTCTTGTGGATTCCTGGGAGGTATCTCAGACTAATAAGGGTCTAGGCTGTTTCTGGTGATTCAATTTTATTCTTCCTGGTAGAGGGAGGGAAAACTTTTATAAACTTATATCCTGCTTTTAGACAAACAGGGGAAGGACAGAGAGCTGGTCTTGTATCTGCTTCTTCCCAGTTGCTTTCAGCTCAAAATAATCAATATGCAAAGGTGGCACATTTGTGGTAACTATTCTGCAGCCCTTGAGCTCCAGTGATCTATGTGTACCTCAGTGAAGGAAAAATAATTGAGGTCACCATCTAGGTTATTTAGTGCCAAATCTCATCTTTCCCGATAAACTGCATTATTTGGATGTTTCAGTCACAAGGCTCAGTAGAAATAAAACCAGAAAACCTTTGGTCTGGAGTTCAAACTGCAGACCCACCACTTCTTACGGGCTGAGTGATCTTGACCTTAGCCTCGCTATGCCTGTTTCCTTGTGAGGCAATGGAAGTGATTATTCTATTTACCTCTGGGGCGATGTGAGCAATGAATGAGATGATGAATACACAGCATCTGCACAGGGTCTCTCCCACATGAACTATGATTCTCATTAGGGAGTCAACCCTGAACTTCATTCTACACCCTTCACTTTACCATATATTTCTCCAGAGAACTGCTTCTATCATGGGTCATTCACACACAGTTTTCTCAATAAATCTGCTTGCAAAGCGATAGTGTGATTTGCGTATTGATGAAGCCTTTGAAAATATGAAAGTAAAATCATGAATACAGGAACAAGTCCAGGCCTAGGAGTGGTTGTCTCTCTCTCTCTTTCTCTCTCTCTCTCTCACTCTCTTTCTTTCTTTCTTTCTTGCTAAATCAAGCCAGCCAGGCAACACTCTTCAGCCTCACAGTGATCTGTCTTATTCTGAAATCAGGTCTGATCTCCCAAGGGCCAGGCACTGGGCCCAGTGCCTGGAGGGCATCAGGCTGTGAGGACCAAGGATGCTGACGCATCTGAGATCAGCAGGTGCTGGCACAGATGACGCCCACATGCGCATTAGCCCAGGCATCAGGGGATCCAGCTCACACTGCATTTGTTATGGAAAAGCACAGAGTGCCCTTTCTCTGCAAAGCGATGAGCTGATTAGCTCACGGGGAGCTTGTTTGGTTTCCATTAGGGACACTAATCATGTGCTGTTTGGATGTGAGATGTCCCAGCTCCAATAAAGACATCAGTGACCAGGAATACATGAATTGTGTTTGCATATCCAAGCAGTGGGTTGGAGTTTTACAATTTTCTTCTTCTCCTGTAGCGTTCCTTTGTCATGAAGCATCTCCCACCCTGTTTGCTGGCTTCTGTGCACCATGTTTCATTCAAATGCATGGGTCTTCAGACTGCAAGGTGAAAACTGAGTGTTCATGCTGTCACACACCCTGGGCTCACATCCCTTGAGCCCATGATCCTGTGGGCGTCATCCCCAGCTCTGGGCTAGAAGCTTTAGATGCCTGTGACCCCATTTCCTTGGCCCCAACTCTTCTCTACATGTCCTTGATGTGGCAGTATGGTGATTGGATCCAGCCTGAACAGTTGCCCGATTCTTTTTCCTCTTATGAGTTTCTAGAAAGTAAAAATAGTAATCATCAATATGTGCTCTTTAAATATGGCATTTACGGCTTCTAAGCTTGCTGGCCAATGGGCTCCTCCCCTCCAGTCCTCAGGGGTTGGTGAGCTCTTTCTTTTCTCTTTCTTTCTTTCTAACTTCCTTCCTTCCTTCCTTCCTTCCGAACTGAGGATTGAACTCAGGGCCTTTGTGCTGAGCTACACCCCTGGCGCCTGATTTTTTGGTTTGTTTTTCCAGACCTGAGGCTTGAGTCCAGAGCCTCCTCACAGGCCAGGCAATCCCTTTCCCACAGGTCACACCCCAGCCCACGTGACTTGTTCTTAGTCTCTGACACCAAAAGCATGGTGTCTCCTCCAGCAATGCTTGCCCAGTCCTCTGCCACAGGTTGGGTTTGGAACAGTTCACTTCTTCCTAATGCTACCTACCTGCCTGGAATTAGTGCCAGATCCCCCAGCTAAACCTCAGCCCCACAGACTGCTCCCTCTTCAGATACCACTCAATATCCTAGGCCATCACACCTCTGAGCAGAGACTGTAATGGGAGGGGGTCCCATGACCACTCTTGGGATTGATGATTCCCTGGAACAACTCAGAACTTGGGAAGACACTTTTCTTGCAATCACTTGTTTATCAGAAAAGATGGAACTGAGGGACACCACAATAGAAGAGAGGAGGTGGGCAGGGATGCCATCCTGAAGCTATCTGCAGCTCCCAGCTGCCAGTCACCTCGTTAGCATGCAGAAGCACTCGTCACCCCGAGATTCCACAGGCTTTAGGAACTGTGTGCCAGGAACCTGAGACAAAGATCCAATATTTATTTTTTATTGTAGCACAGTTGAATCCTCTCCATGAGCTGGAAAAAGGAGCAAGAAGGGACCCTGAAGAAGGTGCAGCCTTGCTGCTTCATACTTCTTTATTTGTGTCACATTTCTAGTTTCTCCAGAAATGTTACCATCTGCTTATTGGTCAGCCCAAATGTGAGGAGATTTTTCTTCAGTTGCAGCAAACACCAAGCGATGATGGCAAAGCCCATTTTGGTGGGAGGCAGTGGCCGAAAGGATCCAAGACTAGACCTTGCTTCTGCAACTTGCACTGGAAACTGGAAGTTCCAATTAACATTTCTAACAAGCTCAAGAGGGCCAGGGGAACCCTGTCCCCATTCTTCACTTTTTGGTAAAGATGAAGATGGTAAATCCCATCTTTTGGTATTTCACGTTCATTTGTTTGTTTGGTGCTGGAGATTGGACCCAGGGAGGGCTGTGCCACATTCCCAGCTCTTTTTACTTTTTGAGACTAAATTTCTCAAGTGGCCTCAAACTTGGTCAAACATGTACAAATTAAAATTAAAATGAAAGCATATATGGTGGTGCAGGCCTGTAAACTCATGAGGCTCAGACAGGAGGATAGTCTCAAGATCAAGGTCAGCCTGGGCTACATAGTGAGAATTTGTCACAAAAAAACCAGGCCTCCCGCCAAAATTGAAAGGTGAATGGAGAGAAGAAGAGCTCAGTGTGAATGAGGAGGAGGCTAATAACTTCATCTCAGAAAGAAAGGACTAACAGATGCTGTAGTTAAGAGAATTGAAAATAAAGGTATTAGCATATAAGAGAATTTGAAATAAGAGTATCCACATATGATAGAAATCACTGGAACATGCACGATACCTCACCAATATGCACCCCTCCCCTCCTGTGACAGACCTTTCTTGTTCAGGGCATTGATGTGCCTGGTTACCTGTCCTGGGGTGCTTGCTGAACTGGTGATTCTTGACACAGCCTGCACAGGGCCACCTATGGGAGATTATTATTTAACCAGCTTGTGGTGAGATTTCTCAATTTTGCCATTATTGACAGTGTGTTTAGGGCTGTTCTGTACATTGTAGGATGTTTGGCAGCACCCCACCCACTTGATGCTGGCAACATCCCACGCCAATTATGGCCACCAGAAATGTATCACCAGGTGTGGTGGTACACACCTCTAATCTCAGCACTCCGGGAGGTTGTTGAAGAAGGATTGTGAGTTCAATCCTAGCCTGGCCAACTTAGTGACTTAGTGTAGGGGACTGCTGTGAGATGTGTCAAAGCCCGGGTGTCTGAGGGTGTTTGAGGGCACTGGAGGACACAATCCCATCATCTAGTGCTGGCACAGGGTGGGGCTTCATTATATAATAATGAATCAGCATAGACAACCACATATGTGCCACATAGTCTGCAAAGTTGCCCAGAATGTTTTGTCTTACTATGTCTCAGTAAGCCAATAAAAAAACTACTATAAGTGTTGTGCTGGAAAATAAAGTTTGATTCCTGTTTTTTTGAGATGTCTGCCCCATGCGTGTTCTTTTCTTTGGGAACCTTGCCTGACTGGGCCTCCCTTCAGCCTCTGACCCCAACAATTGGCACAGTCGACTATAGGATGGTCAGGTGAGTGTCCCCACCATGGTGTCTGTGGAAGCAGCACTGGACAGTGGGGAGGAACCTTGGGGAGTTACTGCAATGCATCCCCGGTCTCATTCTGGCTGCTGGTAGCAACTTTCTTGGCAGCTTGAAAATCTCCCCAAAACTGGGATGTGGTCCACCTGATACCCAGAGATGTTTTCCGGGTCTTGAAAACACTGGAGACATGAATCCCTCTCCCCCACTGTGAATCAGCAGGGAAGATGGCTTGGTTGTTTTTTAGTCTCTTCTGCTCTGTGAGACAGGAGGCAGAAGACCTTGTCTGGTAGGTGAACCAATTGCAGTGACTGGAAGAGAGCTTGGAGCAACATGTGGCAGCTGCAGAAGCCATGCTGAAGGAAGTAAGGAGTGCTACCTCCTCTCAGAGTGTAAGTCCCATGTACCAGGGGAGCCTGTTGGTGTTCCAGGCATGACCCACTATCCAGGAAAGGGTGGAAGACCCAAGAGATGGGGACCAGGGTGTCCACCTAATTCTACCTGGCACAAAATGTACATGATCTACACAGCTATGGAGCTGTGGGATTTGGCAAAATGAAGCAAAGAGTGGGTAAGACAGTGCCTACATGGCTGTTACAACTCTGGGATGAAGAAGCTGACGACACAGAGGTAAACCCACGGAAAATAGTCCAATTAGCCAGTAGAGCTGGTACCCCCTCCTTGCGCTGGATTTTGCAGGATGCACAGATGCTGGCCCATGGAGTGGGAGACCATACTATGATAAATTGGCTCATGGCAGCAGCCCGCATACTTTAGCCAAACCCTGGTGTCTTGCCAGAGCAAGTCATGAAATGGATAACCTATCTGGACTTGGTAGGTGTGCTTCGTGAAATGAGCATGCAAGAGATGATATTTGGTGCTTGCTATAGTAGCCCTGATGGAGAATTGGTCACAGCACACATGAAAGATCCGGCATTGGCCAGCAGCCCAGCCAGTACATTTGGCACAGTGGCAGCCTAATCACATCTTTTGTAGATTGCCCAATTCATGATGCAGTGGACAACTTGGTGCACCTGGGCGACATAGAGGTGAAGCGCCAAGGCAAGGCAAGGCATGACCAATAAAAACCCAGCTGCCAAAGGAGAAAAAATGAGCAGCCTCAAAAAAACAACAACGAGCAGCCTCAGGATGAGCAAGACCTCAGGGGCAGATGCTTGGTCCCTTGAAGGTAAACCAATGCCAAATCTGGGCAGATCTGATAGCAGCTGGCATAGATGCAGGGAAGCTGGATGGGCAGCCCTTAGATGTGTTGCTGCCTTTGTGGAAGCAGTTGCACCCTGACCAGCAATACCAGCTTATGGGGCCCAAGGTAAAGGCAGCCCCTGTGAAGCAGGATCAGCTGACGCTGGCAGTCTTTTACCCAGCCTAGGAGACAGGCTGAGGTAACTGTTTGCTGGGGATCCTGGAAGACCAGAAACCACAGTGGAATTAACCATTTATTGGTTCCCAAAACATGTACAGCGTGTACTGGCATTGGTGAATGCTGGAGCCATGTCAATGCTGATCCATGGCAAGCCAGACCATTTCACAGGACCCACTGCATGCATAGAAGGGTGTGGAGGTCACTACATTACGATCTGGAAGGCCAAGGTGACTTTGGACATGATGTTTATGTTTATGTTTCCCCAGATGATGAATACATACTGGGGGTGGACATACTGACTGGTGTCAGGTTAGACACCACACAGGGAGAACTCCATTTGCAGATTCATGTGATAAAAACTATTGTCTGAAGGTATCCCCATCATGCACCTTAGACTCTTCCACAGGCAATTCGGGGTGTGCGTGTGAAGCATTACCAGCTAAACAGGACTGACTATTTTGAGGTTGGAAGAAGCAGGGGTGATATGCTCTGCACAAATTCCTTTCAATTCCCATGTTTGGCCTGTGTGAAAGTCCAAGGGGACTTGGAGAATGACTGTGAACTACCAGGAACTGAATAAAGTGACTCCTCCATTCCACATAAAAGTATTGGTTACTTGATGGACCAGCTCACCCTGACATTGGGTCAATATCACTACATAGTAGACCTGGCCAAAGTGTTCTCCATCACTGTCATGGCTGAGAGTCAGGACCAGTTTGCCTTCACCTGAGAGGACAGACAACAGATTTTTAAGTGTTGTCACGAGGGTATTTGCATAGCCCTACTTTGTGCCATGCCCTGGTGGCCCAGGATTTGGCCACAAGGACCAAGCTACACTCTGTGTCTTTGTTCCATTATATTGATGATGTCATGTTAACCTCTGGTGGCCTACAGATTTGGAAGCTGCCCCACAGAGTCTAAAAGAAGCTTTGCTGGCCTGGGGGTGGGCCATCAATGAAGACAAGGCCCAGGGCCCTGGGTTATCTGTCAAATTCTTGGGTGTTATCTGGTCAGGTAAGGCAAAAGTAATCTCCTATGCAATAATTGATAAGATCCAGCCATACCCCAGACTTACAACTGTATGCCGGTTACAAGCATATGTGGGCTTGCTAGGTTTCTGGCAGATGTTCTCCCATGCACGACATGGTCTGCAAGGTCACCCAGAATGTTTTGTCTTACTGTGTCTCAGTAAGCTGATAAAAAACTATATTGGATAGAGCCTGATCAATCTCCAACTACCTAGAAAGGGGGATGGTGAGGGTTAAAGAAAAAAAAAAGACAATAGAGATTTGCATAATTTCAAAGTATATGGGGGCCGGGAGGTCAGTGCCTCAGAGTGGGCAAAGACAAGGACTCTTTGAGCTAGCCATCATTTATTGGGTGCACACAATAATTGGAGGGAGCATCGGGTGACTTAGGGGGTGGTAGTGTGTAGGGAACAGGGGAAGGGGACGTTACCAGAACCTCTGCAGTGAGTCCTGGTCTCCTGCGAGCCACGGCAGCACACGGCGAATTACAGGAAAGGTAGGAAAATGAGACCGAGAAGAAGCTGAGCTTTGGGTCTGATCAGTGCCGCTCTGGGCAGCAAAGACAAAAGCCCCCAGCTCACCACACCTTTTATTCAGTAACAAATGACTTGCAGAGAATTCAGTAGTTCACATTGGGATGAACAAGGTGTAACAAAAGGCTTGCAGAGAGTTCAGTACATCTCGGGTAAACAAGATGTTAACAGTCCAAGAACAACGAGGAATTGAGCAGATGTTTGTTCTCCCAGGATGTTTCTTGTCCTGGAGAATCACAGCATCACTGGATCACTGAAGTCTCAGTTGTGACCGGAGGCCAAACTGGAGTTACTCTGTAGCTGGGCTGTAGGCAAGAGAACTAGGCCTACTCAAATGATTTTTCCCTAGAATTATGTAGCATTGCTCCCAACAGTAGTGATCCTATGTTGATGCAAATCTCATGCTGATGAGGGTCGAAAGGGAGCATTCCCACAACAGTAAGTGGGATGAGGTAAACTGATAAGGAGTGTGTCCCTTCCCAAGTGAAAGCTTTCTTTTTTTGCATTACTACTCAGTTCCCAAAGAGCCAGGATGTCTTCCAGGTGATGTAATCTTGCCCTTGAGCACCACAGCATCATAGACCATTGAGGCCTCAGCTGTGACTGGAGGCAAACAGAGTTATGTTTCCATATGCCATAGCCAGCTCTCGGGCAAGGCAACATTGGGCCTTAGACAGCTATAATCATACTTTAATTACAAAATGATTTTTCTCTAAAATTTATATAAAATGGCTCTCAACAAAACTACTATAAATGCTGTGCTATAACATAAAGTTTGGTTCCTGCTTTTTTGTGATGTCTGCTCCACACATGTTCTTTTCTTGGGGAACTTCGCCTGACCGGGCCTCCCTTCAGCCCACTGACCCTGACACTTAATGTGACCTTGTTTCAAAATAAAAAATAGAAATGATGGGGCCGGGGATTTAGCTCAGTGGTTTCGCGGCCTGCTGCACAAGCACAAGGACCTGAGTTCGATCTCCGGTACCAAAAAAAAAAAAAAAAAAAAATAGAAATGAGGCTGATAGAAATGAGGCTGGTGATATCACTCAGGACAAGGGCCCTGGGTTCAATCCCCACTGTTGCCAAAAAAATAAAAATAAAAGTGCCCCGAAATTGCCAAGTCACCCTTGGTTGAAAACACTAGAGTAGGATAAGACCATATATAGGTCAATATGTTTAAAAATATCTCTACAGCTGAATGTGATGGCAAACATCTGTAATCCCAGATTTGGAAGGCTGAGGCAGGAGGATCATGTCCCCAGGCTACATATAGAGACCATGTCTCACAAAAGAAGAATAAATAAACAATATCTCGAGATGATTCTAATATGGAACCAGGGTTGAGAAACAGCTTAAACCAATTATGCCAATACTATTCTTATATTTTGCTAGCTTCCTGGCAGCTCTGTGTGTTCACGTGACTTTGTTCTGACCAATGAGCTTTAAGTGGAAGTTTGCTAAGGAGCTGGGGCTGATGGGAGGTCAAAGAAAGCTTATACTTTCCTGATAAAAGGCAGCAGCAGAGCTCCTACTTCTTTCCCATTCTTATTTTTTCCCCCTCTCATGTATAGATGTAACTTGTAGAGCTGCAGCAACCATTTTTGGAATCAAAAAAAGACTAGCATGAATACAAAAGCCAGTCTGATAAAAAAAAAAAACAGCAGAAAGAGGGCCAGGGATTTAGCTCAGTGTCCCACACCTGCCTCGAAAGCACAAAGTCCAGAGTTCGATCCCTGGTACCAAAAAAAAATAAAATAAAATAGCAGAAAGGAAAGATAGAGTATTGGCTGTCCTGGCAGTTATTGGCAGTAGAGATAATCATAAACTGGATTTATTAAGTGACAAACATATCCCCTTGTGCTTTTAAGCCTCTGTGGTCAAGTTTCTGTTATTTGAATGAAAATGAATCACAGCTACTGAAGTAACAAATGTAAGGAGAGGAAGTAAGACTAAACGCTGCACTGGCGAGAAGAGCCAGGGGAAGAGAGGGGTGCAAGCAAGCTAGATACTCACCTCTCACAGTGGAAGTCTGAGGGAATAAACTCAAGACAGCTCTGTATACCCAGGACAACTGGAAGCCTGTGTGCATACCAACACACGTCCGTGACTGTTCACAGCAGTGTCACTCATGGCAGTCGGAGGGAGACACCTGCCACACCCATCACCTGACTTGGAGAAGCGCAATGTGGTCTGGCGCACAAGGGCACCTTGTGTGGCACAGATGGGAGGGAAGCCCTTGCATGGTTCCAGTGTGGGGAGCCTGGAAAGCACACTCAGGGCAAGAAGGCTACATGGGGGCCGGGGATTTAGTTCAGTGGTTCCTCCGCCTGCCTCGAAAGTGCAAGGTCCCAAGTTCGATCCCCGGTACCAAAACAAAAACAAAAACAAAAAAAGCCTACACAGAAGAACACTTACTGTGTGAGCCCATCCATGTGAAGCGTCCATAAAGAAAACCACAGGGACACAGAGCTGATCAGTGAGGGGCCGGGGAGAGTAAGGGGAACAGTGGCTAATGCCAGTGGGCTTTCCTTCTGGGGTGAATTAGAGGTTGTACTACTTTGTGAATATACAAAGGCCCTCTGAACTATACTCTTCGGATAGATGAGTTTTGTGGCATGTGGATTAAACCTGGCTAAACAACAACAGGAAGAGCACACAAGCTGAGCCTGGCGAACAGGAAGGAGCCACTGAAAGCCAAAGGTGACAGGGATTCCTTCTCACATGGAGGACCAGGCTTAGGCAGGGCACGAACTCACTTTTCATCATTACACCATCTGTGTCCCTTGGTTTTATAAAAAATCTGTTTGAGGGGCTGGGGATTTAGCTCAGTGGTTCTGCCGCCTGCCGCAAAAGCACAAAGACCCGAGCTCAAACCCCAGTTCGCAAAAAAAAAAAGAAAAAAATCTGTTTGTATTACTTTCAAAGAAAAAAAAACCTGTAAATGACACGAGGATATTTCTTTCCTCATCGCCTCAGATAAACTAGCAACCCTAATAAGGAAGAACTTCTCCCTCTTCTTCCAGGAAGGTTGCCAACTTCAATCCCCATCTTTTCCTGCCAGTTCTGCCAATGTGATGTCAGAGCCTGAAAACCAGCTTCTAAGTAAACAGGAAAAATGAAAAAGCACGTTTTAAACTGAAGTCACACATTTACAATTCAAGCGCATGCCTAGCACAATATTTTTCCTAACCTTGAAAAAGTGAGGAGCATTGTAACTCCAGAATAGCTTCTAAACCTCTTTAAGAGCTTTTCAAAAACAACAAAAGAGCAAGGAGCAGGTTAAGCAGAAAAAACCTGTCACATCAATACAGATCTAAATTCAAAGCAGTACCCAGGCGTGATGGTGCATACCTATAGTCCCAGAACTCAGGAGGCTGAGGCAGGAGGATTGCTGTGAGTTTGAGGCCAGCCTGGGCTACAGAGTGAGTTCAAGGCCAATCTGAACTACAGAATGAGAGCCTGTCTCAAAAAAAACAAAAAAAGATCCAAAGCAGAGGGACAGATGTACAAGGTCACAAAAGTTAGTGCCTGCAGTTATTGGAACATAAGTTTATGCTCCCAGAGGGGCAGTCAGTCTTCCTGGGAAAGCACTTCTGCCCTGTAAGCAACTACAGAACCCCAGTCCCAGACTGGCACTGACTGATCCTTTATATATCTTGAGGTGCTGAATGCCAAACCCAAGGCATCCCCAACCCAACCAACTGATCCTTCACAGATTCATAGTCTCCAATCTTACAAGATGTACATCCACAATTTCAAAAGAAAAATAAAATGTAGACATCTTTTCATTAGGTGTCCTATGATCTCAGCACCTGGTTAAACATTCAGTGCTGAAGATGAGCCTGGATTTCAGGTGGGAATCTGTGTGTCTCCCTCCCTGCAATTCCCACCAGATCCATACATAGCACATAGAACAAACAGGTTTGGAATACATTTGGCCTCCTATGGCTACTTTTGGTGCAAGTCCAGTCCAAAAATAAAGTTTTTAAACAATATCCTGTTATTTTGCACAAACTCTTTCTTGCCTAAAGAGCAAAACCTCTGACTTCTAAACCTGCTGAAGACCCTACCACCGAAATCAGCCCCATAAAGGTCTTATCTCATGCAATTTGTGTTTTCTTTCTACACTCGTAAAGTGTTCTTGTCCTCCTGCACCCTGGCTGCCTCCTGCCCACCCATGGGAGCTTCCTGACACACTCTGGAGTTACAGGGGACCACCAGGAGATGAACGCTGGCCAAAGCCATCAGCTCCTGCTCTCCTACCAAGAGCAAGAAGGCTGACCCTTGTGTACCAGGACTTCCTCCCGCCAATCCTCACTGGACTTTGGTTCCCACCTCTGTGTTGGGGCCAGATAGGAGCCCCCCTGGCATGCTTGCTAAGCAGTACAGTGCTTCCCGGCCACCAGGGACACTTTGCACCTGGAGGCCCGGGCGACATGAAGGGGCCATGGCGGTAAAACTGCAGACACTGTGGCTGTGCATCAGGAGAGTTTCAGCTCACTCTTCACACATCAACCTCCAGAATGAGGAACGGAGCATCCCTGCTGGAGCTGGGTGGTGGGTTGGCTTCCAACAGCGACAGGCTCATCTCCTGCCAGCTCTGTAACACCTGTGAAAGACACTTTCTCCTTCCCAACAGTTCCGAGAAGGTCGCAGAACTGAGTCCCACTGGCTTGGTTTTAGCCTTGGGCTCAAAAACGTACCAATTCCTGCAGCCAGGTGAGAGGGTTCTGCTGGGCCATGCCCAAGTCACATGCCCACCTCAGCCAAATACCTGGGCTGACTGTAGGCATGACCGAAAGAAGATGAAGATCAGAGGCAAGAATAGCTTCCTCTATATTTGTCTATTTTAAATCAAAACAAAACAAGCAATAAAAACAAAAGACAAGAAGGAAAGAGGAAGACAAACACTGAGAATGTAGAGTCTCTGGGATTGCTCCACACCATTTTGCAACTTGCCCTTTTAACCAATTTTGAGGGCATTTGGTGTATCCAGGCTCTAAGCTTTGCACAGAGGTTACATGGTAAGACTGGGTTAAACAGTAAGTGTGTTTGAAAAGCTCTGGGTAAAAATAACCAAGCCATTCCCAGATATCACCCATTATGCCACCACTCATTGCCGTAGGTGGAGATGCTATCCCTGGAGCCCAAAAACCCATGTAGGCCAAGAGTCTTCTGGCTGCCTGCTTTTGTGTCGGGGTGACAATCAGTTCAGTGTGGAACCTGAGAGGCTGGCAGGCAGGCAAGTGTGCAGGGGGCCAGGCTGAGTTGCTGGGGAGCGCTGGGCCCCACTTCCCTTCCCAGGATGGTTGGGAGGGACAAGAGGCTGGGTCATCAGGGCTGAGTCTCCAGCAACTCTATCACCGTGGAAAAGGGGCCCCTCCTATGGGGTGCTGGCTGACAGCCAGCCCTGGCTTTCGATGTTCCACACCTAAATTGGATCCAGATGTTGCCTAGGAATCTGGTATCAGAAATGTGATCTGGGGCCAGCTGGTCCTGGCTACTTGGGGAGAGCAAAGCCCAGGTAGAGGTTTTGAGGGGCCTGGGGCTGATGGGTCCTAGGTCATTTCCTCAGGGAAGTGGGGGTGTCCTCAGGTTAGTGTAATCCATGCCAGGATCACTGTGTTCAAGAAGCGTCAAGGGCCGGGGATTTGGCTCAGTGGTTTTGCCACCTGTTGTGCAAGCGCAAGGACCGGAGTTCGATCCCTGGTACCAAAAAAAAAAAAGAAGAAGTGTCGGGACCAGGTGATGGGCTGAGTCTCACAGGTCCTTGGATCCTGCCCTCCATCCCAAAAGGGCTGCCAACCAGCCTGGTTTCCCGTGTCCCTCAGTGGCTGCCCTTAAGTAAGCTGACACCACATGGAGAGAAAGGCAGAAGAGGTGTGCCAGAGCGAGGCCAGAGGTGATGCCACTGGAGCCCATGTGAGCCCAGGGCAAGGAGGTGTAGCTGCCGAGGAGACAGGTGGTGACCGAAGCTGGGACAGGCTCCTGCTGAAGGTAGACAGCCCTCGAGGGTGGCAGCTATCTGATGGAAGCAGGACTGGCAGCTCAGTGCAATCTATGATCGCAACCTGGCTCTGGCATCCACTGGGGGAAGAAAAGGTACAAAGGCAGGGTCCAAGGAAGTCCCCATGGCAGAGTTGGGGAGCTCGGCTCACCCCACCCGCCGGACAGGCTCACTGACTTCCATCACAGAAAACAAATTTTCAGGATAAGTCGGTAAGAGTCAGGAAGGGATTTATTAGGCAAAACTTTGAAAGCACACACTCAGAGAAAGAGAGCTGGGGACGTGCTCATGGCTGGGCATAGTTATGGGAGACTCTGGAGTGAAAATCAGCAGAACTTGTGAGTCTCTGGAAGGAAGATCAGATTTGCAGGTGAAAGGTGACCACTCTCGACAGGGGAAAGGAATGACTCATTCCTAGGTGACAGCCACACAAGTGATGGCACTGTGGCCCTTCCAGGTGGAAGGTGATGGCCCCTCACAGGTGTGAAAGGCCATTCACAGGTAAAGGCAAACAGCCAGGCCTTATTGTGTCTTTTAGGGACTTAGGGATTTTTGGACTGGATTTTTGTCCTGAACCTGCAGTTTTTTCAAATTAAAGTACAATTTTAAAAGTATGGTTTTTCTTGTCTCCTTTCTACCTATCTTTATTTTTCGTGTCCTGCTTGGGGGGAACCTGGCAGAGAACAAGAGATAATGAAAGGTCCTCCAGTTCTGTGGAGCCCAGGGCATTGAACTAAAACCAAAAGAGGATGTCTGGGCTCATGAGAAAGAAACCTGTGTGCCAAGGGGTGGTGTCACTGCCCAGGGTCCCCAAATTGAGATAAGAAACCTCACTCAAATGGGCTTGGTAGCATACTCCTGTAATCCCAGTACTTGAGAGGCTGAGGCAGGAGGATTGCTGCAAGTTCAAGGCCAGCCTGAGCTACATAGTGAATTCAAGGTCAGCCTGGACTACATAGGGAGACCCTGTCTCAAAAAAGCAAACAAATGAAAACATATGGAACAGCCAGTTGCACTAACCAGTAAGTTTGTCCACCTTGGAATTAAAAGAAGTCATTTTACCCAGGTGTAGTGGTGCACACCTATAATCTCATCACTCAGGAGGCTGAGGCAGGAGGATCACTGTGAGTTTGAGGCCAACCTGACTCAATTCTCCCTCTGCCAAAAAAACCCACTACAAACAATTTTCTTTGTCTTCTTTCTACCTATCTTTTGTTTCTTCTCTCCTACTTGGGGGATGGGGAGCAGAAGGAAGCTGCTCTGGAGTCTGCAGTGAGGTCTCCTCCCTGGGAGAAGAGCGACATTGGTGGCTTCAGCCGCTCCTTTCACCTCGCCTGGGCACCTGCCCCAGGCAGAAGCCACCGTGGCCAGAAGTTCAGTCTGACAGTGTCCAGTGAAGAACATCCTGGTCCCGTCCTGCTGTTGGCCAGGCTGGGTACACTGGGCACACCGGGAAGGCCTGGGGAGCTGAGAAACCACCAGCCTATGAGAGCCCAGAGCTCGGCCAAGACTGTGCCACACCTCCTAGGAGGGTGCTCCCGGGTGGACCCCAACACGGAGCTGTCCCCAGGCTGGCTCCACAGGTCAGGGCGCCTGGGCTTTGGTCTGGGTTCCATCAGTAACGAGGGGCTGGGCTGCTCATGGGGACCAAGGTGGCATTTCTCCTCCGAAGCCTCAGTTTCCTTCTCCACCCCTGTTGGCTGTGAATTAATGAGCAGCAGGCAGCAGTATAATAGAGAAAAGGTGGAATGAGCAGGAACAAGTCTGAGTTTGAATCTGCTTTCTCACTTCCTGGCAGTGTGACCAGGCAAGCCAGCCTCGATCAGCCTGCCTCTCATCTGTGAAATGGGAGTAACGCTGGCTCCTCCAGCAGTACTGACAGTAGTGCTCACCTCAACACTCAGCACTGGAGCCGCTCGGCCCTGTCTTGAACTCTGAAGAGCTGCACACGTGTGAATCGCTGTAATTAACAATCTGTCACAGTAGCCCATGACCTTGAATCACTCAGGAAAGAGCTGAGGGTGGACACTATCCCCAGGACCCCAGTCTGGCCAAGGGCCGAGAGACCCCTGCCTAAGAAAGCACCAGCTCTTCCTTTTCTCCATTGACGTGATTCTGCCTCTTCCAACCCCAGCCCTAAGTCCTGTCTAGTCATGAAACAAGCCGCAATTGACAGACATTGTACTATATTTATGACCTGTTCTCAAAAGGGGGAAGGTAGCACTGGCGTTGTGGCATTATCTGTAATCCAACCTCCTCAGGAGACTGAGGCAGGAGGATCAAAGATCTGAAGCCAGTTTGGGCAACTTAGTGAAATACTGGCTGAAAACAAAATAAAAAGGGCTGGAGATGTAGCTCCATGGTAGAGCACTTGCCTGACATGTATGAGGCCCTGGGGTCAATCCCCAGCACTGAAAGAAAAAAAGTCATCAAGAGCAAGACAGAACACTCTGGGAGGCTGAGGCAGAAGGATTGAAAACCTGAGCCAGCCTGAGCAACTTAGCAAGACCATGTCTCAAAACAGGCTGAGGATGTAGCTCAGTGTGATCATCAGGCCCTGATGTGGCCTGCCTCTCCCTTCTTCACTCTGCACTCCTCTACTGCCACCGCAGTGCCATGCCCCCTCCGCACTCTGCTGCTGCGGGTGCCCCTGAGCCCGGCTCCCATAGTCAGCACCTGAACCTCTCTCGGTGCGCGGCAGAGAGTGGCTGGCTGCCTGCTTAACACACACCTGTGCGTGGTTTCTGCTAGGTGTGGCAGAGCTGGGCCACGCTGTTCCCAGTCTTCCAAAGTGGCGGTGACAATTTATACTCCAGCCATTGGCAGTGGCAGAGGGTTTCAGTTGCTCCATATCTTCCTCAAAATCGGATGTTGTCTGTCTTTTCTTTTAGCTTTCTGTCCGGGACATTGTGGTTGTAAACAGCGAAATGCATCTTGTTAACAATAATGACAGCAATCGTAGAGAAAATGCCTATCATTAAGATCCAGGCTCCAGGGCTGGGGATTTAGCTCAGTGGCACCACACCTGCCTCACAAGCCCAAGGTCCTAAGTTCGATCCCTGGTACCAAAAAGCAAACAAACAAAGAACCCCAAAAAACAAAAGATCCAGGCTCCATACCCAGCACTTCGCACAAATTATTGTCAATGTCACTGATTTACGTGTTTGCAGTGCTGAAGGTGGGCTAGGGCTTGATGCTGTCAGGCAAGCGCTCTACCCGTGCAGGTAAACACTCGCACACCCTCTGTGGCCTGGCCCCTGCTTTGCCTGGCACCTGTCCCCTTTGCAGTCCGTCGTCTCTTCCCACAGCTTCCGGAGCTTCTGACGGCCCCTCTGTCCCATTGTTCCTCCTGCTGCAGGGCAATCCCTTCCTCAGAAAGAGGCACCCTCCCCTCTCCATCTTTCCCTTCCTTCCAACCCCGATATTGTTCCCGAATCAGACATGTTTTGCCTGCCACACCAATGCCAATTACAAAAACAAGAAGTTTTGCAAAAGAGTAAGAGTTTACTTTCAAGGCAGCCCAAATGTGTTAGTGAACCAGCTTGGACACTCAAGTCTCTAATCCCCCAGGTTTGGAGACATTCATGGGATAAAAAAGCAGGGCAGTTTAAAGCATGGGGAAAGGTAATGGGTGACGGTGTAAGCACACAATCAAACTCAAAGGCGCCTAAAGGGACACACACTGAGAGACCCATGGAGGTGTGAATGCGATCTCAGGGTGGAATTTTGGGCCCTCTCTTCTCACGTTAAAAGGTCACCCATGCATGGGACACCTGTGGGGGCCCGAGTGAAAAGTCAGTGGTTTCAACAAAAGTGGCCTTCAAGCTCCCGAACAGTAGTCCTGCTAACCCTGGTCCTCAGGACGCACGCGGCAGAGGCCTCGTCTCCCACCAAGCCAGGGGAGATGAGTACGTGTCACTTGGCTTCGCGACCTCCACAATTAGTGATTTTCAAAGACAACTGAAAACAAGTAACTAAAAGCAAGCAAAACAACAGAGTTTATTCAGGTTTTCCCTTGGCTCAGGGTTCAAATTCCAGGTAAGCGTGTCTTCTCCAGGAACCTGCTGTGCCCAGATGAAGCCGAGTCCCGGTGTCATCTGCCCTCATGGCACAAGTCACACTTACGATCGTTCACGTCTCCCCAGGCATTTCTGATGGTCTCTTGCTGCTACTAGACGGGAGCTCGGATGGAAGGGCTGTCTGAATTTCTCTCCTTCTGATCCCCTGTGCGGAGCCAGAACCTGGCACAAAAGTGGCCCTGTGTCCACTAGCACTGGGATTGCAGTAAGAGACAGAAACTCGAGGGACTGGTAGCTTTAAAAAAGCACATTTATTTTTGGCTCCTGTAAATGAAGTCCAGAGGCCAGGAGTCCCATGGCTGACCTTGTATTTATGGGATGGGGACCCATGACTGTCGGGCACCCAGGCTGGCTCCACTGCCTCCCTGCCTTCCTGTAACCTTGGTGACCGTTCAAGCCATCACTCCCAGATCCCAGCCAGCAAGGAGGTGGAGCAAGGAGCCTGCTTCCCAGAGTGTGAGATGCTTTCTGGAGGCTGCCTGGGCCACCTCCACTTATAGCACCAAAGTGTCAGAACCCCCTATGCAAGGGAAACAGGGGACATGTGGCCTAGAGCAGCCACCCACAGCTGGCCTTTATGTTTCCGGAGGGGAGAGTGCCTGGCAGCTGCTCCCACAGCCCTCAATCAGTAAGTGTTGACCATTGAACCATCACTGAGTCCCCCAAACCACCCCTGAGCGAGGCGTTCTTATTCCCATTTTATAGATGTTATGGCTTGTATCTAGATGTCCCCCAGGGCCTCGTGTGCTCATAGGCAGGGCTTTGGGAAGGTGTTTGGATTGTGGGGATTTGGAGGTGACTCACTGTCGAGGTGGGGCCTGGTTGGAGGAGCCCGGTCACTGGGGACATGGCCTGAGACGTTCCTCTCCCTCTCCTCCCCTCCCTCACTCTCTCTGCTTCCTGCTGCTGTGAGGTGAGCCCCTTTCCTCCACCAGACCGTTCCACTATGCCTTTCTGCCTCGGAGCCAACTGAGTATACACTAAAACATGGGCCAAAATGAACCTTTAAGTGGCAGGTGTTGTGTGTTGTACTGCAGCGATGATAAAGTGATTAAGATCATAGACAAGCACCCTGTGGCTCCAGGAGGCTAGAGTAACAGGGGCAGCCCTGGCACCCCGGTGCATCCGGCCCAGATTCAGGTGAGCTATTGGCTTTCTGTGGCGCCCTGGATGTTGTCTTCCCGTCCAGCCAGTTTTCCCACCTACCATAGCCTATAAGTCCTTTCAGCAGTGATCCGGATTGGAAGAACCAGCACCTCCTAGCGCCCAGCCCAGGCTGCATCCCAGGAATGCTAAACTCCATGAGGCCCTGACTGTGTCCCGCCTCACTGAGGGCTCTGGGCACCGAGGGGCACCGACCTAGCACCTGATCCTCCCCTGAGAGCATCCATCCTCACCTCCAATGCAGGCCCCAGGTGGCAGGGGAGGCTACCCCTATGCAGGAGTCAGCAGCGGGGGGAACACTGCCTGGAGTCTGTGGGTCCAGCCCCACAACCCCTCCTCCCCATCGGGCCTCAGCCTAGCTTGCCCCAGCTGCCTTGGACACAAATTGCAGACTGGGGGTGGGGGCAGGGGGCCTTCTTTCCTGAACCTCACTGCACCCCACCAAAATCCCCAGGCCCTTGCATCATCCATAAGGAATGCGGCTGGCCATCTCCCTGGAGCACTTTGAGGTCCCCTCCTAGAGCAGAGCTTTCTGGCCACTGCCACCACTTATGTGGGGGACTCAGGAGAGGAGGGGGAGAGGAAGTGGTGGGAGAGAGCACTGCATGTGAGAGCCAGAAGGAGCAGGGAGCGCCTCAGCTTCCTAAAGGAGTTTGGACTCCATCCTCAGTAAATGGGGCCACTGAAGGGCCTAAGCAGAGGGGAGAGATGGCACATCCGGGAGCACGGTAACCATGGAGATAGCTGGACGGGGCCAGGATCCGGGCCAAGACCAGCTCCTTCCTGCATTTACTGCCTGTCTCCAAACCGAACTGAAAAGTCAGTCAAGTGTGAGGCCCTCAGTTCCTTGGCAGAAAGTAGAAATAAACATTTCTTGGCTGATGCCATTCGCTCTCAAGTCAATGATCCCCACCAGTGTCCCCGGGAAAGGAGGAAGGACATACAGATTGAGGATCTCTTTCCCTTGTCTTGGGACTGAAAGTGTTGCAATTTTATATCTGGAATATTTGCCCATCCGTAGTAAGAGATCTCGGGGATGGGAACCAGGTCTAAACACAAGAGATTCGCTTATGGTTCCCACACAGCCTAGGGTCACTTTACACACAAGTATAATTTTGTGCGTGGTACAGTTTCATGGTGCGGGTTTCTCCACTGGTGGAGTCTGGTCAGTGTTCAAACACTTGCAGACTGGTCCCCCACAGCCGTGCAGGCCGGCAGGCTTCTGCCAGACCTGGTGCTCCAGCCCTGGTTCCTGGCTCCCAGGTCCCAGGCAGTTCAGTGCACCTCCAGAAAATGGCTCAACCTGCAGGAATACCAGAGCAAGAAACTGATGTCTGACAATGGAGTGAGAGTTCAAAGATTCTTCGTAGCAAACACTGCAAATGAAGCTCTGGAGGGTGCTAAGAGACTAAATGTAAAAGAGATTGTTTTAAAAGCCCAGATCTTAGCTGGAGGAAGAGGAAAAGGTGTCTTCAATAGTGGTCTGAAAGGAGGTGTTCATTTAACAAAAGATCTCAAAGTTGTGGGACAGCTGGCTAAACAGATGATTGGGTGTAATCTAGCAACAAAACAAACACTTGCAGACTTTGGAGCATCCCAGGTTCCACACTGCAGAGTGAGGGTGCTCCAGCCATGCCGTGGAAGTTGGAGGAGGCCCTGGGCCTCCACTTTCCTCCTCACTGGGTCTGATCTCCAGAGATCCCACTCAGATGACACGGGAGGAATTAGAGTAAGGACAGTGGTAGGGGGAGGGCTGTGTCCTGCAGCCAACTTGCCAGACACCCGCTGGCTCTGCCTCAGAGCTGCAGGGTTCCTGGGGCCCTGGATGAGAGATTCCCCAGAGAGGGAGCCTATCTGGGGGATGGAAGTCACATGAGAGAGGTGCTGGGAGTGCCTGGGCCTACAGCGAGTAAGGCAGCGGCCCATTGCCCATCACTTCCTCACCCAGGCGGGAGGGCACAGCCTTCAGAGGGAAGCAGACCAGACCAAGGAAAGCACCTGGAGAAGCTGGGGTGGTTGGAGGCCAGGGAGCCTCTCCTACCCTGAAGGTGCACCGTTTCCCCGAAGGAGGCACCTAGAATAGCCAAGCTGGGGCAGGTAGGCGTATGAATCAGCTGAGGCTTAGGGAAAGGTTGCCAGGAAAGGGGCAGACAGGCCTGAGTCAAACCCTGACTGTTTCTGGGTAAAACCTTTACCTCCCTGGTGAGGTGAGGATGTACGTGGACATCACCTTGTGCGCCGCAGGCACACAGTGGACACTTGTTAAGTTGATCCCTGGCCAGAGGCTGAGGATGCTGGTGCGGCCCTGAAAACCCAACCTTTCCAGGGCCCCCAGCGGAAGGACCCTGGCACCAGGCAGCAGCACTAGGGAGAGATCATGACTCCGGGGGAAGCTGGAGTGGTGACATGCAGAGGTGCGGGCCGTCCACAAGACCGGGTAATGCAGATGGCTGAGTGGTTGAGGGGAGGGAGCCTTGGGCTCTAAACATGGAGGCCACTCAACCTGGGCAGCTGGGCGTGGTGGTGCACACCTCTAATGCCAGCACTGGTGAACCTGAGGCAGGGGGCTGCAGCAAGTTTTAGGTCAGCTTGGGCTGCATAGGGAGTTCAAGACCAGCCTGCTCTGCATAGCAAGAACCTTTCTCAAAAAAATAGAAGTACAGGACAAACGCAGAGCCCCACCAAGTCAGTCCCATTGACGAACGTGGCCAGAAGTCCAGGGTGGAATTCCAGCTGAAAACTCAGAGCACTAAAGACAGGCTCTGCCAGGGACAGTGAAGCCCAGGACCTCAGTTCTAAGCTGAGCCTCCTTGTCTCTGACCATGCAAGAGCCAGGTGGCCACAGTCACCAACTTCCTCCAGCTGACTCCAACCAGGTCAGGGCCTGGGAGTGAGTGAGGCAGCATCCCCTCGGGCTGGGGAGAGCTTGGTGATAGGGTGCTTGTCTAGATATGTGGAGCCCTGGGTTTGATCCCCAGTACTGCAAAAACCCAGCCCCTGCTTCCATGTTCCAGAACAGCCCTTGGTTCAGCCAGCAGGGTGCCCTAAGATCCCCAGGGAAGTTGCTCTCTCTTAGCATCCACACCGCCAACTTTCAAGGGCAGCCAGGGGGCTGTGAAGAGGCTGTTTGGTTTGGTTTTGGAAGTGTGAGCAGGAGGATGAGAAAAGCAGCCTTTATCAGGGCCAACCCAGAAGGCAAGGCTGTCTGTCCCTGGGCGCCCAGTAGGGCTGTATGTTAGGCACCCCGCAAGTCCAGGTAATTGCTCCCTGCCTGCTGAAATGGTCGCTGCCACACTGGGCTTGTGAGAGCAGGGCTGCAGGGGCCCCTGAGACAGAGAAGTGAGACCCACCCTTCCCTTCACTGTTGGGGAAACTGAGGCCTCACCACACTGTCACTTGGCTGTGGCGTGTGACGAGACGATTTATTCAAACACATAACTGCAGGAATGTGAATACCGCCCAGGATATGCAGGTCAAGCTGGTGGCCCTCCTTAAACCTTAGAGGAAATGAGGAGCTGTGTGCTGTCCACGCAGAAATCCTCTGTCTGATGAGAACAGAGGCCTTTGGCACTGCATAGGACACAAGTGTGGACTCAGGAAGCCAGCAGTTTTCCATGGCAGAGACCTGGGATCTGGGATGGCAGTAGTGTGGGGATGTCCCTTCTTTGGAAGCCTCAGCAACATGGACTGTGAGGCATTGCCCTCACATAGGCCTCTCCAGCCTGAGCAGAGCCCCGCAGTGGGACACCCAGTCGGGAATTGGGCCTTGCCCTGTGGGACCCAGGTGGCAAAGTGCTGGCAGCTGTGCACAATCTCAGGTGGAAGAAGCCAGTAAAGGTCTGTGTCCCTTGGACAAACAGGGGTTCCAAACAGATCTGACTTTGCAGGAAGTCAGAAATGGGATCTGGAGGTGCCAAGATACATGACAGTTCTCTTCCCATGAGTGGAGGTGGGCCTGGCAGAAGCTTTACCAGGCTCCTTGTGGCCAGACCTTTGCTCACCCATGACTTGGCCAACTCCAGCTCCGCAGCCCCAGCTCAGCCATATAGACGATTCCAACACTGAGCTTTGAGCCTCTGCCTGAGTCCCCAGATGAGACAGAAATGGGCCAGCCCCACTGTACCCTTTCTGACCCACAGAAGCTATAAGGTTTGTTGTTTAAGCCACTATGTTTAGGATTCTTTGTCATACTTCAGTAGATACAGGGACAGAAGCACCCACTCAGTCCCGTAGTATGTGCCCACACTGTGCTGCACATGCCTGTGCCCCATCATCAGTCACCCTGCCTTTCAGTGTGTTTATGGAGCGTGTCTTGGTCCCCCTTAGGACCTAAGGCCTGGGAGGGTAAGAGCCTCATCCATGGTGCCCGTGTTCCGTCCCTCGCCTGGCTCTGTGCTCATTGAGAAAGCCTCGAGTGGATGGAGCAGGGGAAGGCAGGGGTCTGGCTGGTGTCCTCATGGTGGGGAAACCTTTCCTGGAGCCTCCTGTTTGCTCCTGCAGGGTGAGGATGCCACCAGGTGCACAGCTCAGCACTGACAGGTGATGCAAGTGAGCCAGTGCCCTAGGACATCAGGGGGTCAAGTTAGGTGGCAGGGACTGCAGATCCTGATGGCCACAGGGACACAGTGAGCTTCAGATGCTGGTGCTCCACGTGCCTCTGGGGCTCTGGGGCTCTTTCCCCTGTCTTCCTCCTGGCTGGTGATGCTTCAGTCTCCTCCCATTGTCTCTATGCCCACCTGGACCCAACCCAGGGCTGGAGGGTAGAGGAGCCCTCTGTCCCTCTGCCCCACCTCTCTCTGTGGTCTTGCATCCTTGCAACCCCCATTTCCACCACATGTTCCTTCTCCAGGAAGCCTTGTCACCTGTCACATTAGGGTATGGACATCCACTGGTTACACCCTCATCAACAATGAGGGCCCAAGAATGTGGCATCCTCAAGTCACCCCAAGTGAATGTAAGTTGGTAGAAGCTTGTGCAGTAAACAATAAAACAAGAAAATCCCCCCCCCCCCAAGCCTTTCCTCTGAAACATTTCCGTGATCTCCCCCAGCCAGACCTCCCTTCACTCAGCACCTTAGCAAACACCATGTCTTCATGGGCAGAGGCATCTCATAAGACACAAGCAATGCCTTCACCACCATCTCAGGGCCCTGTCACCTTGCCTCCATGGTGCTGTCTAGGTCCAGGTGCCTCCTTCCCGTGTTCCATGTGGATTGTCTGGATTCCGTGGCACAGCACCTGCTAGGAGTGAAGGAAATCCCAGCCTCTCCTGCCACTTCATGTGCTAATTTTTTACTCTGATTTGCCAGCTTAATGAAAATGTTGGCACTGTTTATTGGCACATAGAACAAAATGAATTGAGATTCATCTTTTTATTAGTATATCTTTGCAGTTCATAATGATTCATGGTGGGGAACTGGTGCATGTACTTAACATGTCCTTTCTTTTTTGGGGGGGGGCGGGGATCGAACTCAGGTCCTTGTGCTTGTGCAGCAGGTGGCGAAACCACTGAGCTAAATCCCTAGCCCCTACTTAACATATCTTAATTCTTTTTATTCTCCTTTCCTTCCCATTCTCCCCCCCTCCCTCTGTCCCTGCATCCCTTTCCCATTTGCAGAAAATCCATCTCCCTGCTTCCTCTCATTTATCTTTTTGTTTTTGGTATTGGGGATTGAACTCAGGACCTTGAAGTTGTGAGGCAGGCGCTGTGCCACTGAGCTAAATCCCCGGCCCATCCTCTCATCTATCTTTTTTTTTTTTTTTTTTTTTTGGTACTGGGGATCGAACTCGGGACCTTGTGCTTGCTTGCGAGGCAAGCACCGGAACCACTGAGCTAAATCCCCAGTCCCCTCTCATCTATCTTTAAAAAAATTATTTATGCTTTGAGTTTCACGTATAAGTTATGTGATATTTAAACTTGTGTATCTGATTTTTTTCATTTAACATTATGGTCTCCAGGTGCATCCATTCTACAAATGACTCAAATTCACCCTTCTTCATGGCAGAGGGATACTCCATTATCTAGATCTCTGACACTGGGAATCACAGTCCTCCCCACAGGGAAAGTGTCAGGTCCTATCCTATGTGTGAGGATGATGAAGGCCATGCTTGCCTGATGTTACAAAGCCCTGCCCATCAAACTTAGGAAGAGGAAGGAAAGTGTTCTAAAAGCCAGGGAGCAGGCAGGTCCCCAACGGCTCTGCCCACAGGTGGAAAAATGCACATGGGGTTGTTAGAGAATTGTGTCAGGGACTGAACCGGGCATCAGCCTGACAATGCCTCCTACTTCGTCTGAGACCCCATACCTTCCACAGAAGGATCCTTTGCATCCTCCTCACAAGTGCTGCTTGGGGATAGCAGAGTAGTGAACAGCAGAGAAACAGCATCTCTGAGATGTGGTGTCCACACACTAGAATATAGCAATGAGATGAAGAGAAAAGGAGGCAAGTGGGTCTCCAGGAACTAGCAAGAATCTGAAATGAGAATTGAAGCCCATGGGGAGAGCAAAGAGAGAAACTTCAATGAAGAAGAAGGTGGCAAGTGGCACTTTCTCCCTGAGCCCTGACTCACTTTGTGGGAAGGGAACTTGAACCTGCAGATGCACAGTGACTACTGGCCACTCCAGAGGCCTCCACAAACACACCAGTGGAACGGAGCAGTGGTTGCAGTAGACTTCAGTGGGTGGGGAGTTATTTGGGTTCAGATGCCCCCCCAGGAGAGGGAAATTGGCCAGTAACCATCTTGGAGAGGAAACACCTGAGCTTGGAACTCAGTGCAGCTGCAGACCAGTTCCATCAGGGTAAGCCAGAACTGAATTCAACTTGGCAGCAGGTCAAAGAGCCAAGTTCAAGCCGGCAGTGGGCACATAGGGTGTTGCAGCCTAAACAAAACAGGTTCCAGCCTCACAGCCAGAAACCAGCCTGAGCTTCAAAACTAAAGGTGGAGGCTTGCTGGGATTATCCACTACCCCACTGTAAATCTATGGCTGGCTTGTTGGGATTAATTAACACAGATCTTGGCTCTGTCTGCCTACTCTGTCTACCAGTGACAGCAGAGACATGCCTTGAAATGGACTTTTCATTTCTCTTATTTTCTTCTCTTTTTTCCTTTCTCCTGATTGTTTGTTCCTGTTTTTATATAAGTATGAACATTGTTTCTAGTTATTTGTCATTGTTGTTGTTCTATTCTTATTTTTATTCCTTCCTTCTCTCTTTCCCACCTGTCTTCTTCACCAGTTTCCCAAAGTTTGCATAATTTTCCTTTGTTCTCCAGCCTTGCTTTTAATTTCTTCCTCTTCTTCTATTTCTCTATTTTCCCCCTCTACTCTCTTTTAAATTTTCTCCCCTGAGGGTAAAACTGCCATACTGAGGGCATATTTACTATATACAATTTTCTGGTTTGGTTTAGATTTTGTTATATAACCACAAATCTAGTTTATACAGTTAAAGGTGACACATTAATAGTTACCACAGTTTGTCCTTTCTAGGCTGTATTTCATGCTATCGTTGTTGCTGATTATACTACTTTAGCCAAAGTGGCAAAGTTGTTCTAATTGGTTTTTCTTCCTGGTGTTCTAAGACTGAGATTATCTAAGAGTCATAAACAATACTGTAGCCCAGTGCCAAAGAACCAAGGGCTAGGCCGAGTAGGCAGCAACTTCTCATCCCCAATAAATTGAAGAGGTAGGATCTTGCAACAGACTCAAAACCCAAAAGCCAGCTATACCTGGAAGACATCTCTGAGAAGTAGTCATTTCCTAAGGGTTCTAACTACTAGAAATAAAGCTACTTACCATTAGCAATTTACAAGCATCAACCCAGGAATTAAATTTTAAAGAAAAGAAAGTGAGAAGACACTTAAATAAGATGCAACCCCAGACTTATAGCTCACTAAAGGCAAAACTAGGGGGCAATGAGGTAGAATAATTCAAAAATCCACTCACTGGGACTCTCTGAAATGGTAATAGTGGAAGTAACAAAAGAGATGAACAAGGCTCTAGGAAAAAATCAAAGCAGATGGGCCAGGGATTTAGCTCAGTGGTTCCACTGCCTGCCTTGCAAGCACAAGGACCCAAGTTCAATTCCTGGTACAAGCAGAAATAGTTTCTCAGATAACTACAGAGATGGTGACCATAATGAAAGACATGCTTAGTGACTTGAGAGGAGATACAGATTAAAAAAAATAGAGGAACTTAGGAAAATGGTGGAAATCATGAATTTCCAAAATAGGAAAGAAATGGAATCCATGAAATGGATTCAAACAGATATCCAGGAGATTAAAAATTCCATTGAAAGCATACACAGCAGAATGAGCCAATGTGAGGACAGATTATCAGATATAGAAGGTAAGATTGTGGTTAGCATCCCTGAAAAGAAAGATTTCTTAAAAATAGCAAGGGCCCACAAAAAATCAATCCAACAGCTACTAGATGATGCAAAAAAGAATAATATAAGATTGATTGGAGTGAATGAAAAAGCAGGAGATAGTGCAAATGACATTAAAAACCTGTTCACAGAAGTAATGGCAGAAAACTTCCCAAGCAGGGAAAGAGAATTTGATGTACAGATAAGTGATGCATAGAGAACTCCAATTATCCATGATAAAAAAAAATCTATACCAAGACACTCAATAGTCAAGATTCTAGAAATTCAATACAAGAACAGAATATTAAAAGCTGTTAAAGAAAAAAATCACCTATAAAGGTCAGCCCATCAGAATCATAGCAGAGTTCTCAACACAAATCCTGAAGTGAACGAGAGCTTGGAGTGAAGTATTTCAAGCCCTAAAAGAAAACAACCTCCAACCCAGATTGATGTACCCTGCAAAACTATCTTTCAAAATTGATGATGAAATAAGATACTTCTGTAATAAAGAACAGCTGAAGAAATTCATGATCACCAAACCAGCACTCAAAAATGTTCTGAAAGATATTCTAGCAAGAGATAATGAGGCCTACAACTCCATTAATCCCAACACAATGAATCCACCAGGCAAGACAAGCAATTAAACAGAGGCAGGGGAAAAAAAGGAACCAATAGGGAAATAATATGACAAAATAAGTCAATACACATCAGTTATAACCATCAACGTAAATGGTCTCAATTCACTAACCAAAAGAAACAGACAGCAAAGTGGATCACGAAGCAAGATCCAATGATATTCTGCACACAAGAAACACATTTAATTAAAAAAGAAATTCATAGACTAAAAGTCAGAGGATAGAAAACAATACTCCATGTGACAGGAAACCAGAAAAAACCAAGAGTAGCTATTCTATTTGCAGACAAAGTGGATTTCAAGCCAAGTGAGACAAAGAAGGTCACTACATTCTTGTAAAGGGGACAATCCAAGAGAAAGAGATAAAAATCATAAATATATATGCACCAAATACCAGCACACCTAACTATATAAAAAATACTAACAGACATGAAAAATCAAATAAGCACTAATACAATTGTAATGAGGGACCTCAATGCCCCACTGTCACAGACAGATCAACCAGACAAAAAATCAACAAAGAAATCTCAGAATCGAGGCAAACTTTTAAACAAATGGACTTAATAGATGTCTACAGAGTGTTCCTCCTCACAACATCAAAATACACATTCTTCTCAGGTGCATGTGGGATGCTCTTCAAGACAGATCACATACTAGCTCATAAAATATACTTAAGTAAATGCAAAGGAATTGAAATTATCCCATGCATATTATGAGACCATAGTGCAATGAAATTGGAAATCAATGGTAAAAGAAACCACAAGAACTTCATAAACACATGGAAATTAAACAAGTGCTGCTCAGGGCCCTGGGCCTACCATTCTAACTGCTTCCTGGAAAGTGCTACCTCCTGCTTCCTGCCCCTGTTTGGCAAACATGAGTGTTCGAGGATTTGCTCCACCTGGAGGCCGAAGGCCCAGGTTGTCAGCATGACTCAGCCTGAGCTGCCACTTTCCCTGGAGGCTCTTCTCGGAAAGGGCTGCGCCACTGGCAGCACAGTTAGAGTCACTTTCCAGTCTTCTCAGTCAGGGCGTCCTGGTGGCTGCAGCGTGCTGAGGCTTGTAGCCCAGCAGTCTGGCCAAAATTAACCTGGGGGCCAAGGATTCCCAGCTGGTGTCTCTGCATGGAACCTCCAAATGTGGGCATGAAAGTGACTCAGCCCCTTGCTGGGAAGCAGGGGCACACAGAGGAGTCCTTTCTGATGAATCTGTCACCAAACCTCTCTTGTCTAGTGCCCATTCCAGAGCCCTGATTAGGAGGCAGCTTTTGTTTTTCCACTTTTGAGGACTGATCCCAAGGCCCTGTGCATGCTAGGCAAGTATTCCACCACTGAGCCCTAGCCCCAGCCCAGGCAGCAACAACTTGACTGGCTGTGCAGAGGGTAGAAACTGACCAGGACTGGGCACTGATCCAGGAGAGGACTCTGACAAATAGGACAGAGCTAACTAAGCCAATTAATGTGGACCAGACTGGAGAATAGGGAATAGGAGACCAGAGGGGACTAGAGATGCCACCACAAGTCCTGAAGCCAGGGCTGCTGCCACCCCACCTCAAAGCACAGAACAATCTGGCTGGAGGGCCATAGGCCCCCACAGGGCTCTCCCTCCAGACCACCAGTACCAGACTCTAGTCAGCTGCCACCTGTCCAGCTCCATCTCTGTTCAGTGTCTTCGTCCTTGTCTTCTATAAGTTTTAGTTTTCCACGTGGAGCTTTGATCCACTTTGAGTTAATTTTTGGATGTTATGAAATATGGGTGTTCTATTTTTGGCTTATAGATTGTATTAATTTGCATAATCAATGACCACAAATTTAGTGGCTTGAACGACATCCATTTATGTCTTCCAGTCCGTGTGTGCCCTGAGCTTCGCCCTCTTCATGGCCTCTCCCAGAATGAAATCACCATTACCAGACCTGCTCACATCTGGGGGCTTCACTGCAAAGAATCCGCTTCCAAGCTCACGTGGGTTGTTGGTGGATTGGTTTCCTCAAAGCTGTAGGACTGAAAGCCTGGCTTTTTGCTGGCCATCCTCAGCTCCTAGACGTTTCTTCTTCTTTTTTTTTGGTACCAGGGATCGAACTCGGAACCTTGCGTTTGCGAGGCAGGCAGTGGAACCACTGAGCTAAATCCATGGTGATGAATGCACCTTGAGAACATACTCTTTTTTTTTTTGGTACTGGGGATCAAACTTGGGTCCTTGTGCTTGCGCAGCAGGCGGTGAAACCACTGAGCTAAATCCCTGGCCCCACATACTCTTTTGTTGTTGTTGTTGTTGGGTTTGTTTTTTTTTTCGGTACCGGGGATTGAACTCAGGACCTTGTGCTTGCAAGGCAGGCAGTCCTAGAAGTTTCTGACTGCTCCATACATGGGTTTTCCAAATGTGACAGCCTGCTCATCAAGCCTGCGGGGACAGTCTGGAGACAGGGTCTTGGTCATGTGATGCAATCATGGCAATGACCCTTCCAGTCCACATCCCACAGAGGAGAAACAAGCCCTGGGCCTGCTCACACTCAAGTGTGAACCCCAGAGGCAAAGGTCACAGGGCCATCCAGGTATGCACATGTGTCTTTCTAGACACCTCTTCTATCCTATTGATCTGTGCATTCATCCTTCTGTCTTAACTTGATACCCTGACTAAATTTATACCAAGTTTGGAAGCCAAGGCAAAGGAGTACTCCAACTTGACTGGTGTTTTCCAAAATTCTTTTTCTTTTCTTTTTTTTAAATTCTAGATTCTCTGCTGTCCCATATACATTTTAGAATCAATTTGAACATTTCTACCAAAAAATCTTGCTGAAACTGTTGGGGGGGTTGTTATTTTTTGTTTTGATTTGGTTTGGTTTATTTTCTTTGAGTCAGGGTCTCACTATATAGTTCAGGCTGGCCTTGAACTTACTATGTATCCTGGGCTGGCTTTGAAATCATGATGATCCTCCTGCCTCAGCCTCCCATATGCTGTGATTATAGGTGTGTGCCACTACATCTGGCATCGGAGTGCTTTGAATGTATAGAAGTGATTTTAAAAATTGAGTTGAGGCTGGGGAGTGTAGCTCTGTGGTAGAGCTTGTGCTCAGCGTGCTCGAGGTCCCAGCACCACACGTGTATACACAAATAATGATATATAGAAACTAATTTGAGTTTACACTTTTAAAACTCCAGATTTATAGGTTTTCTTGAATGCTGGAGAGATGGGGCAACACATCAGGCTCACAGGACAACAGTGAGTGGCCCTCTTCCTCTCAAGACAGCCTCTTCCCCACACCCCAGTGGCCACCTGTCAGGCAGAGTGTGGTTCCCTCCGCTGTCACTCCCGCTTTTCACCTGGCTGCAATGTCTGAGGCCTGAGGGCTTCCCAGACTCTTTCAAGGAGAGGTCCCAGGACTGCGATCTCTGAGCTCCTGAGCTCCCCAAGCTCCTCCGCTCCCTCTGACCACCACCTCTCAGGGCTTGGTATGAGTCATTGTTCGATGTCTGTCTCTCCCAGTGAGCTCCATAAGGCCAGGTGTCTTTCAGTCCCTGCTCGGTCTCCAGTGCCTGCCACAGCCCCTGGCACATAGCAGACAAAATGTTTGAAGAATAACAGGCTGCAGCTGATGAACTTCTCCATTCAGCAGCTCCTCACGTCCTCTGCTGCTGGCCACTTGCACCCCTTTGGTGTCCTTGCTTAACAATGTGCCTGTGAAAACAGCTCAATAGTCTCTGGCCTGGCAACGGCTAATATCTGAGAAGTCAGATAAGCTTCCTAGAGCCTGGGGTAGGTCCACTTAGAAACCCAGGACATGCATAGCCTTCATGTGTGGCCTTGAGGGCTCTGGCTTTTCTTTTTATTTTTTTGGTACCAGGGATCGAACTCAGATCCTTGAGCTTGAGAAGCAGGCAGTGGAATCACTGAGCTAAATCCCTGGCCCCTTTTAGTTTTATTTTTATTTGTACACATTAAAATGCACAGATCCTCTCTGTTCAGTGTTTGGACAACTGTATACACCTACACAACCACTGCTCAGAACAAAATATGGAACGTGTCCATTGTTCCAGAAAGTTCTTCACGCCCTCCACTATGTTCTGATTGATGATCCCATAGAGTGGCATAGCCTGTTCTGCAACCGCATACTGATGGTCTCATATGGTATGTATGCACTGTCTGGTTTCTTCTGTGTTGTGTGTTTTGCAGTCCTGGGGATGGAACCCAGGACCTCATGCCCGCCCTTGGAGCACTCTCACTGAGCCACAATACCCTTAGGCCCGTGTCTAACACTTCTCACCCCACATAAAGTCTGGGTGACCCTGTTGTGCTTGCTGTATGGCTTGAGTCCCTGAAGCATAGGATGCCACTATACGATGACCCACAGTTAACTTAGCCTCAACAGCCTGTGGGACACTGACGTTGCTTCCAGCTTCGCTGTTAGGAAGAAGAATGGTGGAAATTCATACAAGTCTGCTGTGTGGACTTAGGTTTTCATTCTCCTAGGTAAATACCCAGTGGCTGGGTCAGAGGGCAGGTATGGGTTCACCTGGTTCTGAGGAAGACTTGGCTTCTTGTTCTGGCTCTTAGCCTCCTCTGCCCCAGTGAGAAGCGATTCTCTGAGTCAAGAAAGGAGGGAGCGATGTAAGTTTCCCGAGGTCAGCCCCATCCTGCATTCTGGGAAGGACCCAGGCCAGGACAGGGTCCATGCACATGAACTCGGGTGGGGCTGGCAGGGCAAGAGCTGTAGCTGGGTGCTATTTGCTGGCCCCACAGAGCCAGCAGCCAGGGCGAGAGGGTGTCTGTCCTTGCCGTGAGCATTCTCCACAGAGACACAGTTGACACACAGGGTATGGCCCGCTTCCTGCTCCACACTCTTCACGGTGGGTACCGGGAGATGGTGGCCAGGTACATAGGTGACCAAAGCCACCACTCTATGAGGTCGGGCCCAATGTGCTACTCACAGCTCTGTGCTCACTGTGTTTGTGTGGAGAACCTGCCCCCAAACGATGACCGAACCAAGGGACCTGTCAGCCACCAAGGCCATTGTTCCCACCCACAGGAGGCCTCCTGGAAGGGGGGCCGTGGAGCTGAGCTCTCTGCCGAATGTCACAGCACTCAGGTCCGTGGGCTCAGGGCCGTCGATCCAGCAGCCATGTTGGTGTAGGTATTCTCATGTGCACTTCATGTCCTGGAACACTGACGAGACAGCCCGGGGAATCCACACCAGTGCTGCGACCTTGCCTGTGTGTCCACGACCTGACAGGAGATGGCTTGTGGGCACGGGGGAGGGACTTCTATCCTTGGTGACCTACAACTGCCCTCTGGAGAGCAGTGGGAGTGCCAGGACCTGGAACCACGAGTTTCCACTCTGGACAGATGGATGCAATTACCTCACAGGGGCCAGCGTGGGGAGCACAGCTCAGGGAGGGCACCACAGGGGCCCAGGACTCCCGCTGCTGGGCTCCACGCTGCCAACGTTCAGCCTCTTTTTGCTGCCTTTCTCTGGTCGACCCACTGGACATCTGGTTCTAAACATGTCACACAAGTTTTAAAAACAAGAAAAAAAGTGCCCTTTTCCTTGCAGAACTGTGCCCATTTGGCTTTCTGTATATTGCTCTGGGGAGGTCCCCTAGGTCCCTGGGGTGGGGAGGTCAAAGCCAGGGGTGCTGGTGCCGTCCTAGCCATGCCCAGGGGTTCTGAGCACGGCAAAGGCTGTGGACAGGACTTCTCTCTCTTTGGCCAGGCCAGGGAACAGGCATCTGGCATGGGGGCTGCAGGCCTTGGCCTCTCTTCACATCCGTCTACCTTTAAAAATGCATCCTAGTCTGCCCTGCATGGAGCAAGGTGAAGGAAGCCTCTTGAGGCCTGTCCGATGTCATGGCTATGCTTTCCCTTGGTGAAGGTGAGGGCTGAGGATAGGAGGGAAACTCCACAATGCTGTGTGGGTGACAGAATGTTGGGCTTGTGAACACTCAGCACACTGTATTTGTGAACTTTTTTTTTTTCTTTTGCAGTACTAGGGATTGAGCCCAAGGGTCTTCACACTGAGCTACATCCTCAGCCCTTTTAAAACATCTATTTATTTTCGAGACAGAGTCCAGGCTGACTTCAAACTCAGCCTCCAGAGTGCTGGAATTATAGGTGTGCACCACCATACCTGGTTTTGTGTATTCTTCAATTACATTTCAAAAACTGACAGAAGAAAAAGGGAAATAACCCCACTTGATTATGTAGGATTTACCAGATATAAGCTCATCTTGCCAAGCAGGGTGACCAAGAGTACAGACGGGGAAACTGAAGCCGTTGTTAAGGGACACTCTAAAGTAGACATTGTATATTAAGTCATGATTAGGAACAAAAAAGCCTACAAAAAAGCTTACTTTTTTTCCCAGAGAGGAACCAGATGCATTTTCCTGCTGCCAGGCTGGGCTGTGACCACGGTGGAGAGCCAGGTGGAGCCCAGAGGTGCAGGCAGCCTGTAGTTTGTGTTTCAGAGGGCTTCGGTCACCACAGATTAGTGATAGGCACCTCAGAGGACTGGTACCTGTCTTGGCACCCCCTCAGTACAACACAGGCATAGAGCAGGGCTGGCTGGACACCAGGCTGCCCTCCTGAACTCTTGCACAGCTCTGCAAGTGCAGAAACACAGGCTCTGGGGAGGGCTCATACCCCACTGGCCTTGCCCCCATGCTGAGGAAGCAGGCAGACACATTTTTGCGGGAAAGCCAAGTTCTATCCCTACCCTGTCCAGCCTCAGGACTCGAGTTCCTCACAGGCTCCCCAGCGTGGCCTCTTTCCCCATCACCCTTCCTCTCTGACCTCCTTCCTGTCTCCCACGGGGCGCATCCCACGAGACACTTGGTCTGCAGAGAGATGGACAGAGACCTGCTGACTTGAGTGAATAAAGGGACGCTTGCTGGGGATTTCCTGAGCCAGGCAATGGAGGGGCAGAGCTGCTGATCAGGGTGAGGACTTGGATTCAGGCCTTGGATCTGCCTCAGCTTTCCTAAGGGGTTTAACCATTCCTGCCTGGCCCCCTGGGCTCCTATGGAGGCTAATTCAAATGAGAAAAACAGCAGCTCTGGCTGAGACGGGGCTCCACGTGGGGGCCACCCAGGTGGGGCCTGGATCTTCAGTCTGGAAAGCAGCCGTGGGAGAGAACAGGGTCCAGACTCATGTCCTCCAACCATTCATGTTGGGCTGGTCCCCAGGCCCATTGTGTAGACTCTCATGGTAGTCACTGGTAACAGAAGCATGGGGCTGCCAAGCCTCACAGGGTGGACCTGTGGGGATATTCATTTTGATAACCCTGAGGGCAGCAAATAGATCCAAGCCTGGGGACAGGGATGTGTGGGACAGCCAGTCACTTCTGGAGGCCATTTTGGTGGTCAAGGGTGTCTGCCTCTCCCAAGTCGAGATGCTCTGGCTGGTCCTGGCCTGGGGGATCAATCTGGTGGCAGTGGACACCTGGAAAACACCCCGAGGAGAAGGAATGGCCACGACTTCCGGGGAGGCAGAGGACAAAAGAGATGTGGGAATGAGATCAATGTGACTCCTCCCTCACCTACTGATGGTCACGAACTCCCAGGCCAGCAGGGCCTCTGTGCACGGGAAGCCACCCGTGTTCAACAGCCTCCACCACCCTTCTCGCCTGCCCCACCCCGAGCTCCCAGCCCTTGGTGCCTGTGGGTCAGTGCTTGAGTCTGTGGTGGGCATGGTGGGCAGTGCGAGGGTGCCAGTTTGGTGTGGAGAAGCTCTTATGCTCAGTGGGTACTAGCTGCTCCCCTCCCTCTTTAGAATTGTCCCTCGATGTCACTATGCCCACTTCCGCCAAGCAGTGAGGACAAACAGCTGGGCTAGGGGTTGGGGAGAAACAGAAGTGCCCAGCCCAGCCCAGACTGGTGCTGAGGAAAGGAGCAGCAGGGTTCTTCACTGTGTCCACCACAGGTCAGACGAGGCCTGGCGACCCCTGTGGAGCTCCGTGTCCAAGGAATGCCAGGCCTAGGCCCGTGGTGCCCTCCTGGTGATGGAATGCAGTGTGGGGAAACGTTCCTGGGGCCCGGCCTTTGCTGAGGGTTTAGTTCTAGCTGCTTAGTGGGATGGTGGGCCTCAACCTCAAGGACAAGAGGGGGTCAGTGGGAACTGATGGGAAACAGACATCAGAGGCTTGGGCTGGACCCCACGGGATGGCATGTGGCCAGGTTCTGATATTGGAAAAGCCCTCCTCTGGGTGACCACCTGACTGCCCCTGTGAGCTGCACAGTTCCCTCAGCAGATGACACTGCAGCCTCCAGAAGCCCCACAGCACCAGAGGTCAGAGCAGGACCCAGTTACCCAGGGGTCCCAAGAAAGAGGGCCGCTCTGGATGCCTCCTTTCCCAGCACGGCATTCAAGGATGGCTTCTGAACAGGTGGTGAAGGAAGCAGAAGCACCCAGGGAACTGGATGCTCAGTGCTCCCACCCTCCCTCCACTTATAGCCGGGCCTCAGTTTCCCCAGTCACACACAAGGAATAGGCACTGGTGCTCAGCCTTCTCAGGGGTGCACAGCCCTTGTGGGGCTGAAGGACCCGCTGGTACCGGGAAGTCCCTGAGCAAAGCAGGCCCGGCTCCTCAGGGCCAGCCCATTAGGCCTCTCCTTCCTGCTGCCTTTTTTGGTGGCTGAAACCTTAGACTGATCAGGAGCCAGACAGGCGGCAGACAGCACATTCTTTTCACAGGCGTCCTCCTCCGCTGCTGGGCATAGGAGGGGGAGGGCAGGGCCTGCCCAGGCCTGACCCCAGACTGGGTTTCAGGCTGTGTGGCCAAGCAGCATTCCCTGGGGACCTGGGGCAGGGCTGGGGTGGTAGGGAAAGCCCCACATCTGCAGTCTGCATTTTGCAGTCCTGTGACTCTTGGGGCTGCAGGAGGTGGGAGGAGCTGGCTCAGTGCCCCTCAGGCTTTCGCCAGCACTGGCTATGGGCCTTTTGTCCTGTCCCCAGGCAGAGTCCTGCCTGCCCAGCCTCTGCTTCCCCAGCCCCGGCATCATAGGGGTCAAGAGGACTGGACTCGGGCTGAGGGATAAAAGGCTGCTTTCAGCTTTCAGAGCCCAGCAGAGGCCACAGTAAGGGCCCCCTGAGCGCAGCAGAGGCAGCTGTGGTGCCTGCACAGGCTCCCTCCAGACAGGGGCTCTGCGGGAACCTGCCTCAAGAACAGGGACAGCCCAGGGCCCCTGTCCAGGAAGGTTGAGCCGGTTCTTCCCACTGCCTCCCTCTCCCAGCTGTCCATCCGTCTGCTTCTCCATTCTAGCAGGGTGGAGCAGGGGCGGTATCCTAAGGCACCATCCTGGCTGTCCAAGTCACCTACGGGGGTAGAGGGGCATGCTGGGAATTCAAGCCACGGGCATGGTGGCCTTGAGAACGCCAAGCTCCTGAGCCCCTCTGCACCTATTTCCTCCCTGACAGAAAGGAGATGACAGCCCCACTCCAGGGCCTAGTGGAGAGGACTGAACAAGCTGGAGCTATGCCAGCATCCTGCCACCGCACCCATGGCCCTTTGTTCTGGACTGAGAGGTCTCCGTGGCCTCTCAGGCACCACCCAGCCCTCCCGCTCCCCTGTGGAAGCTCTGACAAAGATGCAGATACTAATCCAGGTGCCCTGATCCCAGTGTCCTGGGGGCCAGCAAAGACAGAGGACAACACACTGACAGGCTCGATCGGGCTTGATTAGAGGTGTCTTGGGGGTACCAACACGCTTGGTCCTTACAGCACCTCAGAAGAATTTTATCATGCCCATTTTACAGGAAGGAAAACTGAAACACAAAGGAAGGTCAAACTCTAGCTGGGCTCGGCTGGTCTCTGCCCAGCTGGGAAAGTGAACGTACAACTTCACAGAAGAGAATTTAAGGCATAGTCTGAAGAGGAAGTGGATGCCCAGCCAGGGCACTTAGAAATGGCTGCCTCTCATGCCAGCTGCACAAGCTTTGAGACCTGTCTAAACATCAGCCCAACTTCAGCCTCAACCTGCAGGTCCTTGCTGAGGACAGTGACATGTGTTTTACTCAGAGGAAGTAGGTCCAGCTTGAACTAGCTTTAGCCAAAAGGGGAACATGCAGGGCTGGGAGCACAGGTACATGCCTGTAATCCTAGCACTCAGGAGACTGAGGCTGGGGGATTTCAATTCAGTCAGTTCTGAGATGTGGTGAGACCTTGTCTCCAAAATATAAACAGAGGATGCACACTAGAATACCGGACACAGTGACATCTGAGAAAGGGCATTCCTGACACTGGGACCCGGGAACTCACACGGCCAGGTTTGCTCTACCAAAGCCCAGCTTTCCTCATGGCAGAAAATGACCTCTAGCAAATTTGGCAGGTACCCCAAAGCTCCCCACCGAAGGGCAAACCCAAGGGATGACTGGCTGGAGTAGCTGGCCCAGCTGCCCAGGATGACCGGTCTGCCCAGGATGGTGCGTGCTGGAACCCAGAAGAGATGAGAGTGAACAGGAAGCCAGCCCTTGCCACACCAGGTCTGCCCCAGCAGGCAGTGGGCTCTGGGCCTTGGCAGACTAGGTTTCTGAAGGTTGTCCCAGTCCTGCTGATGCTACCGTCAAGAACGAATGGCGCTAAGGAGGCACCATGCTCCAGTTCACTTGAGCAAACATTTATTGAGCACCTGTCAAGTGCAAGGCACTGTGCTAGGTGCATGGGAAATAGAGTGACACAGACGGTCCCTGCCCGAGAGGAGCTCACAGTCTAGAGGGAGGTAAAACAACACAGATTAGCTGCAGTGACACTGCCACGCAGCAAGCGCAGGAAGCGAGACAAAGTGCCACGGGGCCACACAATACCACGAAGCTGCTTCTGGTCAGCACTAGGTAGGGGCACAGAGGGGACTGGGCTGGGGCTCTGAGAAGGGAAGAGGAGGTGACAGAGGAAAGCTGTGTGGCTCAGTGGGCATCTGGGGAGGGGGTACACAGTGGTACTCAAGGAGGTGGACAGCCAGGGACACAAGGCTAGAGTGTGAACAGGAGCCAGTGAAGATCATGGGAGAAGTGGGGTTTCTGGAAGACCCACCTGAGCGCTGTGGGAGAGTGCAGGGGTGGGCCGGTGCTCGAACACAGGGTGACAGGATGTGGGGTGCATGGAGTGGGGAGGGAGGGGTGCAGAGCTGGCCAAGGGACTGGGGAATTCATGGGTTCCACTGGGCTATGACTGGACAAGAGGACACTGCAAATAAAAGACAGCAGTTGGTCAGGGAAGAGTGGTGGCCACCATTTCTCAAAGTGTGGTCCAGGGCCACCAGGATGGGTATGTGCTAAAGGGCTTCCCCCCAAGCTTCTGAGTCCACACCTCTGTGGAGAACCCAATAATCTGCATCTTCAACAAGAGTTGCCATCTCCATCCTGATTTCCACAGGTGGCCCATAGTTTGAGAACCAACTACTGAGAAAGAGAGGGTGTTAAGGACTGGCCTTTAGGTAAAAAGAGGAAAAGGAGTGAAGAAATTCTAGAAGGGGAAAAAAATGGGGAAAATAAGGTCAATGGAGTCCAATGCTGTCATTGCCTACTGTGTACACTAATATTAAGGACTGAGAAAAGTTAGTAATCAAGTAATCCCTGGTGACTTTTCCTAGGCATATCTGTAATCCTAGCACTCTGGGAAGCTGAAGCAGTAGGAGCTCACATTTGAGCCTAGCTTGGGTAACTTGGCAACTTAGTGAGAATTTGTCTCAAAATTATTTTAAAAAATTTTTTTAAAGGGTTGGGGATGTAGCTCAGTGTGTAGGCCCTAGGTTCAACCCCCTGTACTGTTAAAAAAAAAATCAGAAATAAGTAGGGGGTAATGGAGAGGTAGATCATGCAGAAATGGAGGTGGGCAGTTACTGATAAATAAATAAATTACAATTAGGAGATGTAAGGAGAGGGGCTCAGGCACCCTGGAAGGAGGACCGGAAGCACTGATGAGAGGCGGAGTCGGGCAGCTGAGGTCTACAGGGAGCCACCGCCTGTGTGGCAGGAAGGGCCGAGGGCAGTGTGGAGAGTCTGGCTCTCCATGCACACAGCAAGCCCACGTATCTGACTCCATCCCGGGCAACACAGAAAGGCTGCCTGACCATGCCAACCATCGGCCAGGAGGGCAACAATGCCCGCTGCTCTGCTCTCCTGGCTGCTGGCCTACTGGGTCTCTAACAGGGACTCCAACAGACCAAATAGGTCCTTTTTACTCCTGGAGATGGCGGCCTGGGGCCTCAGGACAAAGAAACCTTCTGCCCCTAAAGCCCCTCACACAAATGTGTCAACACAGGAGGCAGAGCCACGTGGCACAGAGGAGGCAGGAGGCGGCAGGGGCTACATAGGCCAGGAGCATGGGGGATTGGAGGTAGGACCATCTCCAATGCTTACCAGCAGCAGCATGGCTGAGAACAGGTTGTGAGTCATCTTCAATGGTTTGATAACTGGGTTTTTAAATATTAAAGTAAACATGATGGATTTCAGAAAGAACTGTGAATTATGCTTCACACTGTAATTTATAAAGTAATTAATGCTTCTCTGTACTCTTCCCACTTACTCTTCCTCCCATGTCCAAAAAGGGGGAGCGACAGGCAGATCTCAGAACAATACTAAGAACACAAAGCTCACAGAACTCAGGTCAAGTTCAAACTGCTTCCAGAGCCTAGAAGACCTACGAGCCCTCTGCCTGGTGGCTCCAGCTGGCACTGGAGAAGGTACAACCTGGGCAATCTGGTGGGTCTGTCTCCTGGGCTGAGCCCTGAGCCAGGAAGTCAGACACATCCTAAGACAGCAGCTGTGACTCAAGTCACTTCCCTGGCCTCCAATCTCTGCCTTGACTTCCACAGCCAGCCATGCTGGTAGCCTAGCCAGAAGCAACAGCAGATAACTACTTCCACTTTAGGATGTACAACGAGGCACCTGAAGAAAACATGACTGAAACACAAGTCTGGCCACACGGAGGGCTCTGATTCATCTTCCTAGGGATGCAGGGGTCAAACAGAACCAACAGGACATGCCCTGGGAGCACTCTGGAATGCCACCCAGGCCCTACACCACGAAGGACATACCAGCACCAAGCTCTCATCTGCTACTCCTCAGGGCCAGGAGAGACATGATCCACAGGGCAGACACCAGATCACTGTGAGCAGCCCTGGGAGAGCATAGGTATAGAAGCAGAAAGCCCTTTGAAGGCCCAGGTGAGAGTATGGATGTCAGGAATCACCAGGAAAAAAACCTCACTGACACAACTGGAGTAACACCGCAAACAGATACCACTAACAGAATTAGTTGTGCAAAAAACTCGGGAAGAGCTGCTTATGACACTGACGGGACAAACACGAGAAAATAAAAAGAGGTCACTGGGGCCCCCATGGAAGCTGCTAATGCTATTTATTGGCTTGGGTCATCTTGGGAATAGAAAAGTTTTTTGGCAAAGCTGTACAAACTCTACCTTGAGGCATTTCCCCATGGTCGGGGATTTATGCTAAATTCCTCACACCATGCTTCAGTCTTCTGAGGCAAAGATGGGACTTTTAGGCAGGTGTGTGGAGGCCCCAACCTGTGAGAAGCACTGAGCAAGAAGTACAGCCCTGCCTGGCTGGCTGCTCGCGCTGCAGCCCTGGGCACACCTAGGCAGGGGCATACGGGGCCTCAGCTCCTCTCCCGTGGGGTGGAAAGGGAAGGAGAGGGACTACATGAGCTGGGAGACTTCTAGCCCTGATAATCTAACTTGGCCCTGGTCATTAACAATGGCTAGGCACAAAGTGCCACCTAGTGGCACTACTTGTCCACTCTCACAAATGGCTCCAACAAAAGATCCCACAGGAGCAAACCAACCCCAATCCAGGGGAACTAGGCAGGGGAGCACACTTCATGTTAGTGGACAGGATATATTCACCTCAAGAAAATATACTTTAAGAGCTACTGCTTTCCTTAAGAAAGCAACTCTTTTATTTAGAAAGGCTAACCATATCCATTTTTCAATATCCACTTCAAGGAAAATAGTTTTAAAAAACATAAAAATGTAAATACGCTAAAGAATAACTGCTATTAAACAGTTTTGAACAGGCAGAAAATGTATACTATTCTCTTACAGAAAATGTTAAATCTGTAATAGCAGCATAATTTATATATAGAAAAAAGCTGGTTTTGAAAATTCAGGGTTTTTTTTTATACATATCTTTCTTTTCTCTATACAAAGATGTCTACACGGGGAAATTCCTTCCTATCAGAACTTTCCATCGTGTACAACCCCTCAGCTCTGCGATAAGTCGGCCGGAGCTCAGCAGCCTCAATCCAACACCATGGCGGAGAGCGCGTTCAGGTCTTTCATGTATGGATGGGCCACCAAGATCTGATCAATTTTCAGCCTCTGCTCGGAGTCAGGGAAGATCTTCAGCAGGGCCTCCCTGAGCTCGCTGGTTTCTGAAGGAGACCTCTGTGCAGGCAGGGGCAGGAGCGGGAAGCGGGGCTGCTGAGGGAGCCAATGGCCTGGGGGCGCTCCTTGGGTCCGGGCTGGAGGCTGGTGGCTGGTGCTGGCTGGCTGGGTGGCAGGGACCCTGGAGCCGGGGTCAAACATGCCCACATTTGGCAGGGCACCAAGCAGGGGCTGCATGTCTCTGTGGATGAAGTAAGTCCTGGTGAGTTGTGTGTAAGATAAACAGAGACCCTTCTAAAGTATGTGCTGCTGGCTCTGAGGTTCCAGAGGCTGCTCCCTGGCTTCCAAAACCAAGAGGCCAGACTGCTGTGCGGCAGGGACACAGGCTCCTACAGAGGAGCCTGGGAGACCAGTGACAACACCTCTGGCCTGGCAGAGTAGGGACCAAGCTCCTCACAAGCTGACCTTACCCTCAGTCTGACCGCACCTCTCCACCTGTTTTGGTGCTAACCCAGGGATGCACGAGAGATTTTAGAATACACCAACCACGGTGTCCTACTGTCCTGGAGATTCTCATTTCAAGTAGGGCCTGGCTGAAGGGAATTAGGAAAGGGACCCACTCATCCTTTGGGCAGAGAGGCAGCCCTCACAGACCTCTGGATCCCCACAGCCCAGCAAGCATGGCTGAGACGCTGGTGCCCACAACTTGTTCGAACATGGGTGTGGGCAGATGTACGCACAGCAAAGGCATCTGAACTGTGTTCTTTTTAAATTCCCAATGACTCTGGCATTCAGCTGAGAAATGGAGCTAAGTGAGCCACTTTCCCAACTTCAAAAGCCTGGCTAACTCAAGTGTGGTCTCTCTGCGGAGGAAGTGAGTACCAGTTTCCTAATCAGCAAACACCTCTATAAAGAGCCATGGGGTGAGAGGAAGGGGCAGGTGGGGCAGGATCACCCCCGGGGCCAAGAGCCCAAAGAAAGATTTTCTAGGTAAGGAAAAACGGGATGGACTGACATTCTAAGAGTATTGCAGGAAATTAAGTACTGATCCTTGCACTAAAACTCAAAAGCTCCAAGAGAAATGATTCCCCAGATTAGAGACCTCAAATTATGTGGTCTCTGTAGAAGACACCTCTGTGTGGGGAAAAAAAAAAAAGAAAAGAAAAATCACCACCCAATCCAAACCGAAAGCCCCAAAGGCTTGTGATGCAAAGGGCAAAGAGCAATTGCAACGTTTCACTGACTTGAAAGCTGGGAAAGGGGTGGGCTGCAGCTCAGTGGTAAAGCACTCGCCTAGCATGTGTGAGGTCCTGGGTGTATTCTACAGGCAGCACACCAAAAAAACACCACCAAAACAGAACAAAATAAAATACAACCTGGCACAGCAACGTGCCTTTCTCTTCCTAGACCCTCAGAGCACCCCCATGCAAATACTGCTGGAGATACACAGAACTAGATTACAGCCATCACAACAGGTTATATGATCTGCCAGCAAGGCACATAAAAAAATGATTAATAATGTTTGTTACCAGAGAATTCTGAAAACAGAAGTAACTACTGGCACTCGACAATCACTGTTTTCCTTAAAAAACCAACAAACCTGCCAGGTGTGATGGCACATGCCTCTTAATTCCAGCATTCTGAGAGACTGAGGCAGGAGGATTTCAAGTTCAAGCCCAGGCTGGGCTAGTGAGACCCTGTATCAAAAAGGTCAAAAAACAGAAAACCCTCAAAATAACCTAAACTTCAACAAAGAAAACCTAAAGTTTAGATTTAGGTCCTAAACTATCAAATAGATTTCAGAAAAATAGGTAATACTGGCTTCTCCATTCAGTGATGGTAGAAAGTAGCTGTCAGATCTCCAGGCAGTGATTCCTGAATAGAAAATAAATTAATGTAAGCACAACGTACATACAACAAATGACACAGTGAATGAAGACATTCACCCACACAAACCAAACCTAAATAGCATTCACTAGGAAATGACCACCAGTTCAGAAAACCTTGGGCTCAAAGAAAGTTTAAGTCCCTACCTCTCCTAGGATTAAAACAAAAAGGATGAAAACTCACTATTTGGTCTTTTCAGTTCCTTGCTTGATTGGCTTCCATATATGCCATACTCTCACTAAATCTAAGGCTTTAAAAGAATTAAAATGCAATTTTTAATTTGCAGAGGTAACACTTGTACAAAGCACAAAGCATTAGACTGAAATAAACTTTTAGATACATGGTAATCTGAAGAAATACCTAAGAGAGACTTCCTTCTGAAGAAATTCTTCTAATCGAGGTCCACTTCTTCCCAGAGGGTCATCAGGAACCATAAATATGTCCCCCACAAAGGTGTACTGAAGCAATCTGCAACACAGAAAAATTACAAAGCTGAAGAAACCCAGCTCTTCATGGCTGCAGGAACCAAAATACAGCTCAAAGTAGTCACCCAATCTCAAAGCCATGGTCAGCCTATAAATTCTAAGACCGCTTAATTGCCTTAAGGGGAGAAAAGTCCACATTCATATTAAACCATTTTAATTTCTGTTTTGGACACAAAAGAATTAGTCCAAGAAACTTTTAGCAGCTGTCCCCACATTTTTTATCAGACCTTCAGATTTTTTTTCCCTTGGCCCGGGAAGCAGCTTTTTCTAATATGAATATGGCAAGCAAGATTTAAAGACTTTCTGCTTAGGATATAACAGGTGCTATATATGAAAGCTTAATTCTTTAATAAAACTGGAATGTGTCCACAGGCAAACCCACTGCAAATAACCTTTTTTTTTTAAATTTTTAAAATAACTATTATCAAACACACAAAAAATTAAAATCATTCAAAGAAGAACAATGCAAGGGGAAAAAAACTACAATAATATTCAAATACAGTAGAACTCAACCAAAACAAAACTGAAAAGCACTTAAACATTTGCAAATAACCTTTTCAAAAAGAAAAACAAGGGCATGGTGGTGGCATGCCTATAATCTCAGGAATGGGAGGCTGAGGCAGGAGGATTGAGCTGGAGGTCAGCCTGGACTACACAGTGAGGCCGTCTCAAAAAAAACACAAAAATTAAATATATAAAAGAAAACAATATGATATATGAAAGAGAGAAAGATCTCATCAGTAGAGCAGTAGTTATCAAATACGGGGCAGGGCTGGGGTGCAATAGCAGAGCTTGTGCCTAGCATAAGTGAAACCCTGGGTTCAATCCCCGGGTGGGGGGAGGGCGCTAGTGCTTGTGTTTGTTGTTTCATCTTGGTTTCTGCTTTACTTATGCAAATTCTGGATGAATGGATTAGTTTGCATCTCACTACATCTGAAGCCTCCACAGAAGCACAGATGAGGGCCTAATGAACACTGACTGGGAGCCCAGCAGGAACGTGTGGTGAAGACAAATTGTTCATCAACTGTGGCCATGGGTCAAAGACCAACCCTTGGTTCAGCCGCCACCCACAGCTTTTTTTTTTTTGGTGCCACAGCTTTATTTTTAACCCAAAGCTTTCTAACTGCATATGGGTCGAATGCCTGTACCAGTTAACCCTCATCTGGGCAGTTATAGCAAAGCTTTTTGAAAATCCTCTAATGATTTAGCAAAATTTAAATACCAGGGCCAGGGATTTAGCTCAGTGGTTTCGCCGCCTGCTGCACAAGCGCAAGGACCAGAGTTCGATCCCTGGTACCAAAAAAAATAAAATAAAATTAAATAACAGACAAGGAGCAAGTGAAACCCCACGTCTCATCATGCTAGTTGACATCTAGCGGTATTTGGCTTGTGCGTTTTCATTTCATGTTTTAAGACTGTGGCATGAATGACATGCCTGGCACTAGAGCGGATCGTGCTTTCATTCTGCATAACTGGTCAGGCGACACTTGTTAACGGGAAGTCCTACAAGCTAGTGCTCACTGATGTAAAGGCAGTTTCCAGCAGTCGGACGTGTTCAGTGTCACCGTGCATGAAAAACTTAATGTAGCACAGCGACTCTTCACGTTTGCAATACAGGTGATTATGCTAGACTATCAAAAGCTCGTGACAAACATCAGACACTAAAGGCAGAAATGATCTCTCCTATCCTCTAAGAAGTGGAACCCCATGAGTACACTGCTTTCAGTCCTGTCCTCTTGCTGGAACCGTGTACGTCAGAAGTGAAATCTCAGCTGTCGTGTGGTCCAACCTTTCACTTCACAGCCGAGAAAGTAGGGAGGCACAAGGTCTGCCGACATCTTGCACAACACGGCAGGCCCGTTGGGGCTGCACTTGCCTGCCACTGGTCTCTTGGAAGACACGTGTGGCTCACACAGCAGGTCACACATGGACTCCCTGCGTGTGTCTCAGCTCCTGGCGGGGCCAGCCACAGGCAGGTTGGGGACAGCATTGTCCTTGGCAGGGCCCAGGGCCCAACAGACAGGCAAAGCACAAACAAAACCAACAGGAACAAAAGCTTTCTAACCAAAGACAAGGTAGAAAATATTACCTTTTTGTAATAATTTCTCGCCAAGAGACTGACTCAGTCACAAATTCTCTGAAGTTGTCATTTGTTACAATTATGCCACCAGTTTTGTCTGCTAAATGTAGCAGAAACCTATAGTAATACAAGAGAGTTTAAAATGAGCAAACACACATCCGTGGCTTTGAGAAGCTGTTATAAACAAATAAAAGGTCATCCTCTACTGAGGAAAATCATCAAAGAATTTAACCAAACCTGGAGAGTAGAAAAGTTAAAGTCTCTGTCAACTGAAGAACAACTGGAATGATGAATATTTATGAAATTAGGGTCTATAAACAACTTTTTTTATACAGCTTAATTTTTTAAATGACTTCGATTATAATGTTTACATGTTTCTAGAAAAGTTACATTACCAATAAGCAGTGATAAGAATGCATGAGGACTGGAGCAGCACATGAATCAGGAGGCCAGATAGTGAAATTGCCACTGAGTTTCCTGTTGCTAGGCTACAGGATTTTGGTTCTAGATTAGCTGCTTGGCACAGTCAGCCTTGCAATTTTTAAAGTTCATACACTCATTTTCTGCTTTCATTTAAGAAGAGATGACAAGAACTATCATTCTGTATTTTGTTCAGCCTGAATGGCAGATTTACGCAAAAGCAAGTTATGAAAGGGCACATGGAGATGAAAAAAAAATAAGGAAGCATTCTGTTTAACTGCCAGAGATTATTCCAGCTCACACTGTCCTAGTAAGAGATTTGTGAGGATAATACAGATTTTATATCTTAAATTAAGATGACTTCATACGTCTGAGGCAACGCAGACAAAGACAATGACACAAACTAAATCATGAAGGTGCAAACAACTGCCCATAGTAGCAATGAGTTCTTAAAGGACATTAAAAAATAAAATTCAGCACGTGTGGTGCTGTAAGCCTGTAATCCCAGCACTTGGGAGGCTGAGACAGGAGGACCACAGCAAGTTCAAGACCAGCCTGGGCTACACACTGAGTTCAAATCCAGCCTGGCCCACACAGCAAGATCCTGTTTCAAAAAACTAAGCAACAAACAAAACAACAAACCAAAACAAAAAACAAAAAAACAAAAAAACCCCATGTTTTACTTGCTTCAGAAGTCTTAGGAAACCTTGGAAAGTAGACATGGTTAGTTCTGAGAAGCATTTTATTTACAAATTATTTGTAATGGGCATGAGTGAAGTGGCAATGATTCTCAGGCAGTAAGGCTTCCAAGTCTGTCCATGTACTATGAACTAGTCCTCCAAACCCAGACAGCCAAGCAAAAACCGCCACTGTGTATCTGCACCTGCGTATGAATCCTGCAGTCTGAGGACGAGGCTGTAGTGTTAGAAGACTTGAAGGCTGTCTGAGCCCAGTGCCCAGCCTGCCTTTCTCTGTGAATACTCCAGGGCCCTGCCCTTGTCCCAGGTTAGCAAGAACACAGCCTTCTCACCATGTGCCCCACATGCTTGCTGTCCCCTGGCTCTTCACACGCCTCTCCTCCACATCACCTGGTCCTCCACAGGCAAAAGGCTGTGCCAAGGGTCAGATACAAAATGTCCCCCAAGGCCTCCAGTGTGGGGAAGGGGACTGGATCACGGGGCGAGATGCTCGTCGGCGGATGCATCTATTGATGAGTGTGGCATCCAAATGTGCTGTCAGCGAGGCCCAGCCAGGGGGGTCACGGCAGGACCTGGAAGGTGTGTTCCTGTCCCACTCGTCCCTCTCTGCTTCCTGGCTATGCACCTTTACTCCCACATGGCCTTACTCCCTCATACTGTTCCTGCCTTGCAGCCAGCCAGCCAGCCATGGATCAAAACTGAGCCAAAATGAACCTCTTCCTTGAAATCAGGGATTTTGTCCTGACGATTCGAAAGAGCCTAGACAGGCTATAGGTGAGAGGGCCCACATAGTAAGCAAATGTCTGCGGTTGTCCCAAGTCACCTTCTCCTGGCACAGCTCTTTTCATACCAATTGAGCACTCACTAGCTTGAGTCACAAGCTAATACTAACTTCAACAGGTCTGGGGAGAATGCAGGAGAGGAAAGTTATTCTGAGGCACCTGCCTCTTAAGCTTCCCAACACGTTCTCTATTTGCTATTACTTATTTCACATGAGAGGAGCATTTTAAGAACTATGTGCCACTGGTAAGTTGGAAGGTTCTCACTGGGTGTGATGGCACATGCCTGTAATCCTAGCTACTTGGGAGGCTCAGGCAGGAGGATCATGAATTTGAGGCCAGTGTAGGGAATAGTAAGACACTGTCTCAAAATATATCAGGATGGGGAAGGAGCTAAGTGTTGAAGTGCACCACGGTGAACTGCATTACTTATCTGTTGTCCCTTCTCTCCTAGACACACCCTTGGAGAAGGAGGTATAGCAGAACTGTGTCCCCAGAACCTAAGAGTGTGGTTAATGCTCAGGAAAGTTTTTAGAGAAGAAATTTTAAAAATGTGTACTCAATTTTAATGTCTCAGATGCACTGGCACCTGCTGAGTGATCTACCAATGGAGGAACTGGCTTCCTTCTCTCAGAAGGTCAGTAGAGACGGCTTCCGCCGTGTGGAGAAAAATCCCACAGCCCAGGCATCCTGGCACAATAGACCGAGGGCTGGGAGATGATACTGAAAGTCATTTTTCTTTCCCGCCCTTCCTTTCTTCTTCTTTGGCCTTGTGCTAAAAGACAGTCTTGCCCTGACTGTTGTCACATTCCAGGGCTCAGCCTCCCGAACAGCCGGGATGTCAGGTGTGTACCAGTGGACCCAGGTGAAAGCCACTCCAAGGTTCCAAGTGAAGGCAAGACAAGCACAACTTTCAACATGCACCAAAAAGGTTACAACTAAATACCTATCTCAGATAAACAAAAAACCTCTAAGTCAACAGCTTCTTTTGTGATGTTCCTAAACCCACAGAGCAAAGACTGTTAAGCACATAACCTTAATAACAGGGAATTGTGAAAATTCTCAAGCCCTGAGTTGGCGAGCCTTTTGACAGCCTGCACCTCCCAGGGGAAGGACCCCTTCCCACCTACCCCAACTTTAGAAAGGAAAACCTTTCATACCTGTCATCATGAGAAGCAATTCTTTCTCCAAAGACCATCCGGGCAGGAGTTAGAGATAATATTCCAAGCTCCTGGAGCTGGGTTAGGAAGTGCTGTTCTGTTCATGGAATAAGTTGAATACACACATTCAGAAAAAGGCTCTCTGCAAGTACACCTGAATATCTGCCTTGGGGAGTTGTAAACTTTTGTTCTACTGACTCAATTTTACTAACTCACTGGGAAGGGAAAAAAATCCAGTAAGACCGATACTAAGGCAAATGCAATGTACGAACTGACTTTTGTCTTGTTTTGTTTTGAGACAGGGTCTCCCTATGCAGTCCAGACTGGCCTAAAACTCACAGTGATAATCCTGCTTCAGCCTCTTGAGTGCAGTGATTACAGGCATGCGACACCACACCTGGCTTTACATTGGCAATCTTTTTAAACAAAAAAGGCTCAGCTCAATTGCTTCTTAAAACCTATGTTTAATGAATCCTGTCATCGAGAACTTTTCCAAAGCCATAGTACAAGCAGTAGTGGACAAAGAGAGGGTGACAGAGTTGTGGAGAGAGGGCAGGCGAGGGACAGGAGAGAGCACCCACAGATGCAGTGAAAGGAAAGCCACTCTGCCAGTCCCAAGAGAGGTCGAGTGCTCACAGCCCAGAAGCCCGTCACCGTCTCCCTCCAGCTGCCAGCCCGACTTTCCTACTCCTTCATACAAATCTTTACTATTTTTACAGGGTTGGTGGTGACACAGGGGCATGGAGGGTCACAGGCACATCTCAGAAACCCACTAACAAGCAAGAGCACTACAGCGGCACCGCTACTGGCCCAAACTGAAACGTCTGCAGAAGTTAAATCCCAGACCACACAGTATGCACCATAAGCAGACTCGTGCAGGGATCCAGCTGCAAAATCAGCTACAGAAATGAGCAGATCTGCTCCACTCCTGTGCTTTCTGTTAGGACAAATACGCTCTCCAAAATGAAGGCGCTGGCAAGACTTTGGGAACCTTGGTAGTGATTGAGTTTGCCCCCTACCATCTACCTTTTCTCTCTGGGCACTGAGGTGTGAGCTGCCCGCACAGTCTTCACCTGTCTTCCTGCATGACATGTAACACACTCAGCCCAGTGCGTCTGGACTATTTCAGGACTGACAGTAAGTTCACATCTTTTGTGCGTGGCCTGCAGGTCAGCCACAAAGCTCTCTATGACCAACAGAAACAGTTTATGCTATTAATTAGGCTGCTGAAAAGACAGTATATTTGAAGGGGCCAAACTTAACATGTGAACTTTCAAAAATACTACTTCAAAAGCAGAAGCCCAGCCTGAGGGAAGGCAACATTTTAATTTTTAGAAAGTCAGAAAAAATTTTGTGATGTCTAATAAATTCTAACACAACTTTCTAACAACTGTCACCTATCTAACTTTGGTACTGTGACACCCTCTTCAGCTGTTTCTACAGAATTCAGAACAGATTTACCACTATTAACCACTCCGTAGTTAATGCCGCTGACCATGGTACATGCCTCTATTCCGAGCACCACGTTTTGCAATTTTAAGCCAATTATTAAACATCTGGAGAAAGCAGCCAGGCTCACCTGTGACATTGGGGTCACGTCTTGTTCTCCACTGAGGGACAAATACAGTGATGTTTCTGTTGCCAAGCTTCCAAAAATACTCAACTGCAATTGCAATTCCACGACAAGAAAAGAACTTTTTCAGGCCATGGCTAGAAAAAAAGAAATAAAATTTCAGTTCAAAGCATGTTTAGAGTTTAAGTTTCTTTTTTAAAAATATTTTTAAAGAAATAACTTTATTATCAAACACACATATATACAAAAAATTAAAGCCATTCAAAGAAGAACAACGCAAGGGGAAAAAAACTACAATAATATTCTAATACAGTAGAACTCAACCAAAACAAAACTGAAAAGCACTTAAACATTTTTCCATATAACTTAAAAAAGCATCTCAAGCACCAACAAGACCCCAGAGGATGTGATTTGTTTCAGAAAGCTCCTCAAAACCAACAATGAACAAATACAGTCATATGACATGCAATGGAAACACAATCCGAGAAATATGTTATTAGGCCATATTCATCCGTGTGTATCATTAATTACACTTTCAGTTTCTCACAATAGAGAAACGATTCGGTATTTACACATGTGTCCTATTTATTTCACTTAAGAGGATGGCCTAAATATGCATCCATTTAGCTATAAATGTCTCTAGTTTTTCATTCTTTATGGCTGAGTAATACTCCATTTTATTAAAAAACCACATCTTCTTTATCCAGTCTCCAGTTGATGGGCATTTGGGCTGTTTCCAAGCTTTCACTATTACGAACTGTGCAGCTATAAACATGGGTGCACATATATTGCTGTGGTAAGATTCTTTTAATTCTTTTGGGAAGATACCCAGAAGGGGCATAGCTGGGGCAAATGGGACCTCTAAGCCTAGTTCTTTGAGATATCTCCATACTGATTTCAAAAGTGGTTGCACAAGTCTACACACGAACAATGGAGAAGGGTTCCTTTCTCCCCAGAACCCTGCCAGCATTTGTTATTGGTTGATTTCTTGATGCAGCCATTCTTTCTGGGGTGAGGTGAAATCGTAGTGTTGTTTTCATCTGCATCTCTCGAATGACCAGTGATGTTAAACATTTTTTCATATGTTTATTTGCTGCTTTTACTTCTTTGTCTGAAAAATGTCTGTTCATTTCAGATGCCCATTTTTGAATTGGGTCTTTGAATTGGGGGGGGGGGGTCTGATTTTTTTCAGTTCTTTATATAGTCTAGATAGTAGTCCTTTGTCTAAGGTACAGTTGCTGAAAATTTTTTCCCACATTGTAGGTTGTCTCTCACCTCTGTTGGTGGTTTCTCTTGCAGTCCAGAAGCTTTTTAATAAGATAAGATCCCAGTTGTTGATTCTTTGTGCAAGTTCCCGTGCCACTGAGGTTTTGTTCATAAAATCTTTTCCTATACCAATATCTTCAAGAGTTCTACCTAACTTATCTTCCAGCAAATTTAGTGTTTCTGTCCTAATATTTAAATCTTTAATCCACTTCGATCTTAATTTAGTGCATAGTGATAGGTGATAGGTCTCCTACCACCTCAGCAGCTATTATGTATAGTAGCTGCCCTCTTCCTCTTGTGCCTTGCCCCCTCCCCTGTGTGACATCATGCCAAGATGGTTGCTCCCACCAAAGAATAAACCCTTCTTCCCAGCATGCCCCTGTTCCCGCCTAGAAAGTAACCTAATACACGCTCACCTCCTACCACCTAGTGACATCACCGGCTCCTGCATTCCCTAGTCACTACCTCACTCAACCCCACCTCAGTCCCTACAAACCCCACCCCAGTCTCTATAAAAGACTCTCCCTGCCCCAGCCATATTGCTTTTGTCTCTCCTTTGTTCAGAGACGCCCGGCAGATCTATTCCCCTAATAAAGGCTTGTTGTGGCCTGGTCTGGTCTTGGTCTTCAGCCTTTTACCTGACAATAGGCATGGGTCAAGTTTTAACCTTTGGCAGGTTGAAATCCAGTTTTTCCAACACCATTTATTAAATAGGCTATCTTTCCTTCGTTGGCTCTTTTGTCTAGAGTTTAAGTTTCAAAGGAAACCACCAACAGAGTGAAAAGACAGCCTACACAATGGGGAAAAAAATTTTGCCAGCTACTCATCAGGCAAAGGACTAATATTTAGAATACTCAAAAAATGAGAAACCCCCCAAATAAAGACCCAATCCAAAAATGGGCATCTGAAATGAATAGATACCTCTCAGATGAAGAAGTATAAACAGCCAATAAATACTTGAAAAAATGTTCAGCATCACTGGTCATTTGAGAGATACAAATTAAAACAATGCTGAGATTCTACTTCACTCCAGAAAGAATGGCTACCATCAAAAAATCAACTAAGAACAAATGCTAGGGAGGCTATAGGAAGTAGTGGGGGGGGGGACCCTTTTTCATTGTTGGTGGGAGTGTAAACTGGTACAACCACTATCACTATGGAAATCAGTAGAAATCCCATTTGATCCAGCTATTCTCCTACTAGGTATCTTCCTGAAAGAGTTGAAGACTAAGAGCGATACATGTACACCCATGTTTATAGCAGCACAATTCATAATAGTTAGATCTTGGGAACAGCCTAAATGCCCATCAACAGATGAATGGATAAAGAAAATGTTGCATTAGCTCGCCCGGTGGGGGAGGGACTGGCTAGGCAGCTGCGGTGGCAGTCAGAGGAGCCGGGCTGGCGGCAATGGTGGCCAGGCGTTCGGTCTGTTCAGTGTAGGGCCCCTCTGTGCTCCGGAGAAAATGCTGTATTTATACACAATGGAGTATTACTCTGCCATAAAGAAGGATAAACTTCAGCCATTTGTAGTAAAATGGATGTACCTTGAGACCGTAATGTTAAGTGTAACAAATCAGACACACAAGCTTAAATATCACATGGCTTATCTTATATGAGAAACCCTATTATATAAATAAAGTGCAAAATAAAGAACAGAGAGTAGGAAATAGCAAGATTGATCTTTGGCATAAGGGAAGGGAACTGAAAGATGGACAGAGGGGGAAGGGAGAGGAGATTAATATAAAAAGGGAAGGACTGAGGTGCTGTCATGCACCAAGTCCCTACAAGGAGTGTGATCATCATGTACTACAAACATATATTCAAAACATATATGGGGCAGGGATTTAGCTCAGTGGATCCGGCGCCTGCTTTACAAGCACAAGGTCCTGAGTTTGATCCCCAGTACAAAAAAACCCCCAGATATGTGTGTGATCTATCTATCTATCTATCTATCTATCTATCTATCTGTCTGTCTGTCTATCCAGAAGGGGACCAAGAGGTGCAGGGATGGGGAGAGAGGCAAGGGGGTTAAATACAAAAAGGAAATGAGAAGACTTGTGTGTATGTGCCAATTTCCCACGATGAATGTAATCATAATGCAGTACAAACATGTGGCAAGAAAATTAAAATAGGAAAAAAATAAAGCATGTTTTACCACAAAAAGGTAAAATTCACATACAATAAAAACACTTAAGAACAAAATTTCCTTTAGTATCCCTACATTTTGTTGACATGTAGTTGTATAGCCTGCTACTTTGCAAAGCCAAGAAAAGACCAACTTGAGGAACTGTATCTTTTAATAGTTCTATGGTTTTTCTTATATTTTGTTTGGTCAGTTTAACTGGATGTGCTGTTCTGGTAGAAGGCAATGGGTTTCACAGTAATACTCATTTATTACTGCATGTTGAAGAGTTTTGTTTTGTTGTGGTGATACTGGAACCCAAGGCCTTCGCACCGAGCTACTTCCCCAGCCCTTTTTTATTTTTTATTTTAAGATAGGATCTTGCTTAAGTCTTTAAACTGTACAGGCTGGGATCAAACATGGAATCCTCCTGCCTCACCCTCCCAGAGTGCTGGGATTATGGGCATATACTACTATGTCCAGCTTAAAGAGTTGACTCTTCTGGGGAAAACATACTACTTCTAAATTCTGCATGATCACTGGCTTCTTAAAATCTCCCGTGACTTTTATTAAGAATATGCTGCTGAAGTAGAAACAGCACAGCAGCCATGATGGTACCTGTGCCCCCCACCAGCTGATGGTGGAGGGAAGGGATAAAGGCATGACTTGGTTGTCACCACCACCAGGGCCAAGGCTGCCACTGCCTTAGCACGGAGACAGGGCTCCATCCCCCAGCTTACAGCCTACAGGAAAGGATGTGAGGCTGAAATTCAAACCAAACTAGCGGATTGAGGGCAGGTGATCTACTGAAGAAAGCAGAAAGCAAAGGGAAAAGGTAACAAAGAACTAGGTTAGAATAGAGCACTTTTCCTGAAGGGGTCAATGTGGTCTCCGGCCACCACTCAGGTCCACAGTGACAGCGCGGATGCAGCCACTGTAACTGTGTACAGGTGTGCACTGTCCCACACTCACAAACCAGTGAGGAGCCCCAGGGTAGAGGAGTTTTTAAAAGCATCTCCTCAAATAAATCTCTTAAGTATTTCAAAAGAAAAAGAGGAAGGATACTTTCACAGAGATGGAGCGAGCTCGATTCCTCTGCTGAGGAAGAGACTGAGAGTCCCTGCAGCTTCCTGCTCCAGCCAGTGCCCTGCCCACTCCACCTCCGTGGGTGTCGGCTGATTGTGTCCCCATCCTCATCCTCATTTCTGAGAGTAGGATGCACAACATACAGCCAAGGGGACAGCAGATTCAGAAGAACTGCTACAAGCTCCTCTTACAGAGGCTCACATCTACCCTCTCAGGGAACTGCATAAGTGGCCACTCTGGCAAACACTGGAAGTAAAAACGCCCATTCTGGATAAAATGATTCTGGAGTCCTCTGTTCGTCTAAAAGCATCCAAACATGGCATGAGTGTAACATGACATCTGCTACAAAGGGACTAGAGGGGTACTTTTTAATGTTTAAAAAAGGATAAATTATATATTACTCTAATTACATAATAACGTCACCAGCCCCAGCATGCTGACCTAAAAGCCTGTGGGCTCCTGGGAAAACCAAAGGGTCCATGTGTTTAGTCCTGCAAAGGATAAACCCTTGAAGGAAATCCACAAAAAGGCTTGTCAAACGCCCCGTGCTATTCAACAGACACAAATGTGTACCCGCTTGCTTCTGCTCTTTTCCTGAATACTTCTGCTGACTTCCACTTTAGAAACTGGATAGATGGCCAGGCGTGGGGGCACACACCAGTCATCCCAGCACTTGGAAGGCTGAGGCAGGAGGGTCGAAATGCGTTCAAGGCCAGCCTGGACTATACAGCAAGACCCAGTCTCAAAACAAAAACAAAAAAACTCCTTAAAAACAAACAAAAAACCAGAAGCTGGCTTGATAAGAGCTCACCCAGTTCCTTTCCACTGGGTCACTGAGCAAAGTGCCAGCACCAACCAGGGGAATTCTGCTGCCCCGGGTCCCTCACACCTTAGAGGAAACTGGAGTTTCTGAAACGTCAGCTCCAAACTAATTCTTAAAGTACCGCTCTCTCTCTGATTGAGTGTATCATCTGCAATACCCGCCCCTTCACAATCAGACCAGAGCAGCCTGCTGACAGATAAATCAAGACTGATAGCTGCCCTGCCTATCACGGCACGCAGTGGGTAGCGACACTGCTCCACTTTGGGCCCAGCTCCAAAGGTAGAACCCACAGCTCTTCGGCCTGGGGGCCGTGGGTATAGACTCTCAATGGAGGCCTGAACTCCCGCTTGGCCCTGGAAACAAGTTACACCACTGGGTGTTTTCCATATCATCACAGACACACAACTAAAGCAGAGGAGAGACAGGTGACAGCTGACAAACTCGAGGCACACCTAGAATCCTGCCACTCTGGGAGGCCAATGCAGGAGGATCAAAAGTCTGAGCCCAGCCTGGATACCTGAGCGACTTAGCAAGACACTGTCTCAAAATTTAAAAAATAAATAAAAGAGGCCCTGGGATGCAGCTCAGTGCAAAGGCCCTGGGTTCACAGCAGACACCGATCTAGACAAGGCAGTGTGGGGAAATAGCAAAATGCCCTTTTTGAGTAACCTGGAACAGAGTAATGTCCTCCTATAACCTCCCTCCCTAATACAAACAGCCACAGAGCCTGCTAGAGGAAGACTAGAGTGAGACACAACAAAGCACAACCCAGCGAGTGAGCAGCACACCTCATCTGCATGGAAAACCATCAGCCCAGAAGAGTCAGGTGCTCTTTTGCTGAAGTTTCAGGCTGACAGAGCCAAATGTTACTTTGCCGCCACTACAATGTTGAGCCATCCACCACAAACAATTTCCATGACTCATCGCTTGACTCACTCATGGTGACAAGGGGAAAAGCCAAGTGAAGACACACATACCAGGCAGCACGGGCAGAGGTGCTGCAGAATTTCTCACAGGTAGAGTCAGCTGCACACATCAGATCAAGTGGGATAGCCACCAACTTGATAGCTTCCCACAGACCCGGGGAAGGGTGAACCTGAGGTGTGGCAGGGTGTGGTTCACACCACCCTCAGGACTAATTGGTTAAGGACTCAAATTTCTTTTAACTACTTCCCCAACTAGTTGGGTCAAATGGGTGAGGTTTACTCAGCAGAGCTTATGCAATCCAGCACTGAGTGTCCAATGATGCCCAGTCCTGAAAATCTGACCTCCAAATCCGTGGGAGGGGAGCCCCCAGACCTCTACAAAAATGCCTGGACAAGTCTTCAACCTGTGTCATGTGATCCAAGTTACAGGAACTGCTGCCTCAGAACTGCCTCAGAACTCAGAAGGTGTGAGATTACTTTCTTAAAAATAAAACACAATACCTGATACATGATAGGTACACTTCAAGATTTAAACTACTCGGGCCAGGGATTTAGCTCAGTGGTTTCACCACCTGCTACGTAAGCACAAGGACCAGAGTTCGAGCCCCGGTACCAAAAAAAAAAAAAAAAGATTTAAACTACTTAATTAAATGATATCCTCAGTTAAAATTTAAGTTGATCATTAGAATGGCAACCATGAATTGTGCAAATGAGTGGTGAAAAGTCTCTTTAAAAATCCTAACCTACTGGAGCCAGGTGTGGTGGTGCATGCCTGTTATCCTAGCACTCAGGAGGCTGAGGCAGGATAATTAGTTTTAGGCCAGCCTGGACTACAAAATGAGTTCAAGGTCAGCCTAAACTACACATGGCAAGACCTCGTCTCAAGAAAACCAAAAAATTCTAATCTACTGGGTGGGTGGGTCCCTTTGCTGGGCCTGCAGGTCCCACCCATGCCATAACAATACTTTCTGGGAGCAGGGCAGCTGACCTGGAACCCTGACCTCGGACCTTGCACACTGTGTGTTGGGGGGAGGTCACTCACTGTACCCAGGTCCAGGCCTGGGTGCAGGGGGCCCTGCAGACCTCCGTAAATGGTACATGTCACTGAGTGCCTTCAACACAGCTGTCTCTTGCCTGCCACTGCGTGAAGCCTTGGCCCCTCCTCCACCTGTCTCCAGCAGCCCACTCAGTGGGTTAGGGCCCTGCTTTCTAAGGGCCCAAGTAAATATGTACATTTCTCGGGCCAGGGCCAGCAGGGGCTGCCTGAAGCTCATTTTTCATGCCATGACTTGTATAATAATCTTTTCAAAGGTTCTTGGGTAACAAGAAATAAAACAAGTTTTTGAACTTGAAAAAAATCCTAATCTATAGCTAGTTGGCATGTTGCACACCTGTAATCAAACACTTGGGAGGTTGAGGCAGGTGGATCTGAGGACAGCCTGGGCTACATAGCAAGACCCTATCTCAAAAATACAAAAACTGTGGCACATGCCTGTCACCCTAGCATTCAGGAGGCTAAGGCAGGAGGATCAATTCAAATTCAAGGCCAATCTCAGCTACATAGTGAGTTCAAGTCCAGCCTACACAGTGAGACCTTGTCTCAAAAAATAAAGAAAGCAGCAGCAAACAAAAAACAAAACAAAACAAGCAAACATCCTAATCTCTAAATTTTCCATTCACAAGTCTGTATTTATTTATTTTTCTTTTGTTTTGTTTTTGAGGCAGGGTCTCACTTTGTAGCTCAGGCTGGCCTCAAACTCGAGGTGATCCTCCTGCCTCAGCTTCCTGAGTGCTGGGATTACAGGCATGCACCATCATGGATTGAACTCAGGACCTTGTGCTTGCAAGGAAGGCGAGGTACCACTGAGCTAAATCCTTGGCCCTGGAAGCATCTGTTTCAAAATAAGCCAATTTTCAGTGTGCTGAGGTGAAATTCACATAAAATAATCATAAGCAAGAGGCCAATTCAATAGCATTTAGTACATTCACAATGCTGTGCAACCACCACTTATATCTAGTTCCAAAATATTTCCATCACCCCAAAATTAAACCCTATATGTATTAATAAACAGTTTCTTTCAGTAATTTTAATTACTGACATTTTCAGGTCAATCTATATCCAATTAAGTAACTTGTCTAGGCAACACATCCTTTAGTGAAAGTTCTGCTTTTAAACTGAAACATCTGAATTCAAAGAAAATTCAAATCCCCCCTCAAATAATCAGTTTTCAAGAAACATCAGGAAAAGTTTGCAGGTTTGCCTTAGTGTACACATCAGTGGTGTTCAAAAGAGAAAGCACTGTACTCAAGGGTGTTAGGAAACAGGCAGTCATATTCTTGGGTCCCAGTCTTGGGATTGGCACAGATGGGAGGAGCCAGACTGCAAAACACCTTGGCTCAGGTAGCCAGCAGCGCTAAATCCCACTGACACAGAGGTGATGCTAGCCACCACTCCTAAAGGAACTTTACAAAGCATCCCATCATGGCTCTGTAGATGTCTATTTGCATTCTTATTCTCTGAACATCGGTGTGGGGCATTTTTCCACATATATCAAGTTTCTATGGGAAGGGATGGAGAAAGGAACAGGATCAAGAAGCAGTATGTATGAAAACCCTATAATGAACATATTCATTATGTATCACAAACATATACAAACAAAAAGAATTTTTTTTACAGTTTCTGAACCACGCTGGTGGCTCACAACTGCAATCCTAGCACTTGGGAGGCTGAGGCAGGAGGATTGCTGCAAGTTCCAGGCCAGCCTGAACTGTACAGTGAGACACTGTCTCAAAAGATAGACAGGCAGACAGACAGACAGAAAGAGGAGGAGGAGGACAGAGTTAGTTTCTGGGGAAAGAGTAGTGTTACAGTTGTAGCCTAAGTTTCTTAGCACTCGGCTCAAGAAGTCTTAACCCTGAGGAAGTGGAGCTGGCTCGGACTCCAGCTGACTGAAACTACACTGTATACCTTTACTTAGGTAATGCTATGGTGCTGGGGGTAATCTGCTGGGTTTTCCCAGCACAGCTGCCAAAAACCAAAGTGAAATGATAATAAAAAGCGATTTTTGGAACCAAAGACAAGTATACTATATATTTTTACAGCTTGTCTTCAAACTTTACATCTGAAATGTTGGCATTTTCTTTCTTTGTGGACAACAAAATAGCACCAAGTTCATTCTCGAAATAAAAGGCAAAATAATCCTTCTCTTTTTAAAACTGCACATTACATGGCTCAGTGCCACCCGTGCCTGCCTCTCAAGTGCAAGGTCCTGAGTTTGATCCCCGGTACCAAAAAAAACACAACACATTACAGCCATGGGGCTGAGCCTGCCAGCATGGTGACCAGGCCCTGGGAAGCAGGGGCTGCATCCTGGGGAGGTGGGGACCAGGCCAGACACCACCTCACCCTTCCACAGCACTGTGGCTCTGCTCCCAAAGGCCCTGGCCTCCATAGGACCACAAAGTGACCAACAACATGCCAAGCAGGCAGTGGCACCTCGCCAAGCACAGTAAGTTCATGTGGGACACTGGCCAAGGGGTGCACCACAGTGCTACGCCAGGTGTGCCAAGTGCCCCGGGACAAGTGGCCTGTGCCCATCAAGAAGGGTCCACACTGAGAGGAAGCCAGAGGAGCTGAGCAACTTCCCTGGGCCTGAGGTAAGCAGCTGAGGCCTGAGCCTTGCTCGCCTCTGTGTGCAGTGAAACTTTACACCAACAGCAGAAGCAGCAGCATCAAATACACGACACTCTTTCTGGATAAAATAGTATATAGTATTTAAAACTTCCTTACAAATAATATGTGGCCTGGGAATGCAGCTCTGTGGGAGAATGCTTCCCTAAAATGTGTGGCGCCCTGGGTTCACTCCTAGAGCTGAAAAAAACATAAATCCAGGTGTGGTGGCACACACCTATAATCTCAGCATTCTGGGAGGAACCCAAATTGGGGCCCACCCTGGGCAACTTAGTGAGACCCTGTGTCAAAATAAAAAATAGCAGTAGGGCTAGCAGTGTAGTTCAATGTGAAGGCCTTGGGTTCCAACCTTGACCTCCAGTACTACAAAATAAATAATCTTAATGGGTATTCTAAAAATTCAGGACATCAACTAATCTTTTCCAGGGAAAAGGTCACACAAACAATTCAGAAAAGTTTTTAATATTTGGCAACTTCTCCCTCAATACCACATGCAGGCACCCTATTTCTTAAATTGTGGCTGAAGCAGAAGGATCACAAGTTCAAGACCAGCCTGGTAATTTATTGAGAACCTATCTCAAAATAAAAAGGGCTGAGTATGTAGCGCAGTGGTGGAGCACTTGTCTAGCATGCCCAAGGCCCTGTGCTCAGTCCCCAATACCAACAAAGGGTGGTGGTGCTAAATTAAAGCTGCCCTGCAGCTGCCTCTGGGATGAAGTTGTTTGTAGTGAACTGCAACCTAGTATTACAGCACCTTCTTGGGACAGCTGAGTCTTAGCCAATCACATAGGGCAAATCCCTTGCCATACCATGACCAAATAAGGTGAATGCTGAATTTGACCAATCAAGCTGTTTCTGTACCCACTTCCTTTTTCTGTCTATAAATATTGCCCATCTACTCTCTTAGGGAGACTTCTGGTTCTGAATGCTGCCTCATTTATGAATCAGTCTTTGCTTAAGTTAATTCTGCCAAGTTTAATTTGTCAAGTTTTTCATAACAGGGTGACTGATTCTGAAAACTAGCAGTTGTGGAAACCCATGATAAAGATGTCCTTAAGGACAGTGGAAAAGGCAAGATACTGCAGCAAATTCAACTGAGGGGTGGAGGGCCCTCCCCACAATCAAACAGCTGGTGCACAGTGGGGTGGGGACGCAGACCCTCACTCACTTTGGCCTCTATGCTTAACCACATCTTAAGAGAAGAAACCCAATCCCTCACCATAGCTATAAATTGAGTAAATTGAGAATCCTAAGTGGAACTCCAAGACAGGCTAAGCAGAAACGATGGTACCATTCTTTCTACCAAAAGCAAACAGAAACTTTTAGTAAGAATGCAGGCCCACAATGAAAGCTCAAACTGACTAATTTCCTTAGAAAGGAAATTGCTATCATTCCCTCAACTAAAGTAGAGCAGAAATCTATCACCCTTATTACCTCTGCACACTCTGGGTTACACACTGAGCACATTCCAGCATAAAAAGACAGAAAAATCTTTTTTGTCATAAGCTCCACCCCTGTGTTTAGAACCCAGCAGTACCCATTGTACTGAGAACCTGTAACTTAAAACTCTTTATAGTGCATATCACTGGACAATGTGACGTGAAAAGGTCAAATTCTCTACTATCTCTGGTCCACAGGGACAGAAGTTCAGGAGAGGAAAGCAAAGTTCACAACTCTGGAACATGCAATGCCAAAAACTCCTTTTCAACCATCTGACCTCCCTCTCCCCAGGCAGGGTCCAGATCAGCAGACAGATGATAAACAGTCCTCACATGGGTGTGCTTCTGAGACCCCTGAGAGAAGAAAGCAAGACAGGATGACACTGTGAAACTCTGCAGAGTGTACTTACGTAATGGCAACATTGCTCCCGTCTATAACAATATGCTTCAAATCCGCTCTTCCTGGCTCGTTTTTTAATTCCAGCTTGTAGGGTACTTTTAGAGTATCTCGAAACCTTTGCACCCCGGTAACTGAGGAATCAATATGATCGGAAGGTCCTGACAACTTTGCCTCAGTAACTGAAGGGGGCAGGGAGGGTAGCGGCTTTGCTGGTGAAAGGGGTGGACAGTTCGGCTTAGACTGAGGAGGGCCACAACATCCCAAAGGTTTTTCACATGCAGCTTTCATATTATTTGGAAGCAAGGTTTCTGCTTGCTGCTGTAAACCATTTTCATGAAAAACTGGGATTCTAGGCTGGTGACTTGAAGCTCCCCTTGAAACAAAATTGGTATCTTTGGGACTTGGTGGGGCAACAGAGGGTGAAAGGCCATCAGTTTCAAGGTCTGCATTACAAACATAGCTCTGGTTCGAACCCCGGATTTCATGTTTCTGTTCCGTTGGCACTGTTCTGAAAGTACTAATTTTGCAATTTGAGGTACATGGTTTAGCTTCTACTCTGAATGGTAACTGAGAAAACTTCCCTATTGTATTTTGCTGTGTGTAGACCTGTGTTTTCTTTGGAGTAGAATCTGTTGTAAGTTCATTTTTGCTGCCACAAATACTTTTACTTTTGGTTTTACTGCTGTCTGCATACATAGTACCGGGTGAAAATTCTTTGTCTTCTTGCAATCTTTTATTTTCCTTTTCAATTTCTTCCAAGAGCAATAATGGCTCAGTAGTAGGTCCATACTCCCTAATGACCTTTTCGACAATTTCTTGGGAATAGCCCATGGTTTTAAAAAAGTTTACAAGGATGTTGTATTCCATCTCCTCGGTAGTGTCTTTCACATCCAGACTTAAATTTTCAGAATCAGCAGAAGGGTCAGAGAGGTCAATGATTACATTTCCAGCTGTCTTATCATCATGTAAAAGCTCTTCCTCTTGAACATTTTCTAAAGAAAATTGCTTCTTGGTATGCCTTTCCTCCGAATCAGAAAATCTCCTTTTGTAACAAACTCTCTCTTTGGAAAGGGTCTCGTCAGGGTTTAGACCATTTACTGGCTGCACAAAAACCACATTTGGTGAACTAGAAAAGACCGCGTCCATTTGTTTTGTAAGCTCAGAAACAGGAGTCCCGGCTTTATTTCTCGCATCTTCCTGCAACACAGTTTCATCTCTAGAAATACCCGGTCCTGCAGCAGCATTCTGTGCAAACTCTGTTTGCAGGGCATCTCTGATTTCAACAATCTCATCCTCTCCAGTTTCAAAGGGATTCTTCTCACCTTGGGTGAGAGTCAAAAGCTCTTTTTTCAAGGAAGTGGGCAAAATCAACAAATCCATTGTGTAACTGTCTGCTCGAGCTTCAACAAACTGCTTGAATTCCCTTTTCACCTCAGAATCTTTCTGACTGCTGGGCAGGTTCTCGTTGCTCTCAAAGAGCTTCACAAACTGCTGGATGTGACTTCTGGCCATGACCACAGCCTCTGCGCTTCCTCTGATGCCGAGAAGACCGATATCCAGGATGCAGAGGTCTGCACAAGTGTCCTGGATCAAGCTCTTCAGAAACAGGCTCTGAGCCCCAACAAAAATGCAGTGCATGGCCTTAGGGTAACACTCTCTTTCCTCCAGTTCTGGTTCACAGATACCTTTGATGTACTCCTGTAAAGACAAGGTAAGAAATTAGCTCCATTTTCAAAAGCTCCTTAACTGCAAAAGTGAAGTTACACATGTACTTACAAACATCAAGGTGATTTCACAAAAGGTCTTAAGCATGTTTATAATTTTGGGGAAAATGCCCTGGTTTCAATAAAAGTTGGAATATAAGACATAAGCTGTTTATCTTTAGAGGTATTGTAAACTTTGCATCTGTATCTAAAAGACGGATATTTACAACATTTTAATTGTGTATTTTGCAGTGTGATCTTAGATGTCTTCCTAGCTACACAGTATATGAATCCTGAGAGGTTTATTTTCATCCAAAGAATAAATATCTATGCTTGCTACCAGTCATTTATCACTACCAGGACATAATCTAGAGATAAGATAGTCTAATTAGAGAACAAACCTTGCCTTTTGCTTTGCTACCATTATTCTGGTTTTCAGGTATAACAAAACACAGTCCCCCTTGTTTCCAGATTTCTTGAAATCATTTAGAAAGAACAAGATTACTTCACAAAAATTTTTTCCAGCTGCTTGGAACAACCTATACCCTATATAATTTCATAGAGGGAAGACCAGATTGTTTAAAATAAACACAGACCTAAGTATGAAAAACTGGAGAATGCTAAAAAGTACAGTAACTCTCAGATACTGTATTTGAGAAGGCCTAAATAGAGGAATAAAGGGAATTGGGCTCTCCACATCAAAGCTGCTAAGGGAGATAGAAGAATTGGGCAAGTGATCATGCACACACAAGTGGACAGTGAGACTATCCGTTAACACAACTTTGGTTAGTGTTTTGGTCTCAAATTCTAGCAACAATTTACATTGGTGTGACCTGTGCAAGTTACCTAAGTCTTCTACAACCAGTTTCTTCAACTGTAAAAGAGGTAAAAATAGGGCCAGGGATTTAGCTCAGTGGTGCCTTGCCTGCCTCGGAAGTGTGAGGTCCTTAGTTCGATTCCTGGTACCACAAAAAAAAAAAAAAAAGTAAAAAGTAAAAATAGTGCAATCATAGAAAGTTGGAGAGAATTAAAACATAATGAACATGAAGTCCTGACAGCAGTGACTCGCACATAGTAAATGTTTACTAAATACTAACATCGTTACTTAACTCATCAGTGAAAACCTTCTGGATAGACACTTGTAAGAAATGAGCCTGAGGTGATACCAGATCCATACTCTCAACTAAAATCAGAATGGCACTGCCAAAAATAATGCTGTTTAAAAGTCCACCCTGCACACCACCAGCCAGGACAGGCTCTGTTGCATTCACCGCATTTCTGGTAGGAAACTCGTCTTCAGTTAGAACTTACATTCACCCATGCATGCGCATTCCCTGTGCATCTACAGCTCTGAGCCACAGAATCCCCATGAGATGAAATGCCAGAAATTTGAGGAAGACATCAAGGAGAAGCCAGACCCAAATCACAGGATGTTCGGCTGTGCATCTGCTGAGTGCACCAGGTGTTTGCAGTCCTGGTGGGGAAGCACAGAAGCCTCTGGTGCTGGTCAGAGGTGTTTTGCAGGATGATTTGGCCTTGTTGGTAACATGACAACTTCATTCATTGAACCAAAGTGTAATAACCGATTGTCCTTTCTTCCTGCGCGGGCAAGCGAAGTGTTAAACACTGATGTCAGCATGCTTGATGCTGAAACATTTTGAAACATTTGGTAAAATCTCCAGCTAAACACAAAGGCCTGGAGATTTCTTTTATAGAAGTTTAAAATTAACTCAATTTCCTCAATAGCTTAAGGCTATTCATATTACCTATTTCATACTGGGGAATCACAGTAGTTTGTACTTTTTGAAGAATTACCTCAGTTCACTGAAATTGCTAAACTTACACAGAGTACACTATTCTTTATATTTAAATGTCTGAAGATTACAGTGGTATCCTGTTTCATTCCTGCTGTCAGGAATTGTCTTGTCATGTTGCTAAAAAGTTTATCAATTTTTAAATTCAAAGAATGGATTTCTGTTTAATTGATTTTCTGCTTCTATTTTAAGTTTAACATGTTCCTTTTTTATATTTCCTTCTTTCTGCTTTAGTGTATTTTACTCTTATTATTTTAGGTCCTTGAAGTAGAAGCTTAGATTGAGTCTTCTTTTCTAATGTATGCATTTATGTGTTACAAACTTCCCTTTGAGCATGATGTGGTGACACATACCTGTAGTCCCAGCACCCAGGAGGCTGAGGCAGGAGGATCACTGAGAGTTTGAGGTCAGCCTGGGATACCTAGTGAGTTCAACCATCCTAAAACTACATAGTGAGGCCCTGTCTCAAAAAACCCAAAACCAAAACAAAACAAGAAACTTCCACACACACCCCACCCCCAGTAGTGGGGATCAAACTCAGGACCTTGCACTTATGAGGCAGGCGTGGCACCACTGAGCTAAATCCCCGGCCCAAGAAACTTCCCTTTGAGTAATGTTTTGCCAGTATTCCAATATTCTGATACGTTATATTTTCATTTAGCTCAATGCAATTTTTAAAACTTCCCTTGAGAGGTAGCTCAATGGAGGAACACTTGTTTAGTATGCCTGAGATCTTGGGTTTCATCGTAAACACAACGAAAAAACTTGGTATCTCTAAAAGAGCCATGTTCTGGGAAAAAAAAAAAGTGTTTTATTTAGTTTTTAAGTATTCTCTAGGCTCCAGTTATCTTTGTATTACTGGTTTCTAGTTTGATTACTTTGTGGTCACAACATCCTACCTGATTTCAATTCTTTTAAATTTGTTGTTTTATGGCTCAGATAGGATTTGACCTTGATAGTTCTGTGGGTGCTTGAAAAGGTTATGTATTCTCCTACTCTTGGGTAAACTGTTCTATAAACATCTCTTACAAGCCATCTTTTATAAACTGGTTGAGTGGTAGTGGTGGCAAGTTCTGTGTCTTTGTTGATTTTCTGATGGTCTATCTACTATTCAGAAAAGAGTGTTAAAGTCTCCAACTACAAGTGCGGATTGTACAATTATACAATTTCTCCTTTCAGTTCTGGTAGTTTTTGCTTCATGTATTTTGCAGCTCCACTGCTAGGAATACACACATTTGGCATTGTTACATAACCTCTCCTTCTTGAAATGACCCTCATCATTATGTACTACAATCATCTGTGGGGATTTCCTTAGCTCTGAAAGTTACTTTGTCTGATAATAGTATTGATGATAGTTTACATGGTGTATTTTTCTTCCATTTATTTTTTGAATAGTTATACTCTGAGTGTATACCTATATTATTTTTGAAATGAATTCCTTAAAAAAACTATAGTTTGGTTATGTGTTTTTAATCCATCCTGACAATTTGTCTTTTGATTGGTATATCTAGATTTAAATCTACCAATTTACTTGTCTTTGTTTTCTACCTGTCCCCTATATTTTGTTCCTGTTTTCCCTACCCAGCTTTTTTTTTTTGCACTATACATCTACTTTTAGTATTATAATTTGCTTATTGCCTTTTAACTGTATCTCTTTATATTGTTTAAGTGGTCACAATAGTGATTACAATATACATATGTAATTTTCCCAATCCACTTAGACTCAACAATCTATCATTTTGAGAGGCATGTATTAAACCTTACTACCATCCATATAAATTACGTTTTTTTATTTTCTGTATCTCATCAAGTTTTGACATTGTGGGGACACTTTCAGAACCATGGAGGGGCAAGGGCAACTAATTCCTTGGGATGGATGACCAGCTTGCCTGGAGCACACATTCCATCTGCAGAATGCCCCATACGGTGTCATGCGCCTACTCTCCCACCACTCTTTTTTTTTGAGACAAGAGTTTCACCATGTAGTTCAGGCTGGCTTGAACTCACTATGTAGCCCAGGCTGGCTCCTGCCTCAGCCTTCCGAGTGCTGGGATTATAGGTATGTGCCATCACACCCAGCTCTCTTCTTAATTAATGCTCAAATATTTCCCTTCCCCTGTATCACCCCAGAGAAGGATGCTACCCAGGCTTTCTCTCCACTTGATCCTGCTTCTGCCTGCTGACCAAAACCTGATTCTCCCCTTCTCTCAGGAAATGTTAGGGAGTAAGTTCTCCTTTCAATGACATTGACCTTCGTGCCATCACTCGGTCACCTCCACAAATTCATATCCTTTGAGTATAAATTTTAGGACACCAGCATACTGGTTTCTTTATCTGGGTTCCTTTCCTTCTCTCCCCACTTTATGTTACAGCTATCTATGTGTTCCACGTACATACATGTGAAAACCCATCAGATGTTTTAATTTTTCTTTTCATGGTCAAACTCATATTAAAGAACTTAGGAGAAAGTGGCCTATTAATAGTACCTAGATATTTACCATTTCTGTTTGGAGAATTCCCTCTAGAAATTCTTGGAAGTGGCTGCTGGCAATGATTCCCTCTAGTTTTCCTCAACTGAGAATATTTTATTTCATTTTCATTCTTTTTTTTTTTGGTACCGGGGATCGAACTCGGGTCCTTGTGCTTGCGCAGCAGGCGGCGAAACCACTGAGCTAAATCCCCGGCCCTTATTTTCATTCTTTAAGAATAATTCCCCTGGATGGGGAGTTCTGAGCTAAAATTTATTTTCTTTCATTGTTTACAAAATATTGTGCCACTTTCTTCTGGCCTCCCTGGTTTCTGATGAGAAATCCAGTCATTTTAGATGTTGTTCCCCAACCATACTGTGCTTTTCTCTGAATTATTTCATGATTTTTAATTTATCTTCAGTTTTTAGCAGTGTCTTTCCAATGTGTCTGGATGTGGAATTCTTTGGTTTTATTGTTTGTGTTCACTGAGCTTCTTGAATCATTATGAGATTCTCTGCTAAATTTGGGGAAGTCTTCAAAGCTCATTTTGTTAAATACTTTTTTAGCATCACACTCTTATCACCCTCTTCATGTGCAGATTAGGTTAACTCTTCTTGTTCTCTCTTCAAGTTTAATAACTCTTGTCTCTGCCATGTCCATTTCAAAATCAAGCTCACCCAGTGAGTTTTTATTTAGGTTACTGTATTTTTCAGTTCTAACCTTCCCATTTGGTTCCTCTTATATCTTCTATTTCTTTGTTGAAACTTTATACTTTTTTACTGCCAGTAGTTCCAAGAATATTTGTGATTGCCTGTTGAAGAATTTTTGTAACAGCTGTTTTAGTCTTTGTCAATGGATTCCAACATCTTTATCACCTCAGCACTGTGTCAGTCCTTTCCTGTAAGAGTTTTTCCTAGTTTTTCATATGTTGAGTAATTCTGCACTGTATCATGGTATGAGGCACCAGGCCTTGATTAAGCCCAATGAATGCTGACACTTTTGTCTTAACAGATAATTGACCCCATGATATTCAGGCTGCAAGCTGCAACCTATCTTCTGTGAGCCATGATTCCAATGTCAGGCCTATTCACATCTGTCCCACGTGTGTAGCGCAGTGTTTGTGTTGCTCTTTACAGTTCTCAGGCTCATAGGAACGCATTCTGCCTGTGGAGCAGGACCAGAGCTTTGGGCCATCACTCTTCCCTCCTGGCACTTTTCCTGGGCTTTCCCTTTGATCCTCTAGCCAGGAAGTGCAGGTTTTGGTGACATCACTCTGGCTGCACTCTGGCCACTGAGCCTGGGTCCCATTGGAGGGCAAGGAGAAGAAACTCACAGAGAGGCTGGTCCACAACCCACTCATCAGAGGAAGAGGTTCTTCTCCCTCAGAATTCGGCTCCTACAAACTCCACTGCCACCACCACAGCGCTGGGAGTGGGCTGAGGTACATGAAGTACATGAGGATGGAGAAAAGGAAAAACAGGCTTTAGCATTCTAAGTGATAGGAGTTCTCTTTTCTGTTCCTTGAGCCAAAACCAGAGGGCTCCTCTTTGGGTCCCAGTGCTATTTCCACTTCAGGCTGAGATGTGTTATGCTCAGGATAGAGGACACCAGAGGGAACTTGGTAAACCCACTGCTCGTTTGTTGGTACTATGAATTCAGGCACTCTTTCCCATCTGTCTGCTACTATTACTTTTCAGACTCTTCAAACAGCTGCTCCATGTATTTGGTGCAGGTTTTACCACTATGTTCAGCAAGACTAACAGGGTGGTTCCTCTGTTTTAGCTGGACTGGGAACATGGTCAAATCCATGAGTCAAATACTGTTTGAGACAACTGTGCAGCTGCTAGGATAAAGCAAAGCTGATCAAATCTTTTCAGTGGGCCACTGAGAACAATTAGCCAAACTAGAGGGGAGAGACTGTAAATTGAAGACCTTCACATACTCTCAAGATAAGGGCTGATTCTCTAAGTGACCAAAGGTAAAGCCCACCTGATTTGCCCCAGTACCAGAGCTATCAAATGGCTTTTCAGATTTAGTATGAAACATAAAAACACCCATGCTAGAGGAAAGACTCAGATATGAAAGACAAATACATTAAATATGAACACAGTAAAAAATGCAAAACAAAAATGGAAAGAAACTAGGTAATATAGGGGTTCATAAGAAAACTCACAAAAAAATTTTTTTTTTTTGGTACCGGGGATCGAATTCGGGACCTTGTGCTTGCAAGGCAGGCGCCGGAACCACTGAGCTAAATCCCCGGCCCAAAACACACAAAATTTTAATTAGTGCAGTCTAACAGATGCAAAATGATACTAAACACATAAAGCTGGTGTGAGAATACTAGAAGAAAGAAGAGAAAGCAAAGAAATCAGAATAAGAGTGCTTGTACATTAAGAATATGATTTAGCTCAGTGGTACCACGCCTGCCTCACAAGCACAAGGTCCTGAGTTCAATCCCTAGTACCAAAAAA
>NW_004624914.1:2352954-2413655 GCF_000247695.1 Heterocephalus glaber
TATATATATGATGGCCAAAATAAGTCAACAGAAGAAGTGAGAGTGGAAGAAATCTTTCCAAAGTACCATAAAAACAAAAAACAACCCTTAACAAATGAAAAAAGGGAGGGAGGAAAAAAGGGAAGATGGGCTTTAAGGGATCATTTAGATTCAGGATATTCCAAATCCAAATAGCTGGTATTCCAAAAGAAAAAAAGAATGGCAATTAATAGAGAACTAACAAGCTGGGCGTGGTGGCAGACACCTGTAATCCCACCACTCGGAGGCTGAGGCAGGACGATCACTGTGAGTTCAAGGCCAGCCTGGGCTACACAGAGAGACCTTGTCTCAAAAATAAATAAATTTCCCTTTTTCCTAAAAAAACCAAAAAAACAAAAAATAGAGTCAAGGTCTCTAACAGTCAAGGTCCTGAGTACGATCCCCAGTACCAAAAAAGAGAGAGAGAAGTAACACAAAATTATTTTCTGAAACTGAAACACATAAGACCCATATATAATTATTTTAAAAATCATATACGTTATATACACACATTTCTTGTCACAAAAGGACAGGTCCTTCTTGAAAGAACATGCAAAACACCTGAAACATGATTACTTAAAAAAGGCTGGCAAGAAACATCCTGGGTAGAGAGGGAACAGGATACAACAAAAGGAGAACAACCAGGATGTCACAGATTCTCAACAGCAATCCTGGATGAGCAGAAGACATGAGCAGTGATGCATTCAAAGTTGCAAGGAGGATCTTCTACCCCCAACTACTTTACATACCAAACATACAGGAGAATAAAGAGATTTCTAGACATGGTAAAGCCCCAGAAATTACTCCCACCGATACTTTTCTTAGGAAACCACGTGACAATGAAATACACCAAAATATGAAAGCTGAAGTCACTGATAACCACAAACCAAGAGCAGCAAATGGAAGCCCAAAGATCTTCACTAAGGCAGACAAGCAGGGGGACCCACTGCTAGAGGTGTTCACCTGAAAGAAAGGCTCAGTAAAAAGACAAGGAATCATCTGCAAAATATTAGGGATGTGTATACAGCAAATTTCACAAGTGGATGAAAAAAAGAGCAGATAAAAATTCCAGGATGTCAGGCGTGGTAGAGGATGCCTGAAATCCCAGCACTCCCAGGCCGAGCCAGGAGGATCTCCGAGAGTTCAAGGCTAGCTTCAGCTTGATAGCAAATTGATGCTAGACAACAAGTTCACCAGCCTGGAATACATATTGAGATCCTGTCTCAAAAAAAGTAGGAAAAATTTTAAAGCCATTATCAGAAAGAAAACATTCTGGAGAATAGTACTAATATTTATGTAAGTCATGATTATATCAACTGTTTTACTACAAAGCAAGGCTCTGACTTCAGTTAGCACCAAACAACTAAAACCAACAACAACAACAACAACAAAATGGAAACAGCATCACAGTATTTCTAACTATTTAGGTAACTACCAGAACAAACAGTTAAAAATGGTAAAAGGCTGGGCATGCTAGCACACGAGGCCAGCTTAGGCTCCTTAAGGGAGACTGTCTCAAAAAAGAAAACTGGTAGCAAGTAATAGTTGAGAAAGGTTAGAAGCAAAGTACTGCTACTCTCCACTTAAACCTCTATTACTTGATTTTCTATTTTACCCATGTTCATGGACTATTTCGGCACAAGCCTCAGTTTCTAATTTTAATTTTAAAATTTAAAAAGTGGATATATAGCAAGCTTTGATAGTGGACTGCTGGTAACTTTGGTCCTCATTTTAAGTTTTGCTTGACTCTTGCCTGAAATCTGAGATAAAGAATGTAAGCAATTATGAAATAGCATGAATGATTCATCCTTAAAACAAACATTTCTATTACTTCTCTGTTACTTTTCTGGATTAGCTTAATTGAAGAACATTATGCAAGAACTGCTCAAACACTATGACACAGGCAACTTAATCACCTTTGTGATTTCTGTGTTCTCAATTCCATGCAACCAGTAGGAACACATAAAATACACTGGTCACTGACACAGATAACAAATTGCAAGACCAGTGAATTACTTCAATTTTTTAATAATCACCCAAGTCCTGATTTTTTAAACAACTTGTCAATTTTACACATTTGAGCCTATAGGTAGTTCAATTTTAACATGATCTATCATTTACGCACTTGTCAATTTACCTTTCCTAGTATATATAATCTTTTCACACAAAAGTGGTACTCTAGGGGATATATCCAAACACTATTTCCATGACAGTACTAGCTTTTGAGGGAAAAGAAAATCGAGTAAAATTCAGATCCTCTGTGAGTACAGACAGCCTGTGCCTCCCGATGTTAAGAGCTGGGAAGACTGGGACAGAGGGCCCAATATACACAGGTGTCCAACTTCGTCCCCCAATCACTAGAACTATTACCACAGGTTGCTTGTTGTTTCAAATGCACTAAATCCATTTCTTGTTTTATAACAGAAATTAGCTCTTGCAATTCAGATTCAATCCCCCCCCCCAACCCCACACACACACTAGGGATTGCACCCAGGACCTTCACAATGATCCACATCCCCAGCCCTTTTTTAATGCTTTATTTTTGAAACAGGGTCTTGGCTAAGCCGCTAAACTGCCCAGGCTGGGTTTGAGCTTCTGATCCCCCTGCCTTGCTCCCAGAGCGCTGGGGTTACAGGTGTGTACCACCATGCTTGGTTTCAACTTTTTCATTAATGATTGACTCTTACAAATTACTGAGTAGTAACAATGTTATACTCATGTTCAGAAGTGAACAATAAAATATATAGCATTATTACATTTTAGGAGCTTTGTAGCAATCAGTTGCCCTGATTGCTGTAGATCTACACATCCATCACTTGCATTTGGCTATATTTGGTATCTGAACATTTTACTTCCAGTAAAAACTTGTCTCGCCCACCCTGAAATGATCAATCTCCCTTTCACTCAATGAAAGGAATTTCTATTATTCTACCTTCAACAAACTCAGCTCTTCTCAACTCTATCAGCATTTCACAAAGCCAGGCAGATCGACTGGCAACGAGAGCAGCTCCCAAGAGCCTGCAGGTCACCCTGGTGTATGTCCCTTCACACCACTGTTCACCGTTACCATCTTAAAACAGGTACACACCTGAGGGGGTTCTGCTAGTCTCACTGCCAGTTCCATACTCAGAAGCAGCTGACCAGAGGGAACAACTTCAGGTGCTACTGCAGACTGTGCAGGATCAAGTGACAATAGCACATGTGCAAACATTCATTTAAGGTAGACAATGGCTAAAAACCACCATGACTGGAGACCGCTATCCTGGCTGTAGATAGCGGCAGCCTAGCTGCCAGGTACCACTGTATCACGGTACAACAAAGATGCTCAGAGAATCTGCAAATCATCGGGGAAGGAGAAACTCTACAGGGCCAGAGGCTCTCAAGGTGGTGGAGTTCTACAGTGGTTCAGATCAGCCCTGGCAGCATACTTTGGGATTCTAAAGATACTTTTCTATTTAGAAAACACTTCCATAAGAGTTCTTACGTTACCTTAAGAGAAAAGAGAATTCCTATGACATTGAGGTATTAACAAGTCCTACAACATACAAAAAATCAGAAACACCATGTAGGGGCTGGGATGTAACTCAGGGATAGAGCACTTACCTAGCTCCACAGCCAGCAAGACAAAGGGGAAAAAAGGCACAGAAAATTTTAGTGTATGTGTTGCCAAAGCAAGCACAAAGGCACAGAAAATAAGCCTCAGAAAATACAAACTCTTAACATCAGTAATCTACTTATCTATAGTCCACAGCAGGTCCACTTCATATCTCTATCTGCCTATGTTAATAACATGCTACCACTACTAACCATTTTTCCAACACATTCTCAGCATCTGCTTTCTCAGCATCTGCCGCACCTTTCTCCTGCTGCCTCTCAAGTTCTTTCCTGAGGAGCTTTCACTGCCCTCCAGGGAAGAGCCCTCTTGCACAGTCACAGGGGGTACTCCCAGTCACACTCAAGAGTCCACCAGTCTTTATCCCCATGTAAACTGTATCTGTAAAGCTCTAAAGCTTGACTGCTTTCAAAACAGTCGACTTTCCTGGTCAGTTTATCCTTTACTCTTACACAAAGAACCTTGGCAAGCTACCAATGCTGTTTACTGTCACTCAGGAAAAGGCACAGATATATATATATGCCTGAAGGCAGGTGTGGTGGCACACAGCTGTAATCCCAGCATTCTGGGAGACTGAGGCAGGAGGGCTGCAAGTCAGAGTCCCGCCTAGGCAACATAGGAAGACCCTGTCTCCCTAAATGAATTAATTACTCAATTAATTAATGTATGTATGTCTCCCTAAATTTAATAGATCTAGATAGATAGATAGATAGATAAGAGGCGTGGATGTAGCTCAGTGCTAAAGCCCTGGGTTCAATCCCCAGTACTCCACCCCCAAATAAAAAGTCACACATATTTTATCAGAGTCTATGGGCCAATATGTGTGAACCCCTTTGACTTCGTCTCTGTTTATCTTGTGCCTATAGTCCCAGCTACTCAGGAGGTTGACGCAGGAGAACAGCAAGTGCAAGGTCAGCCTGGGTAGTTTAGCAAGATGCTGTCTCAAAAATTAAAAATAAACAAAAATTTAAAATGTAAAAAAAGAATTCCTTTTCCCTCCTTTTGTTTCAGTGTGCCTTCACACGCTGCCTTCCCCAGAGCCACTCTTCGTACCCAATCTGGCTCCTGTGCCTGCAAACACGCTGGGGTGGTCTTTAGCTCTACCTCACACCTCTTCCGCCCTGAAGCCATCCAGGGACCACTCCACTGTCATCCTTTCATCACCACACTTGGCTAGCAAAGGCGCCTCTACCCACTGTACATCTGCCCCTTGAAATCATCATCCTGTGCTATGCAAACCAAACCTATCGGGATGCCAACAACAGTAGATATCGCCAAAACAAAGGCCCCTACCTAACTGCACTTTCCTCTTTAGGCTCTCAGCACAAGACTGTCAGAATACCTGTGCTTGATAAGTTCTTTCCTCTTCACATATGTGCGGTACCTGCATAGAGACAGCGTGACAGGACTGCAGCCATCCTGAGCCGGAGGGGCTGTGATTGCCGGAGGAACCCTAGGCAGGTTTTCCTGCAGTTTCCCCAGCAAATCATGAACAGATAAAACCATCTGGCTCAAACCACACAATCAGATCTGGGCTCCTGGGATGCACCTGACTCTCCCAGATTATCTTAAGCTAAACCAATCACATTCCTCCTAAGATGAAGTCACTTTTATCTGAACCCATAAACACGGTCCTCTTTCTGACCCAACTGTGGGACTAACTGCTTCTGCTGCCTCAGAGCCAAGTGTCTGTCAGTGTGTTCCCCGATAATTACTCTGTGCACTCTAAACATGCCTGCCTCTCCCCATCTCACACCTGCTGAGGCCAGCGCACACCATCAGGGCTGTGTTGTTCCAGCACACACCACTGACTCTCTTTACTTCTGACTCCTTCTCTCAGTTTTCTGATGTCATTTCCTGCTGCTCCTAAATGTAGATGTTTCTCAAAACTCTCTCCGATCCTTTCCATCAACTACACTCTCAGAGACCTCAGGCTCCAATCAGAGCTCTCTGTTCTTGTGTAACTGAGGCTCCAAGCCCAACCTTTAAAGGCATCTGCACCTGGCCAGCCCTAAGCTCGAAAGTGGCCACCTCTCTGTCCATGCTCCAAGCTCCCTGCAGTGCCTGTCGTTCCAGTCAAGTGAACACTGCAAGCAACTCTTATTCTTCTTTCCACTGCCAGTCTTATCAGCCTCCACTCCCTTGTTACTGTAACAATGATGTTACTTCTGAAAGTGCAGTTTCACTTTCTTGCTTAAAAGCTTCTTAAACTGCTTACTGTGCAAGATTAATGCTGAAGACCCTTAGAGCCACATTCAAAGCCCCCTATGCTTTCTAATAATATGTCTGCTTATTGTTTGCAACTTGATTTAACCTTTCCTTCCTTCTGCTCTTATGGAAAAACACCTTCAGAGAAATCTGGAGTGTGTGTATTAATTATTTTAGTTATAATGTGCATCACAACTCTACTGGACTGTAAATTTATAAAAAATGTTCCAACTGGGGCTGGGGTTTTAGCTCAGTGGTTCTGTCGTCTGCCTCACAAGCGCAAGGACCCGAGTTCAAAAAACGTTCCAACTGAGCATGATAGCTCTGTAATCCCAATATTCTGGATGGCTGAGATAGGAAGGTCATAAGTTTCAACCTGACATGGGCAACTTATGGAGACTTGACTCAAAATAAAAAATAAGTCTGGTGCTGGGTGGGGTGGCACACACCTGTAGTCCCAGCACTCCAGAGGCTGAGGAAGGAGGATCTCAAATTTGAGCCCAGCCTGGGTAATTTAGTGACTTACAGAGACCTATCTCAAATGGGGGGGGGGGGGGGCGGGACGGGACGGGACCCTGTGTGAAGGCCCTGATGCCAATCCCCAATACTGAAAAGAGAAAAAGGTAGGAGGGCTGTGGATTTAGCTCAGTGGCACTGAGCCTGCCTTGAGAGTACAAGGTCCTGAGTTCGATCGATGCCAGTACCAAAAAAAAAAAAAAAGGTAGGAATTGAGAGTATAGCATTACTGAGGGCTGATCAGACCCTCAGCTACATTTTAGGGGGAATGATGAGGAATAAAAAAAGAGACAGAGACATTTTTCAAGATATAAAGGAGGAATGGGGAGGAGACCTGTCCCTGGCAGACAGAGTTGAATAAAAAACTCTGGTTGGTCTGCTTTTATTAGGCAATGAGAAGCACAGGGAGAGGGGTAGCAAGCATTTCACAGAACAGCAACTACAGAGAATAGATGGATGAGGATTAAGTTAATGAGGAACCAGATTTTCTCTACACCCAAATGTCTATACACTGACAACTGTCCTCAGCAGATGCTGCCTTGTCTCAGGACTGCTGGGTTGTCGGCATTCGGCCCATAGCCAGGGACCCTGCCATCTTCCACATACTTCCCTGTTCCTGAGGCAAGATAACACTGACCTCCAGAACGAAGCCTAGTCCCCAACACAGTACACGCTAAAAAGTAGATTAATACGCTGTGGCAGTCCTACGTATTGTCTACCAATACAGTATCCATTTCTTTACTTCTTTAATAATAGGATTCAGATTTTATTCAGGGGAATAATGTACCTACATTAAAACTAAAAACTTCCTACAGGATTATAGGCATGTGTCATCATGCCCTACATTTGTTTCTTTCTGTTGTACTGTCTTTTTTTAAAAAACCATTTTCCCTATACTCCTTTTGTTACTAACAAACGCTGTGTGCAAGCTGCTAGAGTTTTCTGGAAAGGTGTGACTTCCTCTTCCATCATTCTGTCTTAAGACAGAAAAGCTCAATGGCTGAGACTGCAGCAGCCATTGTGTGACCAGAGCCATTACCCAGCCTTGGACTATTGCTTACATTTAGACTTCTTAAGTGAAAGAAAACTAAATCCCTATTTGTATAGACTTTTATTACTGCAGGAAATTCATTTTCCAACTAATAGAGACATACCAAGGTGCATTAATTAATCTAAAAAACAACTTTATTACCTTCATTTAAAAATACCAGGGGCAGTTGGGGATTTAGCTCAGGGGTGCCACTGCCTGCCTCGCAAGCACAAGGTCCCAAGTTTGATCACCGGTACAAAAAAATACTGGGTCAATGTGAACTAAATATGTTGCCTGCAGAATGGATGAAGACCTCAACGGAGTGGTGGACAGGTGGTGTCAATCAGAAGACACCATAATCACAACTGCCTTCCAGGCAGAAAATTCTGAATTTTGATGTGAATTTATTCACACAGCTCTTATTCATCAACTGTCAACTATTATTCTATCAGCACTAAAAGACTGAACAAAAACCCTCCAAATAGGAAGAAAGCTCTTAAAATTCAGCACAAGAATTTTCTTTGTTACATCGATTGAAAAAATAGTTCTTTATTGCAAGGATTTTCCACCTATAATTCTGTTTTGAAATTTAAGACTGCCAACCTTATACAATTATGCCAGTTGAGTAAAACCCAGGAAAAAATGTGGTCTTGGTTTAATTACAATCCTACAACACTATCTGGAAAATGAAAAGGAAGAGCAATCACCTCTGACCTGAGCACTACACTGTGAGTATCCCGGATTTCAACATTCTGGTATAACCCCAAAATGTTAGGCATAATAACAGACCAGCCAACCACTGTTTCTTAAGAAGATGATTTTCACAACAATAGTGAGTTTCAAAAAAAAAAAAAAAAAGCATTCTTGGAAATGCAAAAAGGCCACCACCCGCCTTTCCGGTAAATTCAAAACAAGCTCAATGACAATACCTGTATTACATTCTCTGAATTATTTCCTTCATGAACAAATCTACTGTTCATTCATGAACCAAGCACCAAGCTCTTCCAACCAAAAAGGAAATGAAATAATACAGGGTCAACTGTAACCCTCTGAAGTCTGTGCAGTAATAAGCCACTTCAACTTGTATTACATTTTTCTCATTCTTATCTCTTTTCTATTTTACTCCACAAATACATAAAAACTCCACTGCCAGCTAGGTATGGTAGTGCATGAATAGAGTACCATAGTGTACCCCTAACACTCTTGTAGGCTGAGGGAGAGGATCTCAAATTCAAGTCCAGCCTGTCTATAAGAGGAATAGGGATTTAGTTCAGTGAGAAAGCCCTGGGTTCCATCCCCAGCGCCACAAAACAGAACACCCATTCGGTTGGGAGAAAGTTAATTAACACTTAATTTTTTAAATTTTTGAGACAGGGTCTTGCTATGTAGTTCAGGGTGGCCTTGAACTCATGGAGATCCTCTTGCCTCACCCTCCTGAGTGCTGATGGTATATACAGGCATGTGCCACCACGCATTACCACCTCATCTGGAGACCCCATCCTTTATTCTTTTCCTCACAAATTAAACATGGACTGAGTGTTCTTTTGCCTTGGCAAGGTTTCTAGGCTGCCCTGTAATTTCAGTGTTTGAAGACTGAAGAGGCCCCCTCAGTTCCTGTCCTTATGAAAGGTCCTCTGGGCTTGGGCACAGCAGGTCACTGGCCTTTGCTCTCGGTGGCTATCATGCCATGAGGTAATTAACGCCTTCACTAACTGCAGGGCAGCCCTGGTTAGCAAGTCAGCGCCTCAAGGGCTCATGAGGGCACCTCGCTACACCCAGCAGGTTACTTACCTCCAGGGCTGCCTCTCTGTGTGACCCTCAGGGACAGGTTCCTGCTTACTGGTCACTCTGATGCCCATTTCCTACAATGGGCTTTGGGATCTCAGACGGCATTATCTGCAGGAGTCCCATACTTCCACCTCACCCAGAACCACCAGGGCAAGCCCAGGCCTCAGAACCCCTTCACATCCAAGCCTGATCTCTGCATTCCTCTCGGGGATAGCTCAGAGCTCTCCCCTGTTCCTCAATGTGTGACTGTGCAGACGGGAACAGCTACACTCACAGCTTACCTGCCCTAGGATCACTCACACACAGTCCCCAAGTCCCATTCTGCCTGGATCAATGGCACTCAGACCCTAACCTCCAGTCCCTGTCACCAGCCTACGTGCTAGGTCCCAAGACACCGCCAGTTCACACCATCACCTCTCTCTGGCCATAACCTGGTCCCCGTGGCTCCTTCTCTCCCGCTGCACTTAACAGTTCTGCTGAGACCAACACACTCCTGTCCCCAGGCTCTTGCCTCCCTCTCAGGGATGAACCAGTGTCCCACTGCAATGAGACAGCGTGGGAGCCATGAGGGTTTCCACTGCCTAATTCTCCAATGGAGGAAAGTGTAATCTTACTACTCCCTTGTTACTTACAGAAGAGATCCTGAAAAGGAACCTTGCGAGTTGAAACTACTTCACTGACATATTTAGCAGGCATGGCTAGTTTTTGTTTTGTTTTCTTAAAATATGTACTTTTAAAAGAATAATGCCAAGCCAGGCGAGGTGGCTCAGACCTGTAATCCTAGTGCCTGGGTAGCCGAGGCAGGATGATGCCCCTGAGGGCAAGGCCAGCCTGGGCTACATAGTGAGTTGAAGGCTGGCTTGGACTATAGCACAACCCTATCTCAAAAGAAAAAAAAAAAAAAGAATAATGCAAAATTTTACTGATATAATTCATAGCATGCATAGTTTCTGAAACATCAATTAGTTGCCACTTAAAGAAAACCACACAATAGGCCTCACATAATGAGAGGCAGCCACATGGGCCTCTTGGTGAATGCACCACACCCCCACGGTAAGCGGCTAATGCTATGCGTAGGCACCTGCCCTCATGCAGGGCAGCAGAGCACCCCTGCACAGTCCCATCCAGCCACCTCCCAGTCCTCCAGCTGCCAGGCTCCAGGAAGCCCTGGCTCTGTGGCCATCTAAAAGAAGAGTTCATTTTCTTTTTTCTTTTGGTTTTTTGAGACAGGATCTCACTTTGCAGTTCAGGCTGGCCTTGAGCTCACTGTGTAGCCCAGGCTGACCCTGAACTCACAGAGATCCTCCTGCCTTAGTTCCTCTCTGTGGCACCCTGTGAACACTGCCCTCTTCTGGGCTTTCCCTGGCTCTCAAAAACTCAGCCTGAGTAGTGCGAGGCTGCTGTAAAGGTTGCCTAACACACTTTCTGTACTTCTAGCAGGGCAGAGCAGCAGGGGAGCACAAGCCGTGTAGGAGCATGACCGGACTGCACTGCACTCCGCTGCCCCCCTCCCCCGCACCCCGCTGCAGGTAAAACCTGTACCCAGCAGCCATGGGCTCAGGGACAGCCCCTTTCCACCTCCAATCACCCATGCCCCCCGACACACACTCGCTTGCCCTACACCTGAGGAATCTAATAAGATGGATCTTTCCTGTCCCTGTGACTTCCGAGTGCCCCCTCACCACCAGAAAGTCACCGTCCTCTGCATGACTCTCCTGGGCCCTCAGAAGCCAGCTGAGCAAGGCAAGCCTTCCTTTTTACACTAGACACTGTAGCACCTTGCACACACCTCAACTGCTACTCCAGTCCTGTTTGGTTCTGATGCAGTTAGAGATCACTTGAGAGCAAGCACACTCCTGGGCCCTTAACCTGTTTCTCATTAAAGTACAATGTGACAGCATGGAGTGCATGCCTGCAGTCCCAACACTCCGGCAGGCTGAGGCATGGGGATCACAAGCTCAAGGCCAGCCTGGGAAACTAAGTGAGACCTGACTCAAAATAATTTAAAAAGGGGGGTGGGGGTGGGGATATAGCCCAGTATGAATGCCCTGGGTTCAATCCCCAATACTACAGTGCAATTACAAAAAAAAAAAAAAGGAAAAATGCTTGATTTGTGTTTTCTCGTGAGGTAGTCAGGGACTGAGAGTCAGGGACTACAGATGCCCAGCTAAAAGCAGGATGAAGCCTCACATCTCTGGCCTCATTTGTTGTCTCTTTTATTACCTGGGCTAGTCACTCGGGAAGTCTGTTTCACAAGGTTTATAACTCAAAATTCACCTAGTCTGTCTCCTCCTTCGACTGAGGACATCAAGATAAGCCTAGCTCTGAAGGATTTCAGGGATATCCAGTTACCAGCTTTTACAAAGTTCCAGTCCCAGAGGCCCCTGAAGCAATGCTGAAAAGCCTCTAGACACTGTCGTAGACCTGTGATCCCCTCAGAGTCCCCAAGAGAAGGCCACCCCAAGAGGAGATTGTACTCCCAATCAAGGACAAGCATCTCAAGGAAACCAAACTGCCCTTGAGCCACAGGATTCCAAACCAGGACTGAGGCAATGATCAACCAAACCCCAGCCACCACAGGACCCTGGAAGACTGGTGCCCACAGTGTGCTGGGTGCCTGGTCCTATCCTCCTCTTCACACCCATGCCTCTTCAGTCCCTCACCCGGAAGCCCTTTCCCCGTCTGCTCTTAACTTTCTTTTCTAAGGTGGCCAGCTTGATCGCCATCATTTTCTCTTCCTTTCCAATGAAAACTTTTTCCTGTAAATTTGTACTGAACTTTCATGCCTCAGTTTTAATTTCCATCATCACTAAAGCAAGGACGCATGTTCTCCACTGTTCTCTACCAGGCTGACGGATCCTTGAGGTCAAGGGCCAACAGAAAGGGCATTTTCCAGCACATGAGAAATGTTCCTTCAATGGCAACTCCCTGGTAGCTCCCAACCAACAAGCCAAGCAACATAGCAACCAATCTCCTGCCACCAGGGTTTAAAGCCCTCCTCTAAATCCCTACAACCACTCAGTTCCAAGTCCCTGTCAGTCTTGCCATTGCCATGCATCATGGTGCACCCCTGTACTCCCACCACTTGGGAGACTGAGGTAGAAGAATCACTGTGAGTTTGAAGCCAATCTGGGGTACATAGTTGAGACCTGGTCTCTAAAACAAACAAAATCTTGCCAGTCCTCCCCACCCACCTCCAACGTGAACATGGAACAACGTTCCTTCCACTGCTGGGTCTTCTGGCCTCCAACCTATACTATCCAAGGTTTCAGGCAACTTGTTTCCCTCTCAGAAGCCTCGCCTTACCCTGCTCATCACTTCCGGCCAGCAGCTCCCAACCTACCTCTCTCCAGTACAGGGAGCCCCCAACAGGCAGGCTTTTCTTCTTAATACAGTGAATTTCAGAAGACAGTGGATTAACATCTTAAAAGAAAACAAAGTAGCAGGGATGTGGGTGATGGGTTAGAGCCTCAGCACCACACTCATAAAAAAAAGACAACAAAGTAATCTACTTAATGGGGCACAGAACAGCTGACCTCATCCTACTCTGATCAGAGATAATACCAGCCAGTTTAAAAACTCCTCTTGGGCCCCACAGGGACAGTGGTGCATGCCTATAATCCCAGTCAGTATGCAGGAGGCTGAGGCAGGAGGAATGCCACTAGTTCTAGGCCAGCATGAGCCACATAGTGACTTCAAGGACACCCTGAATTATGGAGTGAGACCCTGCCCCATAAAACCAAAAATAAATAAACAAATATTTCCCCCCAAACCTGCTTCTCCACAGCTTTACTTAAAATACTTTCGATTTTGAAATGTTTGCTCTCCTTAATTTTTTTTTTTTTTTGGTACCGGGGATCAAACTCAGGACCTTGCACTTTTAAGGCAGGCTGCGCTGTGGAACCACTGAGCTAAATCCCTGGCCCTTCCTTAATTTTTTAAAAGCAAGTTCATGGTTTCTTCTTCCTCCCAAAAAATAAAACAAACTCCCAAATGAATCAAGAACAAAAAAGCCCTTGGGCGTGGCATTCAACCCTTACTCCTGAGTCTCAAAGCAAAAGAGGGGAAAAAGGATTTCTTGTAAGTGGGAGGGTTGGATTATGAGTAATATACCTTGAGAAGATAACATAACCCAGCAGGTGTCAGACTATCAAACTAGTCTAAGACACACCTCTTCCAATCAGCTTGGGTTACACTGTTCAGCAGGGAACAGGAGAGGGCAGAACGGGAAGGGAAAGGCAGGATGGGTGGGGCTTTCTGTGAAGCAAAGGAAGCACTTTCCATTCTTGGGGTGTCCTGAGTAAAAAACCAGTGGCAGGCAGAACACCCTGCAAGGGCATAGTCTAGACTACTGGGCAGGCTAAGGCTGACAGCTGCCACAGCGAAAATTAGGACCATAAGATGGGGTCGTGCCAGCCAGTGTTCTGTAGGTAGAGGAGTTTAGACTGGGTGAGAGAGGTGACAGGAGGCCCTAGGTCTCAGGAAGGCAGGGAGCAACAGAGTAAAGAGAAGTCAGGTGTGGTATCCCACGCTTAGAACCTTGGGAGATTGAGGCAGAAAGATCACCTGAACTACACAGAAAAAGTCTGTCTCAAAAAGAAAAATAAAAACAAAACTAAACTAATTAAGACATAGCTCAGTGATGTGTGAAGTCCTGAGTTCAATCCCCAGCACCACAAAAAAAAAAAAAAGAAAGAAAAAGAAAAATCCAGGGCCAGGGATTTAGCTCAGTGGTTCCGGCGCCTGCATCAAAAGCGCGATGTCCCAAGTTCAATCCCTGGTACCAAAAAAAAGAAAAAAGAAAAAGAAAAATCCAGGCCAAGCCAGGCCTGTAGTCCCAGCACTGAAGCTGAGATGGGGGGAATGAGTGTTGGAGGCCAGCATGGGCTACATAGTGACTGTCTAAAAACCAAACCAAACTGAAAGAAATAAAGTCAGTGAAAGCAGTACAGAACAAGAATGAAGATCTTAGAGCAAAATCAATGGAGAAGTGAGGAATGAATGTACAATAAGAGAATTTCTGGTGAAATAACAAAACAGTAATATAAACTTTTTAGCCCTGGGTAGTAAAAGAAATTGGACAGCTGAGGAAGAAGAAAGGGGAAGAATGGAAAGAAGCTAAATTTCATTTTTTAAATTAGACAACTAGGGCAGGCATCCAGCCATGGAGGTGCACACATGCAATCAATCCCAGCACTCAGGAGGCTGAGGCAGGAGGATCACCTCAAGTTCAAGTTCAGAGTGGGCCACATAGTGAGTTCAAGGCCAGCCTGAACTACATAGCAAGACTATGTCTCAAAAAACAACAACCAAAAATTTCATACAACCAATCAAAGAAATTAAGCAGAGGAAAGCAAATCTGATTCAACATCCACAATGTTTTAAGCTAAGCTTCGAGAAAATCATACAGCTAAGGATCCTATTTGCTCTACACAAAGTAGCAGCAAGGTTTTTTGGTTAAATCGAAAATCGTCAGGAGTTACAACTACTTAGCTCCTTCAAATTCTGTGCAATTTGTGAAATAGGATACAGGGTGGGGGGGGTTCTCTCATCACCTGAACAACAACTTGGACTCTAGAAACAACTCCCTGCCTCTGAATCCAGCGAAGGAAACAGGAAACCCGGAGAAACCCGGGTCCTGGAGGAGGGGTAAAGGGGATCAGGAAACATCACTCTGAAACGAGCCTCTAGGCTGCTCACTGGTTACTTCGGACTGAGCACTTCAGGAACGAAAATGCAGCCAGGGGTTTTCTCAAAAGTTCCCTGATCTGACTAAAGGCAGGAAGGAAAACCATCACCTAAAGCCACGCAAGTGTTCCCCCAGTACTCAGGGTGAGCAGGCTTCTTCCAGCCTTCTCTGTGCGACTCCCTTGCATGTACTCGTGATTAAAATGGGTTTTCTCCTGTTGTCTGTCTACAGTTTATTTAATAGACTCAATGACCGACTGATTTTGCAGACTAAATTACAGAACCTTCGGGGGAGACAGCCTTCCCTCCCCGACAAGGGACACCCTTTGTTGCTGTTTCCTGGCTGGGGAGAGGAAGGAGTGGATGGAAGTGTTGAGGAGGTAAAAGGCTGAAATGCTGATTAGACACAAGGTGAGTCACCACTTTGAGTTTCAGTCTCCCCAGCTGTTAATTTAATTTTAAAAAGACACACTGGACAATAAAAGCTACCTTATTGGACTTTAAGGGCTGCATCAGTCCAAGAATATAGCGGACGTCTAATGTTGTTATAAGCACTATTTAAATGTCGCTTGTTCATACATCAATATGAGGAATAATGTTATTTTAAACACTTTCTTTCTTCTGGCTTTTTGAATCAGGGTCTTGCTATGTACTCTAGGTTGGCCTTAAACCCATTACGTAGCTCAGGCTGGCCTGGAACTCGAAATCCTCCTCCTGCCTCAGCCTCTCGAGTGCACCACCAGGCCCAGCTTTAAACACTCCTGTTAGCCATCCCACCCCTCCTAGACCTTCGCATGGCGTTGTTACTCCCCATTGTGATTTCTTCTGGTTCTCAGTGTGGGCTGAGACCCCACGCCACAGAGACCCACCACTGTGGAGGAGGCGGGCGGGCCTGAGCGCTCTCAGGGCAGCGACTCGGCTGGCCCGGGGCCCCAGACTTACCTTGGCGCTGTGCACCGCCCCCCGTGAGCCCCGCAGCTGCAGCCAGATGCGCGCGGGCAGCGGCTCCTCGGCGCCCAGCGCGCCCAGCACAGCCAGGCTCACCCCGAAAAGGCCCTCGATCCGGCCGCGGCTCCGCTCCAGCAGCGCTGCCTTCGCAGCCGGAGCGGTGAACTCGTCCAGCACCCCGCGAGACGCCATGGCGGCCTCAGGGACCCCCGGCGGGCGGCGACGCCCCCTCACTTTGAGGCCACAGCGACTGAGCTCTGCCGCGGGCGTGAGTCCACCCCTCCCGCAGCTGGGCTACACCATCCCGCGGCCAGGGCCGCCACAGCCTGGCAACTGCGGGAAGCGGGCCTGACGCCCCTTCGCTCTGCTGCGCATGCGCACCTCACGCTGCCCATCCGCGAGGGGAGGGCGGGGGAGGGCGACTGAAGTTCCCCTGTGGCCGCCATATTGATTGAGGGCAGAGCCAGGGTTTCAAAGGCCTGCGCGTCCTTCTTTGATGAGGGCACCGGGCTTTGAGGTAATGTGGCGTATACACATTTCTGATTTGGGTCAAGATGGATCGAAGATCTAAATGTTAAACAGAAGCACTAAGTCTGCTGGAACATAAAGTAGGTAGAACTCTTGAAGACATTGGTGTAGACAAAGACTATGAACAAAACCCGGAACACACAAGAACTATCGCAAAGAATCAACAACTGGGATCTCATTAAAAAAACTTTTGCACAGCAAAAGAAGCCACCAACATAGTGAAGAAGAGACAGCCCACAACGTGGGCAATTTTTTTTGCCAGCTGTTACTCTACAAAGGACTAAACTAGAATATAGAAAGAACTAAAAAAAAAAAAATCAGACCCCCCCCTAAATTTAAAGACCCAATCCAATAATGGACATCTGAAATGAATAAAGACGTCTCAGATGAAGTAGAAATAGCAAATAAATATATGAAAAAAAGTTCAAAATCACCGACCATTCAGCGATGCAAATTAAAACACAGATTTCATCTCACTCCAGAAAGAATGGCTATCATCAAGAAATTAATCAATAACAAATACTGGCTGGGCTGTGGGGAAAAAGGAACACTTTTCCGATGTTGGTGGAAATGTAGACTGATGCAACGACTGTGGAAATTAGTGCGGAGATTCCTCAAAAATCTAAAATTAAAGGTTCCATTCAACCCAGCTATTCCCCTTCTTAGTATCTTCCCAAAAGAATTAAAAGCATCAGACCACAGTGATACAGCACACCCATGTTTATAGCAGCACAGTTTGTAATAGCTAAATCTTTGAAACAGCCCAAATGCCTGTCAACTGATGAATGGATATAGATATAGAAGATGTGGGGGGTTTTTATACAATGGAGTACTACTGTGCCATAAAGAAGCTTGAGACATTTCCAGGTAAATGGATGCACCTTGAGACCATACTCTTAAGTGAGATAAATTGGACACAATGTTTAAATACCGTATTGTTTCTCTGGTGAAGAAACTGAAAGTGGAAGTAAGGACCAAAACATATAATAGATATTGGGAAATGGAAAGAAAATGTCCAAATGAGAAGGGAAACACAGGAGGGGGGAGAGGGGAAGGAAAGAAGAGACAAGGAAGAAAAAGAGAATGAAGGAAAAATGAAAACAAAGCTTTTGTAAATAAGGAGGGGAAGAGGGGTTGAAGGGGGGTGGGAAAAAACAAGCAAAATATATCATGTACAGGTACAAAGAATGTTACCATTATCTATATCTAAAATGTACCAAGAAGTGTTTTGCTTTAAAAAAAAGATTTCTGATTCTGGACACATTTTTGATTTGGGACTGATTTCTGATTTTGAAGGGCATTTTTCTTTCCTCTTTATTTCTATTATTTTCTCTTCTTTTCCTGGTAGATTTTTGGTTTTGGTTTTGTTTTGTTTGAGACAGGGTCTTGCTATGCAGTTCAAACTGGTCTTCAGCTAACTGTGTAGCCCAGGCCAGTCTTGAACTCCTGGTAATCCTCCTGCGTGTGCTACTGTGCCAGTGAGATTTTCTCTTCTTTTCTCTTTTCCTCCACTCTTCTCCCCTGTTTTTCTTGCCTCTCTTCCTTTCTTTTCTTCTTTCCCTCCCTTCCCTCACCTTCTCTTATCCTCTTTTTTTTTTTTTTTTCTGGTACCGGGGATCAAACTCGGGTCCTTGTGCTTGTGCAGCAGGCGGCAAAACCACTGAGCTAAATCCCCGGCCCCTCTTATCCTCTTTATTTCTTCCCAAGAAAAGAGTAACAGGGAAAGAAGGGGTGGAACACTTTTTTGCATTGTTTGGGAAAGAAGAAAGTAAATCTATGGAGAATTGAAAAGCAAAAAAGTGAGAAAATTTCAGAAAAAGGTTTTTTTTTTAATTCTTTAAATTTTATGGTACTGTGGATTGAACCGAGGGAGCACTAAGCTAAATCTTCAACTCTTTATTTTGAGACATCTCAATAAGCAGCCTCAAACTTTAGATCCTCCTGCCTCAGCTTCCCTAATAGCTGGGATTATAGGCATGCATCACCATGACCCACTTGAAAATGACTTTTTTTCTGGGAGAAAGAAAAGGGTTTGTGTCGAAAGGCACAAAAGTAGTGTGGGTTTGGGGGCTCTCATGATCTTTTTTTTTTTTTTTTTTTGGTACCGGGGATTGAACTCGGTTCCTTGTGCTTGCGCAGCAGGGAGTGAAACCACTGAGCTAAATCCCTGGCCCGGCTCTCATGATCTTACTGTGGAATGAGGGCTCTCTGGGATAGTCTGCTCATTTATAAAATCAAATGTTACATTGGGTTATCTTTTCCAAATCTTAGATTTTCATTTATTCATTTATTTTCGAGTACTAGGAATTGAACCACGGCCTTCACACTGGGCTACGCTCCCAGCCCTTTTATGTTTTTTCTTTAGAATCTTGCTAAATTGCCCAGATTGGGCTGGAACTTGTACAAATCTTAGATTTTCTGAGTCCACGAAAACAAGTTGTGAAATGTGGGTTTCCTTCCACTGAGCCTGACACTGTACAAACTGTAGATGGTGAAGGACCATGGAATCTGAATGCTGGCTCCCCATCTGTAAATTGCAGATAACTATAGTAACTACTTCCTGTTGTGAATATCACCATAATACCTGACATAGTAAGTGGTCACTAACTATGAGCTGTTGCAATTGCTAAATTAGCATGTTCAAGGTCCACTGTCATTGAGAATTGTAGACAGGCAAGCTGAGCTGATGGGCTGGGAGGCTGCTCCTGGGGGTGGATCCTGCATGGAGAAGAGGATCTGAAGATGTTTGGGGTGGAAATGCCAAAGGGGAATGTGATGGTGAGAGGGGTTACCCCAGGTAGAGCCTGTCAGGGATCCTGGCTGCTGGGGTTTTCCAGGGCTTTCAAAAACTCCAGCAGGTATTCCCATGCCCAGTGAGAAGTGACTCAGCAGGGAAGCGAACCTCTGGGCTCCCAGAACCACCACTTCCTCTTCCTGGGCTTTTCCCTGCATATCCACACTCTTGGCAGCCTTGCTTCAGCAGGGATGAGTTAAGGCAGGTCAGGTGGGAAGCTGGGCCCCACTTGTGTGTTTCACCCAAAGCTGCAGGGATTGAAGGCTGCTGTCAACACACCCATCCTGAACTTCCTGTCTTCTCAGTGCACCCAAAGGAATTGTTATTGTTCAGTGATTGTCCAGGGCTTTCCCCAGGGTTGGTTCCTCTTTGTTTCCAGTGACTTCCAGGCCAGCTAGTCCTCAGTTGCTTTATGTGAATGGCTGAGGAGGGAGACTGCTATAAAAAGCACACAATAGCCCAGTCTTCTCCCCACCTCCTAAAAACCACCAACCATAAAACAACAGAAGTACTGCAAGTACACACTCATAAAGAAAGCTGGGAGATTGGGTGTGGTCATGCACATCTGTAATCCCAGCTGTGGTACTTGGGAGGCTGAGGCAGGAGGATCACAAATTCAGGCCAGCCTGGGCAATTTTGCTAGGCCCTGCCTCAAAATAAATAAAAAGGGCTGGGGATGTAGTAGATAGAGTATACTTACCTAGCTTGCACCAGACCCTAGTGCAATCCCCACCCCCGCCAAAAAAAGAAAAAGCTGGGGCATTCAAATTTTCAGAAGTCCCTCAGTTGGTAGCAAAGATAAACAGCTTTGGGTTTTTTTTCCTCCTTTAGAAGTCTTGCCAATTCATGTCTGGTCAACACTTCTCTTTTTCTTTTTGGTATCGGGGATCAAACTCAGGACCTTGCGCTTGCATGGCAGGCACCCAAACCACTGAGCTAAATCCCCAGCCCTATCAACACTTCTCTTTAAGGAACTTTCAAGGTTTTCTGAGTGTAGGAAACAAGGAGAGCGAGGGAGGGGGAGAGAGAAAGAGAAGTATCTCCCTTGCAGCTAGGCCTAGTGGCACAAGCCTGTAATCCCAGCACTCTGAGAGGCTGAGGCAGAAAGATCCCAAATTCAAGCAATTTAGTTATTTATCAAGACCTTATCTCAAAATAAAAAATAAAAAATGGGTTGGGGATGCAGTTCAGTGTGAAGATCCTGGATTTAATCCCAAGTACTGAAAAAAAATTTTTTTTAAATTTGGTACTGGGGATCAAACTTGGATCCTTGCACTTTCAAGACAGGCAGGCGGTGGAACCACTGAGCTAAATCCCCAGACCCTGAAAAAAATCTTTAAAAAGATAAAGTTCCTTGCCCCATGTGGTCTCCAAACTTTGGCCTCCTTGAATGACCAGCCTGGGCTGTCTGACTGGTCTTCCTGATACAGGAGATGAAAAATGAAAATATATCTCCCAACCTGTTAGAAGTCTGATACATCGAGTTTGTGTTCTTTAAAAATTGAAGAATGAATTCTAGGAACAAGGGAGGTTAAGAGTAGGAAAATATTGAGAAGATAGCTCCTGGGAGGCAGGAGGGGACCCCACTTTACACAAAGTTTTATAGAGCAAAACTCACATGGGTACAACGTGAGTTACAGCTATGATTAACCAATAAGGTCCCAAGTATAGTTGCTTACGTAACAGTGAGCCAATAGGGAAAGAAGTCACCTAACAAGGGTGCATGGAAAGAACAAAGACTTCTTCTAGGAAATGATGGGTCCAGAGGTCTTGGTCACCCACTGGGGTGACTGATGTCTATCTAGACTTCATTAGGCCCAGTGTTTGTCTTTTGAGGAAGTATGCAGGCCTGGTCATTTCATCTTTATCTTGAAGGATTTCTTTTCTTTTCTTTTCTTTTTGTTTTTGAAACAGGGTCTCACTATATAGTTCAGACTGGCCTTGAACTCACTATGTAGCCCAGACTGGCTTCAAACTCACAGTGATCCTCCTGCCTCTGCCTCCCGAGTTCTGAGATCATAGGCGTGCGCCACCACACCCAGCTCATCTTTATTTTGAGACTGGTCTCCAGCAGATGTGTCTTTAGTCACAGTCGTGATGTGGTTTTACCTTTGTCCTGACTTTCTCAAGGGCCCAGCCCTATCTGAATGCCTGTAATATTTCTTTCTTTTTTTTTTTTTACCTGTAATATTTCTTAGCTGTCTATATTCCCAGCTCAGGACACTGCTGCAGGGATCTGTTCTTGGAGTCTACTATGTTCCAGGCACTGTACTTCTCTCTAGTTTCCATAAGAGCTCCCTGAGATGGTATTGAGAAAAATCACGTCTCCTCCCTCCCATGCGGTCAAAGGGGCAGGTAGGGTCCCCTCTACTCTCAGCAGACCCACCTTACTTCACACACCAGTCATCTTCACTTTCCAGAGTTGTGATCTGCTGTCCACGTGTGCCACAGTGACATATAGCTGTTCTCCGTAACAAAGATGACATTTTGACCTCCACCTGTCAATGCCGGGACCACAGGCATGTGCCACCATGTCTGGCCAGGAATAGGCATTTGAATCCCAACCTTCTGACTGCTGAGTGCTCTGGCTTGCCATGCCATGACAAGTTTAGGATTTTTTTTTTTTAATGATAGTGGGGACCAAACCTAGGGGCTGTACCACTTAGCTATTCCCCTCCAACCCTATATATTTATTTACTATTTTTGTGGTACTGTTATTGGGTAGCTTTTTTCTAAAAAGTGACTTGCCAGCCAAATGTTACCAGGTTTGGGGTTGTTTCACCTCTTCTTCTGGAGTTGGATTCCAGGTTCTTTGTTCTCATCTCCAACAAAGAATTGAATGAAGTGAGCAAAAAGCAGTGGCAGAGTTTATTCAAGAAAGTAAGAGTGGCCGGGGATTTAGCTCAGTGGTTCCGCCTCCTGCCTTGCAAGCACAAGGTCCCAAGTTCAATAGCTGGTACCAAAAAGAAAGTAAGAGTGTAGAGTAGGAGAGAAACTGGCTCTGCAGAGTGAGTTTGGGCCAAGTAAATAGAAAAAGAGAGTGAGAGCAAAGATAAAAGTACAGGCTGCATTGGGCGTTGTGGTGCACACTTGGGAAGCTGAGGCAAGAGGATTGCTACAAATTCAAGGCCAACCTGAGCTACACAGCTGGCCTTGAACTACACAGCTGGCCTTGAACTACACAGCAAGACCCTGTCTCAAAACAAGCAAACAAACAAACAAAAGTACATGCTGCATCTGGGAATCAGTGTGGGCTATCATGGAAAGTTATGATAGCAAAGCCTTCATGACATCAATGTGTTGTTCTATGCTGTCTAAATCTCAGGGAAACCCTTGAGAACTTCTACATCCAGGTCCTGAGAGGCGGTGCTTTGATCCCAGGCCTCAGCCTGACATCAGGTCTAGGCCATCCTATTGAAAACCTGGCTCAAGTTCTGGCAAGAAATCCACGTGCAGGGCTTTGGGAAGTGTTCTGCACATGTGTCCAGGATCTTGTAGTTAACAGGTCACACCCACTTTCCCAACCAGTTCTACCATGCCCCAATCCCATGTCTCAGTACTGAGGTTAAACCCAGGGCCTTGGCACTGATCCACATCCCCAGCCCTTTTTATTTTGAGACAGGGTCTCACTAAGGCACTAAGTTGCCCAAACTGGGCTGGAACTTGCAATCTTCCTGCCTCAGCTTCCTAAGTCATTAGGATTACAAGCTCATACCACCACTCCAGGTGACAAATTTTTACATGCAACCAGCCCCATTTTCTTTGAAAATAAGCAAGAGGAGACAGTGTGTTCTCATACCCAACTCCTGGAGCTTGCACCCTGCTGGCCTTGGGGTATTGTTGAAAAGAGACACACATGTGGAATGTTGCTGTGCACATCCAGTCTGAGAAACTGACTCTACTCATCACCCCAGCCAGCGAGGTTCTTGCTGTAATCTCATCTAGGGCTTTAGATAACAGATAGGAATTCAGTCTTGCCTTCACTATGGTCCAGTTTCGTTTTGTTTTTTTCTCTGTGTGTGTCACCAGGGATCGAAATCAGGACCTTGTTCTTTCAAGGTAAACATGGTGCCACTGAGCTAAATCCCCAGCCCTCGCTCCAGTTTTAATAAACTCGTCGTTGGTGCTCAGAAAATGATAGCCTGGAGAATAGTGCTTTGGGGTGCTGAGGTATTTTTGTTTATTTATTTTTGTTTTTTTGAGATAGGATCTCACCATATAATCCAGCCTGGCCTTGAACTCACTATGGAGCCCATGCTGGCTTTTTTTTTTTTTTCTTTGGTACTGGGGATCGAACTTGGGACCTTGTGCTTGCAAGGCAGGCATCAGAACCACTGAGCCAAATCCCCGGCCCCATGTTGGCTTTTAACTTGATGTGATCCTCCTGCCTGAGTCCACAGGGTGCTAGGATCACAGACATGCACCACCACTCCCAGCTTCCTCTATTTTTAAGCAGTGTCTTAGTCACTTAGTCTCTTAGTCTCACTGCAGTTCAGGCTGGCCCAGGCTGGCCTCAAACTTATAGCAGTCCTCCTGCCTTGGCCTCCCCAGTGCTGGGATTATAGGCATGCACCACTATGCCCAGCTCATATATAGGTTTTTAAAAATCTGTTTTACTTAGCATAACATTCTTAAGGTTCATCCATGTTGTAGCATAATATACTGTCATATCTTTGTTCTTGATTGGTTTGAAAATTATCACATTTGGTACTCATATCTTGATGCAAAAATTTTGTTTAGGTACTGGTCATTGGGTTGGTACTGGACTTGCAGGCAAGCTAGAACTTGTCCCTGTGGATGACCACCTATGGATTACTTCATGAGTTGCTATGCTTTCCAGTCACAAAGCTATGTTTGCTACTTGTCATTTTTAGTACTCTTCATGCTTCCTGGAACTGATTTATGTTGAATACCAAGGTAGCTCTGTACTTGTTCCTTTTGAAGGCCAAATGATATTCATTTGTGTGGCAATAACATGTCTATCCTTTCATCAGTTGATAGCTATTCTGGTGAGCTCCACTTTTGTGCTATTAGGAATATTGCTGCTATGTACCTCACATAAGGGTTTGTATGGACTTATATTTTCATTTGTTTTGGGTATACTCACTTTCTGGGGCTTAGGCTAACTCTTGTGTTTTTGTTTTGTTTTGTTTTGTTTGGTACTGGGGATCAAACTCAGGACCTTGTGCTTGCCAGGCTGGAGCGGTGCCACTGAGCTAAATCCCTGGCCTGGCTGACTCTGTTTAACTTTTTGGACAGCTCCTGTGTTCAAAGATGCTGTGCTACTTTGCATTTTCACCAGGAAAGTAGCAACGTATATATTCCCCCTTAATCCTCACAGTAACTCTAAGAATTGGGTTATTATCCTCATTTTATAAGTGAGGATTCTGATGCATAAGAAGGTTCAGTATTTTCCTCAAAAATCACAGAGCTAAGAAGTGACTGGATCAGGTTTTTTTTTTTTTTTTTTTGATCAGGTTTTAAAACCAGAGAGTTTGGTCTCAGGGGCTGTTCTTCATGATAACACAGGGTGACTTCTACAAGAGGGTACCTCAGTGGATATCAGCAAAAATAGGTAACTGGTAAATCAGGCACAGCTTCAAAACCTCTCTTCTTCCTTCTATCTTGTGATATTTAACACACAAATCAATCATCTAAACCATGTATATGATCTTTCTCCTCTAGCCGGAAGGCAAAGAACAAAGAGAAGTAAAAGGGGAAGGGGGTGAAGCATGCCATGGTGATGTTGTTGGTGAGACTTCAAAACTATTCTAAAGGAAAAATTAGGTGTGGTCGAGACCCTGTTTGAAAGCTTTTTCTAGCTGGGAAATTCTTACATTTTCACGTCTGTCCTTAGGTGCTCAGATACCACATATAGTTGTGGGTTCCTTTGTTTGTTAGCCCAGTAGATGCCGCTGGTGCCCTTTCCTCATGATCGGAAAGGGTCCAGGGGAGAGGAAGCCTGGCTGTCCAGTTTCATATGCACCATGAGACTCCTTAGTGTCCAGAGATGGTGATCTGTAACTTTAAAGACCTGCTTAGATGAGTATTTTTTCACTAAGTGGATTTTACAAGTTATTTTCTTTGAACATGCATGCATTTTATTTTATTTTTTTTCATGCATGCATTTTAAATGTAGACTCAGGGATTTGTCTCTAAAGGAGCTATAGTCATAGTAAAAATAACCACTCTGCAAACTGTGAAATGAATGAAAATCCTAAACAGAGTAGAACATCAAGGCAGTCTACAAATGGTGGTTGGAACCAAACATAAGCAATTTTCCATTTAGCAGCAATACTTCAATGCCAATTTTGTCTCTTCAAACTGGACATGTTTCACTTTGAAACTTTGTCAGGAATCGCCTGGAAAGGGGGACAGCAAGGGCTAAAGAAAAAAAGACTATAGAGACTTTTGTAATTTCAAAGTATATGCTCAGAGTGGCCAAAGACAATGACTCTCTGAGCTAGCTGCTATTTACTGGGTACACACAATAGTTGGAGGGCATATCGGGTGACTTGTAGGGCAGCAGTGATCTTATGTCTGATCCTGTGCAGATGCGAATCTCATGCTGATGAGGGTGGAAAGGAGAGCATTCCCACCACTGTAGGTGGGATGGGCTGAGCTGATAAGGAGATCCTCCATTCCCAGGTGAAACCTTTTTCTTTTTGTATTACTACTTGGGTTCTCCAGGAACCAGGATGCCTTCAGCTGATGTAATCTTGCCGTTGAGCACCACAGCATCACAGACCATTGAGGCCTCAGCTGTGACAGGTGGAAAAACAGAGTTATGTTTCCTCCTTCCATAACCCACTCTCGGGCAAGGCAACATTGAGCCTTAGACAGCTATAGTCATACTTTAATTATGAAATGATTTTTCCCCAAAATTTATGTATAAATGCTCCCGACAAAACTTCATAAATTTTAGTTGCTTTAAAACTGCATAAAATAGGGAATGACATAAAACTAATAATGGTCTGGGAAATCTCCCATTACCTTATGAATAGTAAAGGAACAATTCTAAAACTGAGGCAAGGTCCTAGGATGTAGTGGGTGTTGGACCCCTTGCTTAGCATGCACAAGGCCTTGGGTTTGATCCTTAGTATTAAAAAAATAATTAAATTATGGAGACGATCTTGGGTGGATACATTAGTGTGGAATTGCTGTGTCAAAATAGATGAATATTTACTTGTTCAATTTTTCTAAAGTGGCTGTGCGACTTCACGCTCCCACCCAAAGAGAATGGATGTTCAGGTTGCCAAGAGTGGGTGGCTCTCTCAGTGTCCCCTCTCTGTGTGAACCCATTCCTGTTCTATGTGGAGCTTTCCCATGAGTAGTAGCTTTAGGTTCAGAGCTGGGGATTTAGCTCAGTGGTTCTGCCGCCTGCCTCACTAAGAGCAAGGACCCGAGTTTGATCCCCGGTACCAAAAAAAAGTGTACAGTTTGTTTTGGTACCAGGAATGGAACTCAGGGCTACATCCCTGGCCCTAGCTTTAGTGTTTTCTAAAGCTCAGATTATGTATTTATTTTTATGGTTTTTTCCTGATGTCTGCATCCTAAAAGATTTTGGTTTACCTAAAGGTCCCCCGGGGGGGCGGGGCCTGGAGCGGGGGGGGCTGGGTCGTCGTGGGCGTGGCGTTTGGGGGTAGGGGCGGGGTCTGGAGGCTGCCGGCTCCCAGGGAGCATGCTCTGTCCAGGCTGTGGAGGGGAGAGGAGGGGAGGGGAACGAGCCGGGCGGAGCGCAGGGCTACTGAGGAGCAGCAGGGCGGCTTTCTCTGGAGCAGACCTTGCCGGCTTGGTCTGCGGAGCCCCTCGCTCGAGGCCGCTCGTGTCCTGAAACCGTGAAGGCGGGGCCGCGGCGGTCCCCACGAGAGGCTGCGGACGCTCGGGCGGAGTGGGCCCCGGTCCCGCTCTGCTCTCCTGGCTGCGACCTCGCACGCGCGCAGAGCTGGCTTAGGCCGGAGTTCAGGGCTTGGCACGGATTCTCCGGGTCAGCGAGTCTTTAGCTCCCTGGACGGTCTTAGTTATGGCTGTCGCTTATCGTGGGTCCTTGCTTACTTATTCCCTCATCCACGGAATCAGGTTTTTCTTCTGTTGTGACTTCTAGAGTTTTACAACGTGGTCTTTCACATCGAGGCATTTAATTCGCTCGGAATCTAATGCTTTGCCTGGAAGGATGCTCCCAGATGCCCAGGACTGAACAGTTGTGTTGCTCCTCTGTCCAGCCCATCCTGCCTCTGCAGTGTCCGCTTTGTCGGAATCCGGTTCCTATCCATAGCTGCTTTGTTTCCGGCGTTTCTACAGCTTGGGTGGTTCTTTTTGCCAATTATTTTAATCTCCTATTATGTCATAATATCTAGTGGAAAGAGGACCTCTCTTCAGGAAGACCTGTGGACCATTCTACGTTACTCCTAATTTTACACCTTGCTTCCCAAGTTCTAAGCAAACTCATAGGGCTGAGAACTAATGTCTTTGCAATATTGAGTCTTCTCTGACAAGATGCACTGATTTCGGTCCTCTGTAGTCTTTAACAAAATTTTATACAGTAACTTTATATAATGCACATAGAATGTGTACATTTTTGCTACAAAATATTTATTCCTGAATCCTTCAAATTTTGGTACTGTTGTGAATTACATGTTTTAAAAATAAAATTTTAGAAATGTTGCTTTTGAATACCAATTTTGGATTCAGTAGTTTTGGTGAATTTTCTGATTAGTTTTATTTATTTAGTGGTACCAGGGATCGAACTCAGGACCTTGCACAGCTAAGTCCCTGGCCCTCTGATTAGTTTTTTTTTATTTTTTTGGTACCGGACATCGAACTCAGGACCCTGAGCTTGCAAGGCAGGCGTGGTGCCGCTGAGCTAAATCCTCGGCCCCCGCTGATTAGTTTTAAACAGGTGGTTTTCTTCATGTTTTCTACAGAAAGTCTTATTATCCGTAAATAATGACATCTTTGCTTCTCCCTTTTCACATCTTATGCCTTATGTTTCATGCCCTTGTACTTTCTAGAATCTCTAGAATGATGCAGAATAGGAGAAAGTTTGTGCATCCTGGTTCTGTTCCTGACTTGGAGGAAATCTTTTCAATTTCTCGTAGTGTTTGTTCAAGGGTTTAAAAAAAATGAATGGACATTGAATGCAAGTCAAGTAGTTATTTTTCTTTTCTCTGGAAGTGAACATCAGTTTGGTTTTGTTGAAGTGTTAATATGATAACTTAAATCAATTTTAAATAACTGAGGAGTCATGGGGGTTTTTTTATATACTTTGCAGGATTTGTTTTGCTAATATTTTGTATAGGAGTTCTGTATTTATGTTCATGAGTGAGCCTGCCCTAAATTTTTTTTTTATTGTGTTTTCATTTCAACTGTACCTCAGAGGTTTGGTATTAAGGTTATGCTAAGCTTGTAAGAGGAGTTGGGGTGTTGCCGGGGATTTAGCCCAGTGGTTCCGTCGCCTGCCTCGCAAGCGCAAGGACCCGAGTTTGATCCCCAGTACCAAAAAAAAAAGATGAATTGGGGTGTGTTTCTTTCTTGTTCTGTTGTTTGAAAGAGTTTGTGCAAGTTTGGAACAATCTGTTCCTTGAATGTTGGTAGAATTTATTTTTCTTGGCTTGGTTTTTGTTTTCTTTTTTTGGTACTGGGGATCAAACTCAGGACTTGCGCTAGTGAGGCAGGCGGCGGCACCACTGAGCTAAAAAATTCCCAGCCCTTCACTCAGTTTTCTATTCTTTTTTATTTTTGGTACCAGGGATCGAACTCGGGTCCTTGCGCATGCGTAGCAGGTGGCGAAACCCCTGAGCTAAATCCCCGGCCCTTACTCAGTTTTGATAAGGGGTATTTTGAAGATATATTTTCAGAGCTGGCAGGGGTGGTGCATATTTGTAATCCCAGCACTCTTGGAGGCTGAGGCAGAAGAATAGCAAATTCCAGCCTAGCCTGGGCTACATAGTGAGTTCAAGGTCATCCTGGCTGCCTGGCAAGACCCTTACATAAGATCTTTTGCACTCCAAATTTTTAATTATTATGTAAAGCCCTTGTTTAATTATCACAGCATCTATGGGTTAACCTTTTTATTTGCAAAATTGTTATTTATGCCTTCTTTTTATTTCTTGGTCATTTATTATAAACTCCAAAAGAAGCAAGTGCATGTGTAACAGGGGCAGAGCTCAGAAAGTTATCAGTCACCTTTTGGAGTCACTTTTGTCATGGTTTCTAAATTAATTGCATTGCATTAATTGTGATGAATATATGGTCTTTGTTATTCATTTTCTTATTTTTGAAGGCTAACTTTATAACTAACCATGGAGACAAGCTTTGTTGAAATGTTCCATATGCCTAAAAAGAATGTCATCCTTCATTATGTGTAGTAATCTTCGTCCTTTAGGAGGTGAGTATGTACCAGGGATCGAACTCAGGACCTTGCACTTGTGAGGCAGGCGCCCGGAACCACTGAGCTAAATCCCCAGTCCTGGATTAAGTGGTTTTTTAAAAAAATTCAATACTTTAGTTTCACTCCCCTTCCACAAAGCAGGCATTGCTGTTATATACATTTTTGTGTAACTTTATCTCCTTTTTTCAGTGTCTCTATTTACCATTGTTACAGTTGAATGGGCCAATAATAAATAGTCCAGGTTCTTGTGGAGAATGAGGAAAGAATTGCCAACAGGCCCCCAATGGTAAGCAGTAAGTAGCTACCTTTATTGAAGATAAAGGAAAGGTAGCAGCAGCAACAGGAAAAAGAGAAAAAAGGGCCAATAAATAACTCAGGCTTTCAGCATTTAAAGGCCAGATACATCTGGTTTTAGGTGCCTCCCACTGAATCTCCCTTGGAGCCAGAGCTCTGCTGCTTAGGACATGGGGAACTCCTAGGCTTTTGTTTCATTTTGTACTTCTCTTAGGGTACTGGAAGCAGGAATAACCTTTGGGTGCTTTTTAGGGTTGCGGGGAGAGTGACTGACTAAACTCCTTTGTTTCTATCTGTACTACCAGGTCTTCTAACCTTCCTTCTTAAGAATTTGTCTTTATCCTTATTTTAATGGGTGATGTGCCAGTGATAAATTGCCTCAGACTTTATGTGTGTGACAGTGTCTTTATCTTGCTTTAGTCCTGTCTCATTCTGGAGAGCCTTTTAGCTACTAGAGGACAGCTCTCCAGCTTGGCAGTTGTCGGCTCTGTGCCCATGGAGATCTTGTCTTCTGTCCTGGCTTCTTGGCCCCTGATGCCAGCACTGCTGAAGCACACTCCCCTGAGCTCGGAGCTGATCCAAGTGCTCTCGCTGGATTTCTTCTGTGCAGTTGTGCAGTTTCATGACAATGTGTCTGGGAGTGTGCACTTATGTGTCACACCTAGGACTCCCTAGGACTCCAAGATTTGTTGTCTGATGGATTCTCTGCCGTGATTGCTACTATTCTTTCTCAATCTATTGTTTCCTCTCTCTACTTCACTTGCCCAATGCAAAAGTCTTGTCTCCTGACCTCTATTTCATTATTTCTCGGTTGCCTCTGTGAGCTTCATGTTGGCCCATTTATGAAGCTATCTCCTAAGTCATTAATTCTCTCTGTTTCTAACTTGATGTTTAATCCAGCCAGTGAAGTTTTATTTATGTTTTTCATTCTTTAAAAGTTCTTATACTATTCTTCAAACTTCTGAGATCTGAATTTATACATCCAGCTTCTGTGTAGGCTTAAGTGTTTTCTCCAAACATATTATTCATAGTACTTAATGTTCTACATGTTGTTTTTTGTTTTGTTTTTTAGACAAAGTCTCACTCTGTAGTTCAGACTGGCCTGGAACTCACTATGTAACCTAGGCTGGCCTCAAACTCACAGTTCTACTCCTGCCTCAGCCTCCCAAGTGCTGAGATTATAGGCTTGCGCCACTACATCCAGCCTTACATGTTCTTAATATTTATTATTTTGTTGTTTCCCCTGGTTCTGACTAGTGGTGCCTTGATTCTTTATGTATTTTTAATTTTGAATATAAGCTGCTTATTTTCTTTGGATTTTTTTCCCCTAGGATTTACTTTAAGGCACTACCAGTCAAGACAAGGTTAAAGTCAGTTCTCACCTTGAAGTTTGGTTTTGTTTTGCTTTTTAATCAGAGGTGGTGTAATTTTGGGGCACTAGGTCATGTATAGCCAGCTAGCAGTTATGGCTCATGGGAGATCTTGTCTCTTTCCTTCCCACCCAGTGCCAAGTAAAGGACAGGATGTCTCGTTATTACCTCTTGCCTTTGTGCAGTCAGGCTTATTCCAGCCTGTGGTGACCCTGAAGGCATTGCCCTTTGCAATCATAGATTCCTGGCTTGGCCCAGGCTCCTCCCTCCAATTCCCTGCTCTCTCACCATAGCGGAAGCTCCAGGTCTCCAGGATTTGTGCCCCAGTTTCCTGTGACATGTGGCTTTGGTGGTCATTCACCCTAGGATTCCCACTTCCTTTTTGTTCAGTATCTACGGATTCCTCACTCTGTGTCAGGTGGTCCATGTGTGAAAATATTTATTTATTTTTTGGTACCAGGGATTGAACTCAGGTCCTTGTGCTTGCAAGGCAAGCGCAGGAACCACTGAGCTCAATCCCTGGCCTGATATTTTAAAACATTTTTGCAGTGGATTTGTTGCTTCAGTAAGATATGTGCTTCCTGATAGCAAGTCTAATCTAGGCTCTGCTGCTAGAAAGCAGCTCTGTTTATTTTTTTTCAATTCAAGAGGAGACCTTCCTACTTCTTTTGGGATTGTTGTGAAAATCTCAGGAAAGAAGAAAAAGAGGAGTCAGGGCATTCAGAGCTTATCTGTTGTGACACTCCAGAGTTCAGTGGCCTAAGAATGTGTACATTGTCCTCAGCTCAGGACCAGAGTTACTGTATTGCAGGGTGGGGTGGAGCTATAGAGGGAGAATAGAGGTGTCCTGAGACATAGAAGGAGACTGCTTTTTATTTACACCATTTGGCAAATAGATCCATAATTTTCTTTTCTTTCTTTCTTTTTTTTTTTTGGTACCGGGGATCAAACTCGGGTCTTACCGATTATGAGGCAGGTAGCAGAACCACTGAGTTAAATCCCCAGCCCTATAATTTTCTTATATCAAAGAGAAAACTGAGGTTCTGTAACATTGCAACTAGGTTAAGATGGGGAATAAGTTAGAAGTAATATTTATATTTGTGAGAAAATATTGGTACTGAATTGAGAAGTGTTAGTTCATACAGCATGAACTCTATAGCAAATTACTTATACTAAGAAGCAAATAATTTATTAGCTTTAGAAATGGAACAAAAATATAGGAGCAAAGATGGCTGGGAATTGGGGAAGGAGGTTTCAAGGGTTTTCTCTTTTTCTTTTTTTAAATTTAAATTTAAATTTTATTTTTTTTGGTACCAGGGATCGAACTTGGGAACTTGCGCTTGTGCGGCAGGCAGTGGAGCCACTGAGCTAAATCCCTGGCCCTTCTTTTTTTATCATTATTTATTTATTTTGGGTACCGGGGATTGAACTTGGGTCCTTGCACTTGCAAGGCAGGCAGGGCACTGAGCTAAATCCCCAGCCCGATGTTTTCTGTTTTTAAAGGAATCAGGGAAAGCGAATGAGTAAGGAATGGAGCCCTCCTCCAATAGGATGCTTTCGCCTTCTCTGGGGCGAAGGTTCTGAGGGCAATGGATGGGGACCCAGGCGTCTCCAGTCACTGAACCTGGACTCCTTTCCTCACTTAGAACATGGTGACGTTGGCTTTGGCTACTTGAGATGTAAGCAATTTCGATTCCTCTGCAAGCACCCAGATCCCGTTGGAAATCTCCACCATCCTCCATTGTTGTTGGAGGAACCCTCTGGATTGCTCTTCTTTGAGCTCTTTGAGGAGAAAGTGTATCTGCTGCCTTTGAAGTTTGGCTCTTTCCCTGGACACCTGCTCATAGGCCACCTCCCAACACTGTGCTTCCCTGGCCTCCTCCTCCAGGCGGGCCTCCTTGAGAGCTGCCTCCAAGGCTTCATGCTTTTTGAAGTTGGCTGACCTTGTCCAGGAGTTGGCATTTTTCTTGAATGAGTCCTTCCAGCTTAAGAGCGAGCTGTTTTTCTCTCCTCATTGCAAGCCGACGTCTAAGGGAGTGAAAAATCCTCCATAGAAGCAGGAGACCCACAATGGCTGGAGCCTCCATGGCCAAGGCTGCTTGGACAGTTGCCTCTGCCAGAGTACTGGCCTAGAATGCTTGGTGTTTGGTTCAGAACCTGGCAACAGGAGTGGACCACTGCTGAGACAGCTTGGGGGGTGTACACCTGAGGAAGAGACCCTGGAGGGTATCCCAGGCTCAGCTCCCCAGTGCTGGAGGATCCTTGGGGTCCCTTATTATGCTTTCCATCCTGGAGCAGCACTGGTCACACATCTTTTCCATGAGCCTGAAATGCACCCTCTCCAAGCCACCCCCCCCACACCCTTGGTTCCTGCTTGGCTAGATCTGAGAGGGGGGCAAAATCACCTTTCAGAGTCTGTAGAAGCGAAGCATCAATAAGAAATAAATCTTTCAGAGACATATAGCATGTACTACTGTCAGACCAAATATTTTATGCTATTTGTGAAATAATCTTGAAGAAAAGTTCTTTGCTTACAAAATGATGTGGTTGCTTCTTCCAGAATTAATATTTTCATCTGAAAGCTGCAAATATCAATGGCTCTGTCTAAGGATCTATCTGGTGTTGCTTGTTCACCTCAGAATGGTTTGCACCAGAACATGCTAGGGAATATTGGTAACTCCTTCCTTACATTATAAATACTCTGAAAAACTTGATCAAATATGCAGAAAAATTGCATGTCATTAGAAACTATTCCTCCAGAGAGCTAAGAATGATGACCAGTGAAAGTAAATAGCTTCCAGGTGGCCCAAATCCTGCTCCTGGCTGAGACTGGGAGGAAATGCTCACCTGGCTGCTGTTCTTTTTCTACTGCTCCCCGTCGTGGAATCTCAATTCTGAGCTTTTGGGTCAGGAGGAATTAGGGTTGGGCCTGGGTGGGCTTTCAAGTTCTGCAGGAGCCTTTTCCCACAGTGACCAGGCCCAACTCCCTTTCCCTAGCAGTAGCCGTTCACAGGCCTACCTCCCACATCATGAGTCAGCACTTAGGCTTCAGACCTGGGTGGTCTGGGCCTCTAGCAGCCCATGGGTGGGGTGGGACAGAGCTTCCCACAGAGTCACAGGGCTGAACCTCAGGATACTAGATACTTTGGTTTTTAACATCTGTTTCTGGGAGTTGACACTGATGGAAATTCCAGCTAGTGAGCACAGAAGTCAGTCTCACCTCTTATGAGCATACCCGGGTCTCTGATAAGTCTGAGAAGATTTCTCAAGGCCTCAGCTTTTAGGGCTGTGGAGCAGGAGAGCAGTTCTGTTTGGAGACTCTGCTCATCAGGTTTCCTTTGAGCATGGCCTGCAAAGTTCACCCCTGAGTTCACCACTCAGTAGGGAACACAACACCATTCAATAGGGTGACCAATTCCCAGGCTCACATGGAAGCAGCTGATTATTAGATGAGTTATATTCATCCAGTGTGTAGTGACGTGAATGAAAACAAAGACTGAATTCTGCATGCAGCAGTTCATCTGTTTATTTGGAAAGAAAATGATTGTGATAATAGTTAACATACTTTTTCTGCTTACCATGTGAGCGCGGTTCAGAGCTTTTATATTCACCTTCTCAGGTACCATAAGGAAGATATAATGACCAGCCTTGTTTTCCAGATAGGCATTGCAGATTAGGGATATTACACTACCTATAACACTCTTGGGCTGTAAAATCCCAAATTGTTTCAAAACAGAGACACAGTTAGGATTCCAACCTAGGTGTCCGAAGGTTATAATCACTGTTCTGTCCAGGGGCAGAACAAAGACTTGGCTCAAACACTTTCTGAGACAGCTGGGGCAACTGATTGTTCATCAGTAATACTTGCTCTCTTTTTTTCTCATGAAAGTCATAACAAATATGAGATCATTGCTGTGAACGAATTTAGTGGATAAAAGCTTAATATGAATCACAATGTCCATATTTTTGTCCACCCACTGTTCAAGTGTGTCATTTGCTCATTGAGATTGAAGTACTTCAAGGACAGTCAAGAAAGTCTCACTCTGGCTGGGGATGTGGCTCAATGGGAGAGAGCCTGCCTTGCAGGTGAAAGTCCCATGGCATTCCCAGCATCGGGGAGAATGTCACCCCAATCAAAATGGATGGTTTCTGGAATGCATATGATCAGGGCTTCTGAATAGCTAGTGTCCAGGCCATCCTCGTTTACATGAGGACTGACATTAATTCTAGATCCACCCAAAGCTGATGGATTAAGAATGCCTGTGTGAGTGGTGACTATTCTATAGGCAGGCATACTGGTAGGGTGTGGATGGATGGCTCTGGTGGGCACATCATGGTAGGGCCATTCACCCTGCCTGATCTATTGTGGAAATCCCTGATGTGCCACAAGGGAGATGTAAGGCAGGAATGGTCCACAGAGATCAGGATGACAAGTGGAAACCACACTCCTGCAGACCCCTGCCTCTTGTGCAGCGGGGCAGGAATCACCCTGAGAAAGGTCTGGAGGTGTTCCAGGTGAGCCACATTCCCCCTGCTTGTCACCATGGCAGCCCACTCTGCTGCACTCCGCACCAGCCCTGCCTTGGACCCAAACCCAAAGCTGAAAGCAATGAGTGCTAGAAAATCTCAGTACCATCAGCCCATGCTCCCCAGGTATCTATCCCACTCTTTCTGACTGAAAGTTTCTACAAGAGTTTATGGAACTCTGTTGTTTGTTTTTGTGGTACTAGGGATTGAGCTCAGGGCCTTCACACTGAGTTAGATTCCCAGCTCTTTATTTTTTATTTTGAGGCAGAGTCTCTCTAACTTTCCCAGGCTGGACTCAAACGTGGGTCCTCCTACCTCAGTCTCCCAGAGTACTGGTGAAGATCAGGAGCTGCACTCATAGGATGCTCCTTAGCACTGTGACCAGGCCCTTGGTGTTAAACATGGGATCTGTGTATGTGCCCACATGCATACATATACCTCTCCCAACAGTGGAGTCCTGGGTGCAGAGCACGTTCTCCTGTACCCACCACTGCTCATGCTCGCTCTTTCCCTCTGAGCCACCCCTACACCAAGGCTGCTCTCCATCTGCCACTGGGCTGGGGTCCAGGGATGGAGGCTCCCAGCAGCCCCTTCTGTGTACAGGCCCTCTGAACTGGCCTCGACCAGGATCAGACTCCCACACTGTCCTTGTTCTGGGGACATCTTGCCATCAGGGTACACCTGACCCCACAAGCTTACCCCTGACACACATGGAACCAGCTCCCCTCCCGGGGCTGTGAGTGGACTAGATGGTTGCTCCCTTGCACAGAACCTGGCCCGCAGAAGATTCACAATTGACACTAGTTGGGTGAGTGAAGTGAAGCAACTGCATTAAATCAGCAGGAAGCTAGGAGAGTCTGCTCTTCCTTCTCACCATACCTGCTATGTGTGACCTCAGGCAATCTCTTTGGCCTCAGTTTCCTCATCTATAAAATGGGAGCAGTGAAGAAACCTTGCTCTCCAGGGTGGGCACTCTCTGCTTGGCACAGTAGACACCCAACACCTTATCTCCATCCTGTTTAGGAAAGGGCTCTCAAACTGCCAGATGCTTCCCAACTGTGAATCACTGGTTGTCTGCCCAGGGATTGCATCTCAGAGAACAGCTTTATAACTGGAACAGTCCACACAGTGCACAAAGCCAACAGTAATTAGAATAATCATCTTATTGAGCATCTGTGAAATGCCAGAACCTAGGCCAGCTACATTAAATAGGACGTCATGGGCACTATGGGTCCTCATCACTTCCATTTTGTAGATGAGAAAACTGAGGCACAGGGAGGTTGGCTACTTCTGCGGTCATGCAGCCATGAAGCAGAGCAACCAGGATGTCTCAGCCCAGGATCCCAGGCTTCTCACTTCTGAAACCAGCACTCCTGTGGGCCGCAAACCCCAGGTGGCCTTGTAGCAAGAGCTCTTGGTGCCAGGGGATGGAGTCAGAAGAGGAATCTGGCAAACCGGGACTTTCCTCATACCCATCCGGTCCCTAGGACTTGGGACTCTGGTCCTGTGCAGCCTCTCGTGCACTGTCCCTCCCAGCTCCTGTCACACAACACTCAGTGTTCCCACCCAGTGAAGGTTTGTAAAGGCACTCAGTAAACAATGCAGCCTGTGGGCTTCTGGGAAGACTGAGCAGGGTACAGGCGAGGGCCTCTCCCATCCTCAGGCCCCATCTCATCTGCTGTTTTCCAGCATTGTCCTGCGTGTACCCGTGTGAGCTCACACCCATCTGTGTGCCCAGAGTCCAGCCTTGTGAAGGGCTCCACACACATGCCAGTGCATAGCCATCTCCACTGTCCTGATTTAACAGTAAGAAAACCCATCTAAGCTTCCCCTCTCAGGCTCCCTTTTGTTAGCAAGCCAGGATGCTGAGCTCCTGAGCTGCCCTCCTTTTTCCCCAGCCCTATCAGTCACTGTTTTATAGATTAGAGCTCTGCTAGTGCTCACTCTCCATTTGGCCAGGTGGGTTCCATGCTCCTCTGGAACCTACATCTGGTCACCTGGGGCTTCCTGTGCTGCCTACAGCTGTCCGAACAGCATTCTAAAGGCCACTGGCTCCCCCAGGCCCTGTGATCCTAGAGCAGATGTGCAGGTGCAAGTCAGCATAGGCTGCCCACGGGTCAGGCTCTGCCTGGGATCCTGGACTTTTGTCCACTGCTCGCCTTCACCCACAGCAAAGAGGAGATAGAGAAATCACTAAGATGTCTTCAATCATCCAAGCTCGGGTGTCTGCTTGGGGTGGCACCAGGGTAAGGGTATGAATGGCCCTCTCAGCTGCTCTCTGAGGACTCCCATTTCTGCTCTCACCCAGGCTGGCCACTTGGGGACAGAAGAGCCGTCCTGGCCTTGGCCTTGAGCATGAGGTTCTCCTTATTCAATGCTGCACTGAGGGAAGTTGGCACCGCAGGTGGCACAGGACTTGGGGATCAGGGTCTCACAATGGGAGGTTCCATGTCCAGCCAGACAACTGTGCTTGGACACCACAGTCTCAGGGGGAACAGCCCAGGTGCATCAGGAGGCCCCAGGCCACTCGTGTCCCCTTGTGGGAGAGGACACAGCTCTGAGGGGGATCTCAGGCTCCTTTTCACAATGCAACTCCATCAAGCCCCTCCCCACTGGCTCAGTTGAATGGTTATTTGTTTATTATCCTGCTGTGTTAACTTCACTGCTCTGTTTTCTGGACTCAATTCCCTGACCCCACACCTTCACAATGACAAGGCTCCTACTGCCCTGCAAGGAAGAGCTACTTTCCCTCTCTTGGTGTAGACCCCAGACCTGTCCCCACTGCACCCATGTGGCACCCACAGGGCCTCAATGTGTGGCCACCAGGGTGCAGACAAACCCACCCCCACACCCAATACTCACCCACGGGCACACATTGGGATCCACAGGAAGCCAGGCAGCTGTCCTTCTGTTCCAAAATTTTTCTTCAGATACAAACTCAGGAAAACAAAGTCCTCACCATGTCCCTCTTCCTGCACCCTGCCCACACCCTCATGATCACTCCCAAAGTGCCTCCCACAAATCCACACAAGTTTCTTTTAAGCGCCAAGCCCATTGCAACCCTGTGTTTTCATGCATGTGTGCAATGTCCCTGAGCAGGAGGGGGTGGGCTCGGTTCTCTCTGGAGGTTGTGCTCCTGCACAGAGACCTGGTCCATCTTGCCTTGGGGAGCTGCGGAGGCCACAGGAGGGCAACATTCAACCAGGCAGCATCATGGGTGCATCTGCTTCACCTGCATGGACTCAGGCAGTGTAGGGAACAGGGGAAGGGGACGTTACCAGAACCTCTGCAGTGAGTCCTGGTCTCCTGTGAGCCGCGGCAGCACATGGGGAATTACAGGAAAAGTAAAAAATGAGACTGAGAAGAAGCTGAGCCTTAGGCCTGATCAGAGCTGCTCTGAGCAGCAAAGACAAAAGCCCCCAGCCTACCACACCTTTTATTCAGTACTCAGTACATTGGGAGAAACAAAGTGTAACAAGTGACTTGCAGTGAGTTCAGTACATCCTGCGTAAATAGGATGTAACAGTCCAAGAACAAGGAGGAACTGAGTAGATGTTTGTTCCTCCCAGGATGTTTTCAGCTCCCAGGATGTTTCTTGTCCTGGAGAATCACAGACAGCATCACCGGATCATTGAGGTCTCAGTTGTGACCGAGGCCAAAATGCAATCATGTCTCGGAATTCCACAGCTGGGCTGTAGGCAGGAGAACTAGGCTAACCAAATGATTTTTCCCTAAAATTACGTAGCATTGCTCCCGACAAGGCAGGTATCTGTGTGGTCCAGCTTGCACTGCCCTATGAAGGCTGGGGCATGCATGATGGGTCCTCATGATTTTTGTCACCCATGTCAGAACCTGCAGGAGAACTGACCCCTGGCCTCACAGGGCCCATCTGAGATGGGGCATGGGCACCACACAGGGTGGCTTTGTAAGCAAGGCTGTCCTGAGGCTGCAGGGACATAATGCCCAGAGGAAGGGGCATTTCTGCTGAATACATCTTCTTTCTTTTGAGGAATTGGTCTTCCCAGTTCCAACTAGTTATGTGAAGCTGCCAATTACAGTTCCCCACTGCCAGGGACTGATCAGACCTTCAGATACTTGTAGAGGGGATGATGCAGAATAAAAGAAGACAGAGACAAAATTCAAGGTATAAGGGAAACATGAGGAACCTTCCTGTAGTGAACAAGCTTGATAATCTCTGAGACTGACCCACTTTTATTAGCCAGCAAAAAGTGCAGGGGGAAGGGTAGTGTACCTTTCTTGGAACAGCACTGCAGTAAGAATGAGGCAATAAAAAATGAGGATAAGTTAAGCCTCACAAAGGGAACAACTTAAGAAGTCCTTCCTCATACCTGGATTCCTGCATTTTTTTTTTTTTTTTGGTGCCACTTAGGTAATTTTTTTATTGTACCAGGGATTGAACTCAGGACCTTGTGCTTTTGAGGCAGGCATTGGAACCACTGAGCTAAATCCCTGAGTCCCCTGCATTTGTTCTGCATTGTCCTTGGCAGATGTTATCTTGCCTTAGGAGTGCTATGATTTCAAGCTTTTCCCACATAGCCAGGAAGCAAGCAGCCTTCTGCATACTTCCCTATTCCTAAAGCAGGTCACACTGGCCTCAAGGCTGTGGGACCTAACTCCCCAACATTTTCCTCACATAGGAAAACACCTCCTCCCCCCATACAAGTGGAGCAGATTGTGACAGGGCCACTCTCCTCCTTCAACTCTTTTCTCTTTCTCCTCCTCTCTCCCTTTTTTGTGGTCGTAGAAGTTGAACCCAGGGCCTTCACATGGACCTATGGCCCTGGGTCTTTTTCTGTTTTTCAGTTTTAGACAGAATCTTCCCAAGATGCTAAATAGCCCCAAGTGGTTGGAACTTATGATCGCCCTGCCTCAGCCTCCCACAGTGCTGAGATTACATGTACCACCATGTGTAGCTTGGGCCAGTCTCAGAACCTGTTTCTCTTGACCTTGATAACTCTCACAGGGATGGCCATGTTATTATAAGCTAAGTTAGCTAGAAATATTATAAGCAGTCAGACAGGGCTAGGCTCTTGAAGGAGAGGATGAGAACACATCACAACTGTGGCTGAAGGTTCATCTGTTAAGGGCCAGGCCTCCAGATAAAGATGGAATGGCCAAGCCTACATGCCTCCCCAAGGGTTAAGCAATAACTTGAAGATTATACTATAATTGGTATCACCCAGTCCAATAAAGTCTAGATAGACATCGGCCACCCAGGAGGGTAACCAGGACCCCTGATCCATCCCCTCCTAAATAGTTCTTTGTTCTTTCCATGTACACTTGTTATGTGATCTACTTCACTATCGGATCAATATTACCTAAGTGGGGCCGGGAATTTAGCTCAGTGGTTCTGCCGCCTGCCTCGCAAGCTCAAGGACCTGAGTTTGATCCCCAGTACAATAAAAAAATTACCTAAGGGGCTATACTTGTAAGCATATTGATTGATCATAGTTTTCACCCACATTATACTCACCTTGTGATTTTGTATCCACCTCATGCTTTTGCTCTATAAAACTTTCTCTGTGAAGTGGGGTTGGTGGCAACTCATGTTCAGGTCCCCTCCTGCCTCTCAGGAACTATCTCTCTCAATAAATTTTTCTTACTCTTAACCTCCATTGTTCCTTAGAATTCAATCTTTGATTTGGGGGAACACAAACTTGGTGTATCTGACATCTAGCAGGTTGGGAGTTACATTTTTTGCCCTTATATCATTTGCAGGTCCCACTGAGATAATTGGAAGGAGGTAAGAGTTTCCTTTTGTTTCATGGATTCTGGATTGACTTGTTTAGGTAATCAGAAATTGTCTTCTTTGTTTGTCAATTGCTTATGCCTTGTCTTTTTACACCTTGTTTTTTTGTTAAAATGAAATTTAAATTGAGAACATCAGAAGATTATCATGTTTCTTTGATGGGACATTTTATTTTTGCAGCCAAAGTCTTGTATTCTAGTTTTTGTATAAGCTGCATCTGGATTTACTAAATTGATGAATTTATGGGTGTTTCTTGCTTGGTCTGTTTGATTTGTTTTGACAGTTGTGGTTTGTTGTCTTAAGAGTGGTAGGGAAAAGTAATGTTAGTGTCCCCAGGGGACTTTGATACTAACCAAAATATGAATTTATAAAATGCTATAAGATGGACCTTTTATGAAATCTAGTTATTAAACAGGAAATATACATGCCTATTAATAAGTCATGGGACTCCAACTGCCAGTTAAAGGGCAATAGGCTGGCAGTCATTCTTAAGACTTGGAGAACAGATTTCACTGGGATGGTCTGGCCTAGGCCCCACCCGCCCCCTAACCCTAGAGGGGAATGTCAAGCCTGTCATGCCTTGGATTCCTTTCAGGTATAATCTGCTGTTGAGGAGGCAACCGTGGCTCTTGAGAGTCCCATTCTCACCTTTCAGGCTGAGAATGATGACTCAAGGGCAAATTGTCTCAATAACTCACCATGAGTGTGAGAAGAGAAGACTTTCTTTTTCTGATCTCATTTTTTTCTGGTACCAGAGGTTGAACTTGGGTCCTTGCGTTTGCAAGGCAGTCTGATCTCATTTTTGATGTTCTCCTGTCGCTTTGTACTTTCCTTTTTTGAAGGCATGCTTCTGCTAAATATTAGAGGAAGGAACCCTGAACCATCTCAATTTTTCCTCCTAGCCAACAACTAAGTACCTTTAAATTGAGCCCATAGAAAATGAGCATTTGTTGATGCTAAAGACAGGGAAATCATCTCAAATGAGGAATGCATATCCTGTCTCTGGGTCAGATGAGACATCAGAATTTTGCCCACCCAGGATAACACACACGAAAGTGATGTCCCCACTTGGTGTTCTGGGTACAGTCTCCTGGGTCCAGGAAACTAAACCTGAGACCCCATGGGAAGAACCAACTTCTGAGTGAGACCAGATGGAGCTATTTCCTAAGCACAGTACTCAAAGGACCAAAACACATTCAGTTTAAGTGAAAATCCCTAACTTTGTGGCTCTCTCTCTCCTACTAGAGAGTGTAGGGGAGGGAAGCACTTTCATCAATGTGTAGGTTGTTGGACAACGGGTATGGTTTTAACCTGTGAGTTTCATAAGTGTGTTGCAGATATAGAGACATAGAAATCTTTAGAGTAGGTTTTGAGTAAAACTTATCCTTGTCTTGTGCTAAGGAAGATTGCCTATGTTATTAGGTAGACAGCACAAAAGTCTTAGAGACTTCTTTGGCCTAGGGCCCAGGGCAGGATTTTTCTGAGCCATTACTTGCCTCTCTCTGTCTCTGGAGGTGACATCTTTTGCAGGCTGGGAAGTGGCTTCAACCACTTCCAATCTGCCCTTTGATTTTTTCCCCTCTCACTCTCTTTCAAAGAGTTGGAAAGCAGTTGTTCAGATTTCTTGATCATTGGATTAATTTTACTAGCATGCTTCCTTCTTTAAACATGACTGTTATAGGGGGTAATCAATTGTAGCTTTTGCTTTTGGACACACATTGGTGTTAAGAGTATGAGTTTCCAGACAAGGTAGGGGCACAAGTCAGTAAGAGTGGCACATCTGGCTGATCTATTTCTCATCACTCTCCAGATAGCAGCCACCTGCTCTAGAGCAGGTCACCGTGGGGGATACCTTGAGAGGATACAGAAACCAAGTAGGGATGAAAGGGACACCTATTTTCCCCTTGTTTTGTAGATGGGAAACTCAATGTGAAATTCTGTTACTCCTTTGGAATATATCCTTAAGCACTGGAAATCGTTCAACCCTCACATACAGAGAAAAAGCTGTTTAGTAGTTTTCTGTACCTGTGCATGCCCTGCCTATCCCCAGAGGCAAAGTAGAATGCAAAGGGAAGTACTGATTGTGATACGATTTCACAACTAGAGTTGTACTGTGAGAGGAGAAATGATCAGAATTACCTTATGTTCAGACTTTCTTTGCATTAAAAGACACTCTTTACTTGTGTTCAAAGTATAAGCGTAAGCCACAAGAAAACCAGAAACCTCTGTCCCTTAAGGCATAATGGGTTGCATCTGCTATTGCTGTAAATGGGTGAGTTCAAACAATAGAGGTGCACCACACTCTGTGCCAGATTCAAGCCCGTTTATTATAGCCGGTGGCCGAGGGGGCCTAGTGCCCAGAAAGTTTCCTTGGCAATGGGAAGCAATTTTATTTCTCCTTTCAAACCATGCGTTCAGCTGGGGAGGGCTCAGGGGAGAGCAAGCAGAATCTTACAGAAGCAGAATCATGCCAGGTTAGTGGGGGATACAAGGAAGTTTCACACATACTAGGTGAGCTACAAAACATCCTGAAACTGTACCAAGTTTATTGCCAAGCAGGATGTGGGGGAGTTTTGGGTGCTTTGTTCATGTGCAAGCACTGTGTTCAAGCACAAGTACAAAATGGCATTGAGGCACAAGATGGAGTCGGGTGGGCTATCACACTATTGCCAAGTCTGAGGTTTTCCTTCCTTGCCCTTTGAGTCCTAAGGACAAGGTTTCCAAGCCAACCTTAATCAAAGCCTCATCCACTATTACTAAGCCTGCAGGTCCCCTCCCCTGCCTTCTGTGTGTGTTTTTGTTTTTGTTTTTTTGGTACCGGAGATCGAACCGGGACCTTGCGCTTGTGAGGCAGGTGCTGGAACCACTGAGCTAAATCCCCGGCCCATGCCTTCTGGACTCTATGGGTGAAGTTTCCAAGCCAACCTTAATTGAAGCCTCTACTGGGCTTTATTCACCCTTATTTGATCTTGCTCAAGCTCAAGGACAATATTCCTTACAGGAGGTGGGTGGAGAATTTGGTCCTACATATGCCCATCTGTCCTTTTCTCCCAGTGACCTTGTAAGACTGCATAACTCTATAATCATAAAACTCCCCTAGCCCCACCTGGGATTGAATGTGAGTAAATAGATAAAGATGCTTCTTAGTTCCAGGACACTAGATAAGATCCCTATCAGTCATAGTTATCCAACCCTTTGTTCCAGGACATCACTATCCATAGAACAATCTACAAAGCATCTGCTGACTAACAGTACATGTCAGGCTAATTAACATACAAATGTAAGACCACTAAACCTTTGTTCCTTCTTCTGTAAATTTTGCCTGTTAACTCCCCTGCAAGCCCCTATAAAAAGAGCCTCGGACTCTGGACTATGCCTCTCTAAGCTACTTTGCTTTGGGAGTGCCGTCTGGCCAGACTAAGGTCTGTTTCACTTTCCAGCTTGTCTGGTGTGTTCCTTCCTGGGTGTTCTTCACTGCAGTCAGCTCCTTGGAGCATTTGGTAAGGCCTTTGGTCTTACATTCTGGAGGCACCGCTGGGATCCCCGGGTGTGCTCCACTCCAGCTCCTTGAAGCATTTGGTAAGGCCCTTGGTCTTACATTCTGGAGGCACTGCTGGGATCTCCGGGTGTGCTCCACTCCAGCTCCTTGGAGCATTTGGTAAGGCCTTTGGTCTTACATTCTGGAGGCACGGCTGGGATCCCTGGGTGTGCTTCACTATAGTCAGCTCCTCAGAGCTTTTGGTAAGGACAGCAGTCTTACAACCTCATGCAGATGAAACAAGATCTGGGAAAGTTTTCAGATGAACCTGACAAGTACATTGAGGTCTTTAGAGGACTTACTCAGACCTATGAACTAGACTGGAAAAATGTAATGCTGCTCTTAAATCAAACATTGACTTCTACTGAGAGACAAGCAGAAGTGCAAGCTGCTATTACATTTGGAGGTGAATATGATATTATTAATTTTAGAAGGCCAGAAAACAGGCAGCCAGGGGAACAGCCAGTTCCTACTGGGGGCCAAGCAGTCCCTACACAAGATCCCTACGGTCCTACCAACTAGATGGGGGATTGGAATAGGAAGTATTTTCAGACATGTATTCTTGAAGGTCTAAGAAAAACAAGAACTAAGGGCCAGGGATTTAGCTCAGTGACACCAACCCTGGCTCACAAGAACAAGGTCCTGAGTTCGATCCCCAGTACTGCAAAAGAAGGAGACGAAGAAGAACTAACCCCATCAATTATTTTAAATTGTCAACTATTCATCAGTAGAAAGACGAGAATTCCTCTGCCTTCTTAGATCATGTTGACAGCCATACTACATAAATATTTTTGGAAAAATAATTTCATAATTAAAGTATGCCTATAGCTGTCTAAGGCCCAATGTCACCTTGCCTGCAAGCCAGCTCTGGCATGCAGAAAAATAAGTCTGTTTTACCTCCAGTCACACATTGAGGCCTTAATGGTTCTGTGATACTGTGACGCTCAAGGGTAAAAGTACATCAGCTGTCACCCAGTAGTAATAATAAAAGAGAAAGATTTCACCTGGGGGAAGGACAACTTCTTTATTATCCTGCTATCTTGTCCCACCTACTATTATAAGAATGTTCTCCTTACCACTCTCATCAGCATAAGGTCCTCATCAACATAGGGTTACTGCTGCCCCCTAAGTCACCTGATGCTCCCTGCAATTATTGCATGTAGCCAATAGATAATGGCTAGCTTGAAGTGTCTTTGTCTTTGCGTACCCTGAGGCACTGACCTCCTTGCCCCCCATACACTATGAAATTATGCAAGTCTCATTGTCTTTCTTTAGCCTTCACTGTCCCCCTTTCCAGGCAGTTGGAGGATTGATTACCCTCCAACAGATCATTTACAAGAGGCTTTGATGAAGCATACATCCCTGGCTCCTGATTCAGTAGAAAAACAGATTATTCTTTTTTTTTTTGGTACCGGGGATCGAACTCGGGCCCTCGTGCTTGCACAGCAGGCGGCAAAACCACTGAGCTAAATCCCCGGCCCCAGATTATTCTTAAAGACAAGTTTACCACTCAGTGAGCCTCAGATATTAGGCAAAAGCTACAAAAGATGGCTTTTGCTCCAGATACCCCACTTGATACTTTAATGAGAATTGCTTCCTCAGTATTTTATGTTACATTATGTTATTTATTTATTTATTTACTTTTAGACAGGGTCTCACTATGTAGTTCAGGCTGGCCTTGAACTCACTATGTAGCCCAGCCTGGTCTGTCTCATGGATCCTCCTGCCTCAGCCTCCTGAGAGCTGGGATTACAGGCATGCACTACGGTGCTCAGCTCCACCTCAGTATTTTATAATCAAGATCAGGAAGAGATCAACAGGAGATAACAAAGAGGCCAAAAGAAAATTTCTGCCTTGGTTGCAGCCTTAAAAGGAATAGACTCTAAGTCTGATTCTTAGGGCTCCAAGAAGATCTTGATGACTAGACTCACCTGCATTTGCCGTGGAAAGCCAGGCCACCCTTGGAGGGACTGTGATAGGAACCATTACGACAAGAGGCCCCCTGAGCCATGCGCGAGTGCAAAGGTAACCACTGGAAGTTGGACTGTCCCCTGAGATGGAGGTCCCAGGTATCAGACCCATCTTACCAGCTTGTCCAGCAAGACTGAAAGGTCTTGGGTGGGCTCTCTGCCTTCTCATTCTGGCCAGGTGATCATCTCCATGGAGGAGCCCCAGGTAATCACGACTATAAAGGGGGAAAAATCCTGTTGCTGGACACTGTCACATGTCTTTTGGTCCTTCATTTTAACCCTGGCCTCCTTCTAGCCATCATATTCAGTGAAAAGAGTCTTTGGAGAGGAGGTAACTTACTGTTTCTCACAATCCTGAGGCTGTAACTGGGATGCCTTTCTCTTCCTATTCCTTTCTTTGTTCCCCAGTACAAGGGATAGAACTCAGGACCTTGCGCTTGCAAGGCAGATGTGGCACCACTGACCTAAATCCCTGGCCCTCTCATTCTTTTTTCTTTTTCTTTATCTTTTTTTTCCCTCAATACCAAGGATCGAACTCAGGACCTGGCCCTTGCCAGGCAGGTATGGTGCCACTGAGCAACATCCCCAGTCTGATTCCTTCTTGATTATGCCTGAAAATCCAGTTTCCCTCCTGGGGAGAGATATCTAATCTTGTTTGAATACTGTAATATTCATGCACCCAAGTCAGGTATGTTGCCTCCCTCTAGTGGAGACAGAAATAAATTCTGAAGTATGGGCCGCTAAAGGTAAAATAGGAAGAGCAGTAAGAGTTTCCCAGTGCAAATACATCTTAAGGATTCTGCTATTTTACCTCATCAGAGACAATACCCTCCAAGGCCTGAAGTTAAAAAAGGACCATTTCCTATAATTGACAACTTAAGGGCCCAAAGTTTACTTACACCCTGTAACAGCCCCAGCAACACTCCAATCTTGGGAGTTTAAAAACCAATGGAAAAAAACAAAACCAATGGAGAGTGGAGGTCAGTACAGGACCTTAGATTGGTAAATGAGGCAATGGTGCCAATTTACCCGATGGTTCCTAAGCTATGCACTCTCTTTTCTCAGATTCTGGAAGATACTGGTTGGTTTTCACTGTTAGATTTAACAAATGCCTTCTTTTGTGTTCCTTTACATACAGATTCCCAGTTTCTTTTTGCCTTTGAAAATTCTCATGACCAGACTTCTCAACAGACTTGGACTGTGGTTCCTCAAGGATTCAGACAGTCCTCATCTTTTTGGGTAAGTGCTTTCCATGACTTGGCAAATTTTGAATTTTCCTGAGTCACAGTCCTGCAATATGTAGATGATATATTGTTATGTGCCCCCTCAGAAGAACTCTCTAGCCAGGGCACCCGTGCCCTGCTAAATTTTCTAGCAGACAGAGTTTATAAGGTCTTTAGGTCTAAGGCACAACTTTGCAGACTTGAGGTAAAATACTTGGGCCTTATCATATCTAAGGGAACCCAACGACAGGGAGAAGAGAGAATTAAACCAATACTTCTCACAGCCCAAGGCCCTAAAACAGCTTAGAGGATTTTAGGCTTTTGACACCTTTGGATAGCAGGGTACGGTGAGATCACATGACCCCTTTATTGGCTCACGAAGCAAGCCCAAAAGGCAAATAGGTACCCATATTTTAAACTGGGAACTTGATCCCCAGACTGTATTCCAAAAGTTTAAGCAAGTGCTTCTAAATGCCCCAGCACTAAGCCTGCCAACAGGACACCATTTCAATCTATATGTTGATGAAAGACAGGGCATGGCTTTGGGAGTGCTTAGGCAGGATGAAGGACCTGCTCAATACCCTGTAGGTTATCCAAGTCATTTGACCTTCTTCTGTGATGGCAGTTCCTTCACAGAAAATGGGACCAAAAAAGCCAGTGTATGCAGTAGTGACTCTACATCAGATACTTGAAAGTTCCTCACTTGCCCCTGGGACTAGTGCCCAGGTAACAGAACTCATAGCTCTGACAAGGGCTTTACAATTCAGTGAAAGAAAGTAAGTGAATATTTGTACTGATTCAAAGTAGGCTTTCCTAGTGCTGCATGCTCATAACAGCCATATGGAAGGAAAGGAATTATCTAAAAGCCAATGGATCTCCCATAAAGTATCATAAAGAGAGAGATAAACTTTTATCATTTGTCTATATGTCCTCCAAAGTGGTGGTAACTCACTATAGAGGGCACCAAAAAGGAATTGACAAAGCATCTGAAGGTAACCGACTGGCTAATACAGCTGCAAAAGAAGCTGCTCGAGGGCCCTCCCTTCAGGCCCCCTCATCTGGGAAGGGTTCCTTGGTCCTACTCGACCCAAATATTCTCAGTCAGAAATTGAATGGGCTCTCTCCCATGGGTGTGAGTTCCTTCCATCAGGATGGGTACAATCAGATGATGGTAAATTGTTTCTTCCTGGTACTAGTCAATGGAAAATTATTAAGTCTTTACATCAAATCATTCACTTGGGGAGAGACAAGATCCGCCAGATGGCCTCAGAGTTATTCATAAAAAAGGGACTCAGATAGTACAGCAGATAGATAAGACATGTGAGCTTTGCCAGAAAAACAATCCTCTTAACCAGACCATAGACCCTGCAGGTATACAGAGACATGGTAAATACCCTAAAAAAGACTGACAGCTTGATTTTACTCATTTGCCAAGAAGTAAGGGGCTCTAAGACCTGTTGGTCTCGGTTGAAACTTTCACTAACTGGGGTGAGCCCTTTTCTTTTAAAACAGAAAAAATACAGGGGGGTACTGTGCAATTGTATTTTGGTGTTTGTTTTTTTTTGTTTTTTTGTTTTTTGGTACCAGAGATCTGAATATTGTGTGTATATTCCCGATCCATCTGCTAATGTCTTGATAGCTGTTCAAGATATTAAATGACAGATTATGCCATGTTGGATTCTGAAATTTCCTGAACATTTCCTTACCCTCTTTGTGGGAAGCTATTACTGGCTTTTCCTGGTGGAAATATTTGTTGATTGTATTCATAATAGTCTTGTTGACTTGTTTCTTTGGCCTTGTCTCCTCCAGAATTAGTTATATGCCTGCCCAAGATGAGAACACCTAGCATCTGTCAAGAGCCTTTAGATAGACCCTCTAGAGAGTATCTCTGCTGAGCACACCTATGACCTCCCTTCAGCCTGAAGTAGCTGGAACAGTCATTGCCCCTTGTCCTCTTCACAGGAGTCAGGGGTACCTCTTCAGAGGGGGGAATATTCTAGACAGCTAAGTTAGGTAGAAATATTATAGGGCTAGGCCCTCAAAGGAGTCAGTGCAGAAGATGAGAATACATCACAACTGTGGCTGAAGGTGTATCTGTTAAAGGCCAAGCCTCAAGATAAAGATGGAGTGACCAAGCCTACAAGCCTCCCTGAGGGACAAGCAATAAATTGAAGATTATACTTTCCTGATCCAATAAGGTTTCCATAGATATCAGTCACCTGATCCATCCCTTCCTAAAATGGTCTTTGTTCTTTCCATGTACTATGGCTACATGACTTGCTTCCCCATTGGATCAGTATTACCTAAATGGCTATGTAGGGAACAGAGAAAGGAGACGTTACTAGAACCGCTGCAGTAAGTCCTAGCCTCCTGCGAGCTACGGCAGCCCAAAGTGAATTAACTTATTACACAGGAAAGGTAGAAAAAATGAGACTTGAAGAAGAAGCTGAGCTTTGGGCCTGATCAGTGCTGCTCTGAGCAGCAAAGATGAAAGCCCCTAGTTTACCTCAGCACATTCGGAGAAACAAATGTAACAAATGATTTGCACAGAGTTCAGTACATCCAGATAAACAAAGTGTAACAATTCAAGAACAATGAGGAACTGAATAGATGAAGATTTTGTTCCTCCCAGGATGTCTTCAGTTGGTATAATCTTGTCCTGGAGAATCACAGCATCACCAGATCACTGAGGTTTCAGTTGTGACCGGAGGCCAAAATGGAATTATGTCTCAAAATGCCATAGCTGGCCTGTAGGCAGGAGAACTAGGCCAAATCAAATGATTTTTCCCTAAAATTATGTAGCATTGCTCCTGACATGGCTATACTTGTAATCATGTTGATTGATCACGGTTTTAACTCACATTGTACCCACCTCAGGACTTGTTTTCTTTTCTTTTTTTCCTGGTACCGGAGATCAAACTCAGGACCTTGCACTTGTGAGTCAGACACGGTGCTGCACAGCCAAACCCCCAGCCCCTCCACCTTGTGATTTTGCTCTATAAAATTTTCTCTGTGAAGTGGGCTCATTGACAACCCACTTTTTTTCAGTATATGTGCTGCCGAAGCAAGCACAGCAACCCACTTTTGAGTCCCCTCCTATCTCCCAGGAACTATCGCTTTCAATAAATTTTTCCTACTCTTTTTAAAAATAAATTTTATGTTATTTTATCCCATCCCCCCCCTCAAGCCCAATTTTTCCTACTCTTAACCTCCATTTTTCCTTAGAATTCATTTTTTGATTTTGGGGAACATGAACTCAGTGTATCTGACATCTAAGCAGGTTGGGAGCTACATTTCCCCCTGTATCAGTGTGAGCTGTGATGGACTGTTAGCTGACTTCAGGATTTCCCCCACCCCGAACATTGGCCCTGGGTTTGGGACACTGCTGAGGTGAGGCAAGCAGAGTTCTGAAAATGCTGGCCCATTGGGACCAGGTGTGCTTACACTCACCTTAGGGACCCCACTGCCTTGTGAAGAAGCTTTTAAAAGGCCTAGGTCCTTTGCTCCAGCAATTCCACTTCCAGGAAGTTTTCCTTCTGCAATGTTTTTCAAACTGTGCTCCTTGTGGACCCCTGGGGTTCCATAGAGGCACTGTCTAGGTTCCTCAGTACTGAAGTGAAAGTCACAGATTAAAAACACAAACCACAGCTATCATCTGCAACCACTAAATGTGCTTCTAAGTTTGAAGATGGGTCTACTTCTATAAATGAGCAGTATAAACCTACTGTCATGAGAACAGGATAGTTCACACTAAAGGATTAGCTTCCAGGGAAACTCCCTTCACATACTCTGGGGTAGAGGTCCATCCCCTGTGGCTGTGGGTCCAGATCTGTTTGTGCCAACAAAGTTTCGCTGCAGCACAGCCAGGCTCATTCATCTCTGCACCTGTGGCTACATTTGTGCCACAGTGACCAAGTTAAAAAGTGTGACACGAGCTGGGGATTTAGCTCTGCATCACAGCACTGCCTGGCAAGCACGAGAGCTTGAGCTCGATCCCTGGTACCAAAAAAAAAAAGTGTGACAGACCTTTTGTGGCCTGCAAAGGCTAAAATAGGCACTAGAAAGCTTTCACAGAAAGAGGTGCTGCCTCTGGGTTCGTAATAACACGAAACCTGGACACCGCTTAATCCCCTAAGAGAGGATTGCTCAGTGACAGCGCATTTCTGGGGCAAAGGGCAGGCAAATCCCATGGGAAAATGCCACAGTAGCCAAGCAGGCTCAGGCTCAGCAGCACATAGCGACTGCCTGGGAACTTTCTTCCAAAACCCACCCCCGCTACACCCAAGATTGAGTGAATTTGACCCTGGGGATGGAACCTTGTGTGTAGAGGGCCTGATCCCTGAGGCAACAGTGTGCAGAGGAAGCCCCAGAGGTGACTGGATCCCAAGGGCTCTGCCTTCCTCAGTTGACTCATCCGTCGCCAAGATCCTAATCAGATAGGATCACCGCGGGGCATGAAACAGGATGTGGGGCTCATTGAAGGGAGAGGATTTGGGGGGCATGACCTTGGAGACCCCTCCTCTCATGGTCCAGCCCTTTCCCTTTCCCTTTCCTCTCTGCCTCCTGCTGCCATGAGGTAAGTGGCTGTCCTCCTTCATACCCTTCCACTGTGATGCTCCACCCCACTCCAGGCCACAGCAATGAACCAGCCGCCCTTGGACTGGGCCCCAGAAACCATTTCCTCCAAGAGTGTCCCTGTGCTCAATGACAGCATGTGCACTGGGGCAGCAAGAAGCAGGTCCTCCACAGTGCCCAAGGCCAGGCCTGCAGCTCTGGACTCTTGTCCCCATCCTGCCCACATCTCGACCAGGACCCTGGGCAGCACCTGGCCTAAGTTATTTCCCCTGCTGACCTCCAACCGGTGGCATAACCGCTGTCACTGCTCTCTTGTTCTTCAGAGATTGATTCTGATTTTTAGCCAAGCTTGCAGTCTTGTGCAAGGAGACAGATTTCCTATCTTCCCTTGCCACAGGACATAGGACTCACTTCTGGCCGACAGAATGTAAGTAAAGCAGTCTGCACAATCCTGCGAATGGCCCTACAGGAAGGAGAATGCTCTTCTCCTACCCCTACTGTGCCTGCAGTCTGGAATAGCCATGGGAAGGCTGAATTTCAGCAGCCACATTGTACCCCAAGGTGGAAGTCATGTCTGAGGATGGCAGACAACAAGACACAGGGCCTGTGTTCTCTCTGTCATCTTTGCACCATGGAGCACCCTGCTGCCTCTAGATCGATTCCCACAGGACGTCTCAACATGAGAGAGAGATGAAAGCTTAGTCAGGGATGAGTGGGGTTTCCATTCCTCTCAGTCCTGCACACAGGGCTCCTGACTTAGCCTTGGCCCCAAGGTCCTGCCTTGTCATCTGCCTGGTGTGAGGACCAGGGGCCTAGCTTCCTCCATCCTGTAATTGGGGTTTGGCCCCTGTCCCAGCTGGGTGGCTGAACCCTGCCACCTGCTGCCCCCTGTCCCCACTGCTGCTCCCCAGCTGGCTTCTATGTTGTGGGGATTGGCCCTGCCCAGGGTGGGGTGCAGGACCCCTCCAGCTCCTTCACTAGCGGAATTCCTGGGGCCATGGCCCCCAGCCCTGCCCACTTATCCCACAGCCCTGGCTCCTGCCCTGGGCCTGACAGTTGGCTGCTCCCTGGGTGCCCCTGAAGCAGCAGTATGCAGGGGAGGCCTCAGAGCTGACTGGATCCGAGGGCTCTGCCTTCCTTAGTGGACTCATCCATTGTGGAGATCCCAATGGGATGGCATCATGGGGTGTCCTCCAGAGCCTGGCTCCTCACATCCAGAAGAGTGGCACCATCTCTCATTCCTCTTTCCATGTGTACTCAGCAAGCATCTATTAGACGTGCTAGGGTCACAGGAGGAATGAGGCCAGGCCAAATGCAGGCCTAGCACAGGGCCATAGCACAGCTGCACAGAGAGAATGCCAGGTGGTCACCAGAGCCTGTGCTGACCACGGGGGATCAGGGAGCTTCCCTTAAGGAGGTGCCCAGAGCCTGGGCTCCTGAACAAACCTGTGTGTGTCCATGTGCCTCCAGGCCCCCAGCTACCCCATAAACAACAAGGCCATACAGGATGTTGTTTAAGATGCTTCATGGTCTGACCTGTTATGAAGAATAACAGGTCATGGACCCCAGGCCTGGCTCTGCCACCAGAGGACACTCCTTGATCATCTACAGCCTTAAACAACCACAACCACCTTTGATTCATGTATGATGGCACTGGGTTAGCTGGGGCCCAGCCAGGCAGTTCTGCTGGTGACAGTCCACTCTGGCCCTCCGACTTCAGTGTCCCCACATGGAGGCAGGGATACTCTATGTGCCCAGGATCCTCCAGCACTGAGGGACAATGCCCTGGGTGACCAAGTAGCAGAGGCAGGCAATTTCTCTTTATAGAAGGGATCCAGTAATCGATGCAGATGGAAAGTGGGAGGAAATGATAACCAATCACTGTTATAACCCCCGGGAAGCCAGGTATTGAGTATCAACAGCTGCTAATGTTACACAAGAGAGCCACCAGATGTTACCTGCCTTCCAGGGGGAGAACACACCTACCAGGAACTCACCTTACCCCAAATTCAAATCTGAATCTCATCACACCTCCGGACTCAGCTAGCAAGTTACAGAAAATGCAGAAGACAGAGCAATGTGTTACACTCAGTCATGGGCTTGCAATCATCAAATTCCAGACATGGTAATCTGCAGCAGACCTTTTTCTTCCCATCTATGAAAGGAAGCAAGAGGCCTCGGAAGCTGTGAGTCCCCATCTGGCCTCTTTTTAGTGTCCTGGGCACCTTCACTTGGTGCTGTGTCCACCCACCGTGTGTCCTCAGAGGGTAAAACAGGCAGGAGAGGACATGGAGGACACCAGAATCCAGAATAGGAGAGGCTACTTCCCTGGGGCATTTGGCCTGGAGGGTCAAACTGTGTGACCAGGTGGGTTGATCCCAGGCTGAGGGACAGGGGAGACATTGCTGGATGGCTGCACCCACCTGTGAGCCACTGGCAGGAGAGACCGACTCCCCAGGGTGGGTGACTGTGCTCTACCCCTGAGGACTTCTGATGCACTGGCCTGCACCCCAGCCTGCTCCCCTGCCAGGGATGCTAGGGGGCTTGGGCAGCCTTGGAGAGACACCTGTGAGCACAGATATGTCAGCTGACCCTTAGTTCCTTGTTACTGACCTTGGCCCACCTGCCCTCCAAGTAGCCTCACAGCTGAAGTGTCACTCTTCACAGGAACCCACGTGCTCCATGTGATGGGCATGGAGGGGATAAGGGGACCTCCTTCCTGGACTGTCATATGGGCCTCACGCTCTCCTGACAAATTACTGCTTTATCTCCAGAAGGCTAAACTGTAGTACTGCCGTCTGCTACCAGTGCCACCAGTCTAACTCATGAACTAAAGAACACACAAGCACAACCCCGTTGAAGTGCTGCATAGAGTGGTATCTGAGCCCGCAGATGGTGTCAGACCTGGATTCAAACCCTCCCACAGCCAGCTCTGCATCTTTGAGTGAACTGCTACCCCTCTGTGCAGTGGTCCCTGCACTGAGATGGAGAGGAAAAGCTCCTGGCACCTGGCACTTGCATCCCGCTCTGCCTGGCCAGGCTCAGTCAGCCTAGCAATGGCCCCCGCAGGGAGGCTCACACAGCAGCACCCCTGGGACCTGCACCTTTACCACCCATCCTTAGACCTCCCCTCCCTTCTCCCTTAGAAAGCAACTGTTCCAGTGTTGTGTTCTTTCTGCACCTGCTCACATGGTGAGCCCAGCCGGTGACATCACAACGTGTGATCCTGGACATTGCCCTGCTTCATAATCATGGGCAGAAGGCAAGGTGGGTGTCTTCCAAATGCACCCTGGGAATCAGCCCTCTGGTGCCATCTCCGGGGACTCCACATCATCCTGGTGCTCAGAGTTCTGAGCTGAAGGTGCTGGTAGGAGTCAGGGTCTGGTTGGAATGCACCATCACTATTGGTACAGCCCCGAGGCTGTGTCTCCAGCCTGGCTCCTTCCTCCTCTCTCTGCTGGTGCAGTTTGTGGTTCCTTCTGACACAGACAGGGACTTCAAAACAGTTTTTGCTAAAGCCCATGGCTGTTCCCTCAAGCCTGCAAATGCCCAGTTGCTATCTGAAAGGAGAACAAAGCTTGGCCTCCATTTTGTGAAAGTCAGGGTCAAACACTTCTCAGCTGTGCATGTGGTCAGTGAGGGAGTGTCTGGTCAAAGTCAGCAGAACAGAGCTTGTTAGCCCCAACTTACCTGTCTCACCTCCTTCAAGAAGGAGGACACCAGGACAAAAAGAAATAATTTTCAGGATTTACAGAAACACCTGATTATCAACTTTCACAAGTCGAATTACAGACCCCTTGCTGGAAGGGCACTTAGACACCTCCAGCCATCACCCTAAACCCATGACCACCTGGATTCAGGAACAGCAGAGCCTCTCAGGATGGGAACCACCACAAACAGAGAACCGTTTCATGGAATGGAACCAGAACTGCTCGTCAAGGCATGAGGACCCCTCTAGATCCAGGAAACCAGGACCCAGACCACGATCACCTCATGGTCAGCGGGACCCTGGCTGCCTTGGCTGACCCTAGGAGCTGGCCTTCTGCTTGCATGGGTGCATCACAGTGGGCCTCCAAACAGGGTGTGGTGGTGCATGCCTGTCATCCCAGCACTGGGGAGGCAGAGGCAGAAGGATCACCAGGAGTTCGAGGCCAGCCTGGGCTACATAGACCGTCTCAAAAAACCAAAAAACAAAACAAAGAGTGGACCTCCAGCTCCCCAAGCCGCATGCTGTCCTTACTGCTCTGACTTTCCTTGTCAGAGGACTGGCTTAACCTTTGTCATAGCTGTGTTCCCCTTTTTTCTTTTACTATTAATTAAAGTTTTTGTTTTTGCAAATTCATGCTTTAGTTTTAATTTTTATTATCACTATAGCAAGGATCCATGCTAGCTGGTAACAAACACATCTTTTTCTTTTTTAGGCGATGGCGTTTAGACCCAAGGCCTTTTGCATGTTAGCAGGCACTCTGTCACATGCTCTATCATGTGCTACTTGATAAAGTGTGCATACCTTTAATTCAGCTATTTAACTTCTAGGAGTTCTGAGTTTGTTATGACTGTATCTAGCTGTCCCTCCAAAGCCTCGCACGGTCACAGATGGGGCTTTTCAGAGGTGGCTGGATCTAGAGTGTGTGATGCTGGGTGTTTTTTTACTAAATTACTCCACTGACTGGTTTGGCACAGTTCTGAGTGTGGATAAGGGGAAGATCCACCATGGATGTGAGTGCTACCTGCCCTAAGGGTGTGTAGCCTGGATAGAATATAAGGGACAGAAAGAGGGTCACTGTTGTCACTTGCTGCTTCACTACTTCACTGCTTTGCCGCCGTCCATGAACCGTTTCTCTTCTGCCATGTCCCACTCTGCCTTAGAGCCAGCTAACTGTGGACTGAAACCTCTACAAACTGTGAGCTACCATAAACCTTTCCTCCTTTAACCTTTGGTGTCAGGTATTTTGTCTCAGCAATGAGAAAAAAGTTGTAAGAGACATTATTGAAAACCCTGGCCACGGGTCTCGATCTTCTGCGAGCCAGTACAATGCCTGAGAGAGAGGAAAGTGGGAATAAAGTCACGGAGACTGAGTCTTGAAACAAACTGAGTCTTTGGTTGATCCAAGCTGCTCTGGGCAGCAAAAACAAAGGACTCCAAGGCCATCCAGTGTTTATTTATTACGAGTGTGGGAAGGAGGGAAGCTGGACAGGCCTCGGGACACATGCTGATAGCAAGTATCATAAGCAGGAGGGCTCTAGCATATGTTTTGCAGAAGAGAACAAATGGTTAATTCAGAGGGGAATAATTTAGTTGAAGTCAGTTGAGCTTGGCTGGAAGTGAACTCAGCCGAGCCCTGCTACTTCAGCACTAGGATTTAAGTCTCAGTAGCAGACATTAGCAAAGGAGCAATACTAGCCCAATTCTGCTATCCGACATGTCCATTTGAGTCACATAAAGCTTCGCTCAGACTCCTAAGACAATACAGCCAAATTATAGAGGGGCAAAAAGCTTGTGCCACTATCACCTGCTAATACTGGGCAGAGGTGTCTGCTACAAAAAGTAACGAAGACAGAGTCCAATTCCATAAATGTACAAAGATATATTTCTTTTTCTCATTTTATTAATTTTTTCAAGATGGGATCCTACTATGTTACCCAAGTTGGTTTTGAACTCCTGCACTTAAGCAATCCTCCTGTCTCAGCATCCACAACAGTTGGGAGTATAGGTATGTGCCATTGTGCCCATCTTACATAGGGTTATTTATTGTAATATTGCTTTCAATAGAAAAGAACTAGAAACAATATAATGAAGTAGAATAATATGCAGCTATTACAGAGAATGAAGTTGATTTGATGTGGAAATTTCACTAACATATATTGTGTTTTCTGTTAATGAGGTAACAGTAGTGTACAGGGCACAGTTCCTTTCAGTAAATACAATTATATTTATATTCATGTTTTCATTAGTGCAATGGCCGATACCCTTGTCATACAGGACACCAGGGTTCAGGGTGGAGAGGTTGCTGCTTCCAGACCAGCAGAGTAGAGACTGGCAGCAAAACACAGCCTCCCTGGACCTGGAATCCAGACACCAGGAAAACAGCGACCCTGCAAAGAGAGAAAAAGAAGTGGACCTCTGAGAACTGGCAGGGAGCCGACAGGAGAGTGAGCTTCAACTCCTTACAGTAAACACACCAAGGAGTGGTAACACTGGTAACCCTGGAGCTCTAGCTTCAGTGTCCTGAGGTGCAGGTTGGAAGGGTCCTCCAGCCTGGGCCACAGCTTAGGGGGACCTCCTTCCCACACCACACTGGCCACCTGCCATGCCCCTTCCTGGTCCCCTCAAGCCTGGAGGGGTGACCTTCCCAAGTGCCTCAGGTGCCCTGGTCCTTCCCTTAGCCCTGCCAGTCCCTTTGTGAAAGGAGTGCCACTTTGGTCATCATTTCTTGTCTTCCAGGAGCCAGATGACACAGGCACATACATCTGCCTCCATCTACCCCAAATCAGATCCAGCATGGAGCCTCTGACCCCGTCTGCACCCTGCCAGGGACACTTGGCATCAGACTGGATGGCCTAGATGGAGGTCAGAAGATGATTCCCAGGGCGCCAGCAGGGCTTGTGTCCTGACCACGCTCCTGACGGTCACTGTGAGCTAGGCAAGACGCTTAAACTTCACAAGCCTCAATTTCCTGTCCTGTAAGATGGGATAAGTGGCTATCCCATAGGAGTTTTTGGTGCTTACCTGAAAGTAACTCAAATTCATCTAGTACCGTGGCAGATAGTTCTGATGCCTGGCAATGGTGCCTCCTCCTCCCTCCCTGGTTGCTACAGCACATCTGTAACACATTGCAGCAGGTTCACCAGTACTGCCCTGGGCTGGACGCTAAGGATTACAGGTGTACTGACTTAGAATTTCATAAATAGTTTATAGGAAGCTTTAAGGGGTGAAATATATTTTAAAATGCTCTTGGCCACAGTGCTGAACACTGGAGGAGATTAATTCTCATCTGATTTTACAGTAATCTTCAGGCGTCACCAAAGGCCAGTTAAACTCTGTACTAAGTTATTCAGAATTAAGTATTATTGAGAAAATCACTCTGCCATATAACCCTCCTTCTCTAAGTATATAGAAAATTAGGGTTATGAAAGGAGAGGAGCAGATTATAGCACCTACCACGAGTGTTTGGGGGTTCATGTCAGGCCATGAGTTATGTGATAAATATGAAATAAGCAGAGCTTGTGGAATGATTCAGGGGGCTGACAAACAATTTCTATCCCCCTGTGAGGCTCCCTTCTCTGTGATCCTGTGACCCAAAGTGGCCAGGAAAAGAACAGCCCTCTTCAAAGGTCACACGGATGGTCACCAGCCTAGAGCATTGGGCCTGAGTTAAGGATTGGGGTTCTCACCCGTCCACACTGGGGGACCCAGCACTGCCCACAAGGAGGAACAAGAGTCACCTCTGGCTCTCAGTATCTCCAAGAGCCGGCCACTGCCCAGCTCCCCAGAGCAAGGGACACAGGCAGGTGCTCTCCACAGAGGCCTCCTCGCTGTCCCCCCCAGACAACGGATGGGATGGCACTGAAGGAACAAGGGCTCCCAGCCAATTAGCTGATTTGGGGGGGTACCGGGGATCGAACTCAGGACCTGGTGTTTTCGAGGCAGGCAGTGGCACCACTGAGCTAAATCCCCCGCACCCAATTAGCTGATTTTAAAAAGCTTCAGGATCCCTGATCATTAGAAAAATACAAATTAAAACAACACAGAGATTCCGGGTTTTTTGTTTTTTTGGTACCAGGGATCAAACTCGGGACCTTGCGCTTGCGCAGCAGGCGGTGGAACCACTGAGCTAAATACCCGGCCCTTGTTTTGTTTTCTTATTGTTTGGTTTATTGCTGTTCTTAAAAGAAAGTTTTATAAATTATTT
>NW_004624915.1:8682-36136 GCF_000247695.1 Heterocephalus glaber
TTAGTGCTAGAGTTAGGCTTTGGGCTAAGGCTAATACTACTGCTAGAATTCAAGCACAAGATTATTGGAGTAGGATCATGATGGCTAGGGTTGGGTTACTGTTAATGTCTGGTATTGTTTTTGATTTCATGTACTGCAGTACTGAAGTGTGGTATGCTGCTTCACATCAATGTCTGTGTTAGAGTAGGTTTAATGTTTGGGGTACAAACAGTGTTGGAATTGAAGTGAGTTAGATTTGGGCTGTGGGTTTGGAGGTTACAATGAGAGGTAGTTTATTTAGAGGTGAATGCATAGTGTAGGAAATCAAGGACCTTGTCATGGAAATGTGGGTATGATGGTTAGGGTTAGGGTTAGGATTATATTTGGGGCCACCTACAATGTTGCAATTCATGTACCTGAATTTTGAATCCTTGGTATTATTGGTAGGGTAAGGGTACTTGTTAGGGTTCGGGTTAAAGATAGTGTTCGAAAACACTTGCCTCTCTATTGGAATGTACCTATAATGGTTAGTGTTAGATTTAGGGTTGGGGCCAAGGCTAAAACTAATGGTAGAATTCAAGGGCCAGATTATTGGAGTAGGAAAATTTTGGTTATCATTGTGGTCAGGGTAAATGTCAGGTATGGTTTTGGATTTCAAGTACTTCAGTACTCAAGTGTGGCTCTGTTGGTTCACGTTAAGGCCAGTCTTAGGGTTAGGGTTAGGGTTTGGGGTAGAGACAGTGTTGGAATTTAAGTGCCATTGCTTTGTTCAGTGCACTTCAAGGTTAGTACGAGTGGTAGTTATATAGAGAGGTTAAGGGATAGTGTAGGAATTCAAGGGTATTGTCATGCAAATGTGGGTATGATGAGAAGGTTTAGGGTTAGGGTTATGTCTAGGGGCAAGCATAGTGTTTCAGTTCATGCACCTGAATTTTGAAGCATGCGTATCATTGTTAGGGTCATAGTTCTTGTTATCCTCAGGGTTACAGAGTGTGTTGGAAGACACTTTCCTCTCTATTGGAATATGCCAATTATGATTAGTGCTAGAGTTAGGGTTTGGGCTAAGGCTAATAGTACCACAATAATTCAAGTGCCAGATTATTGGAGTAGGAATATGATGGTTGAGGTTGGGGTTAATGCTAATGTTAGGTATTGTTTTGGATTTCAAGTATGGCAGTACTCAAGTGTGGCTGTGGCAGTTCAGGTCAAAGTCAGTGTTAGGGTTAGGTTTAGGTTTTGGGATAGAGATAGTGTTGGAATTTAAGTACCTTTGCTTTGGACGGTGGGTTTGAAAGTTAGTGTGAGAGGTAATTTCAATTTGAGGTGAATGGATAGTGTATGAATTCAATTACTTTGTCATGGTAATGCAGGTACCATGGTTTGTGTTAGGGTTAGGGTTATGCCTGGGGGCAAGGATGGGGTTCCAATACATGCACCTGAATTTTGAAGCATGGGTATCATTGTTAGGGTTAGGGTTCTTGTTATGGTCAGGGTTCAGGATAATTTTGAAATACACATACCTGACCATTGGGGTGTACCTATTATTGTTAGGGATAGGGTAGTGTTTTGGTGACTCCTAAAAATAGTGATAGAATTCAATGAAGAATGTGTTGGAGTGGGAGAATGAGGGTTAGGGTTAAGGTTAGTGGTATTGTTATGTATAGTTTTGAATTTCCAGTCCCACAGGATTAATGTGCAGCCATTCCTGGTTGTGTTAGCATCAGAGGTAGAGTTAGGGCTAGGGATTGTCTGAGGAATAATTTTGGGATTGTAGTACCTGTGCTTTCTAAGCTGGGTTGGATGGTTGATATGAGTGTTGATCTTAGATGTAGACTGATGCTTAGTGCAGGAATTTTATGAAATTTGCATGGAAATGAGTGTCTGTTGGTTTGGGTTAGGTTACATTGCAATGCAGGTATAGGGTTCAAATTCATGTACCTGAATTTTGAAGCAAGGGTGTCATTGTTCATATTAGGGTTCTTGTTTGGGTCAGGGGTACAGATAGTTTTCGAAGACACATGCCACTCTATTGGAATGTTCTTATAATGGTTAGTGCTAAAGTTAGGGTTTGTGTTAAGGCTAATACTACTGCCAGAATTCAAGGACCCCTTTAATGGAGTAGGAATATGATGGTTAGGGATGGTGCTAGTGTTCATGTCAGGTATTGTTTTTATTTCAAGTACTGTGGAAGTCATTTGTGGTATTCCGGTTCATATTAAGGTCAGTGTTATGGTAAGTTTCAGGTTTGGGCTAGAGTTAGTTTTGGAATTTAAGGGCCTTATCTTTGGTCGGTGTGTTTGAAGGTTAGTATGAGAAACAGTTTTATTTTGAGGTTAATGGATAGGGTAGGAATTCAAGGACATTGTCATGGTAATTTGCGTATGATCCTTAGGGTTAGGGTTAGGGTTATGTCTAGGGGAAGGTATACGGTTCCAATTCACGTCCCTGGAGTTTGAACCATGTGCATCATTGTTAGGGTTAGTGTTCTTGTTAAGGTCAGGATTACTGGTAGTATTGGAAGACACTTGCCTGTCTTTAGGAACATTCATATAATGGTTAGTGCTAGAGTTAGGCTTTGGGCTATGGATAATACTACGGCTAGAATTCAAGCAAAAGATTATTGGAGTAGGATCATGATGGCTAGGGTTGGGGTTAGTGTTAATGTCTGGTATTGTTTTTGATTTCATGTACTGCAGTACTCAATTTTGCTTTGCTGCTTCACATCAATGTCTGTGTTAGAGTAGGGTTAGTGTTTCGGTTACAAACAGTGTTGGAATTTAAGTGAGTTACATTTGGGCTGTGGGTTTGGAGGTTAGAATGAGAGGTAGTTTTATTTAGAGGTGAATGCATAGTGTAGGAAATCAAGGACCTTGTCATGGAAATGTGGGTGTGGTGGTTAGTTTTAGGGTTAGGATTATGTTTGGGGCCACGTAGAGGATTCCAATTCGTGTACCTGAATTTTGAAGCATTGGTATTATTGTTAGGGTTAGGGTCCTTGTTAGGGTCAGGGCTAAAGATAGTGTGAGACGACACTTGCCTCTCTATTGGAATGTACCTATCATGGTTAGTGTTAGAGTTAGGGTTTGGGCCAAGGCTAAAACTAATGGTAGAATTCAAGGGCCAGATTATTGGAGTAGGAAAATTTTGGTTATCATTGGGATCAGAGTAAATGTCAGGTATGATTTTGGATTTCAAGTACTTCAGTACTCAAGTGTGGCTCTGTTGGTTCACGTTAAGGCCAGTCTTAGGGTTAGGGTTAGGGTTAGGGTTTGGGGTAGAGACAGTGTTGGAATTTAAGTGCCATTGCTTTGTTCAGTGCATTTCAAGGTTAGTATGAGTGGTAGTTATATAGAGAGGTTAAGGGATAGTGTAGGAATTCAAGGATATTGTCATGCAAATGTGGGTATGATGGGTAGGTTTAGGGTTAGGGTTATGTCTAGGGGCAAGCATAGTGTTTCAGTTCATGCACCTGAATTTTGAAGCATGCATATGATTGTTAGGGTCACAGTTCTTGTTATCCTCAGGGTTACAGAGTGTGTTGGAAGACACTTCCCTCTCTATTGGAATGTGCCGATCAGGATTAGTGTTAGAGTTAGGGTTTGGGCTAAAGCCTAATAGTACCACAATAATTCAAGTGCCAGATTATTGGAGTAGGAATATGATGGTTGAGGTTGGGGTTAATGTTAATGTTAGGTATCATTTTGGGTTTCAAGTACTGCAGTACTCAATTGTGGCTGTGCCGGTTCAGGTCAAAGTCAGTGTTAGGGTTAGGTTTAGGTTTTGGGATAGAGATAGTGTTGGAATTTAAGTACCTTTGCTTTGGATGGTGGGTTTGAAAGTTAGGGTGAGAGGTAATTTTAATTTGAAATGAATAGATAGTGTATGAATTCAATTACCTTGTCATGGAAATGTGGATACGATGGTTCGGGTTCAGGTTAGGGTTATGCCTGGGGGCAGGGATAGGGTTCCAATACATGTACCTGAATTTTGAAGCATGGGTATCATTGTTAGGGTTAGGGTTCTTGTTATGGTCAGGGTTCAGGATAATTTTGAAACACACATAGCTGACCATTGGAGTGTACCTATTATGGTTAGGGATAGGGTAGTGTTTTGGTGACTCCTAAAAGTAGTGATAGAATTCAATTAAGAGTGTGTTGGAGTGGGAGAATGATGGTTAGCGATAAAGTTAGTCATATTATTATGTATAGTTTTGAATTCCCAGTCCCACAGGATTAATGTGCAGCCATTCCTGGTTGTGTTAGCACCAGAGGTAGAGTTAGGGCTAAGGTTTGGCTGAGGAATAGTTTTTGGATTGAAGTACCTGTGTTTTGTAAGCTGGCTTGGATGGTTAGTATGAGTGTTGTTCTTAGATGTAGACTGATGCATAGTTCAGGAATTTTATGAAATTTGGGTGGAAATGTGTGTTGGTTCAGGTTATGTTACATTTCAATGCAGGTATAGCGTTCAAATTCATGTACCTGAATTTTGAAGCAAGGGTGTCATTGTTAGTATTAGGGTGCTTGTTTGGGTCAGGAGTACAGATAGTGTTCGAAGACACATGCCACTCTTTTGGAATGTTCTTTTCATGGTTAGTGCTAGAGTTAGTGTTTGTGCTAAGGCTAATACTACTGCCAGAATTCAAGGGCCCCTTTAATGGAGTAGGAATATGATGGTTAGGGTTGGGGTTAGTGTTTATGTTAGGTATCGTTTTTCATTTGATGCACTGTAGTAGTCACGTGTGTTATGCCCATTCACATTAAGGTCAGTGTTACGGTATGTTTTGAGTTTGGGCTAGAGTTAGTGTTGGAATTTTCGTGCCTTATCTTTGGACGGTGGGATTGAAGGTTAGTATGAGAAGTAGTTTTATTTTGAGGTTAATGGATAGGGTAGGAATTCAAGAACATTGTCATGGTAATTTGGGTATAAATGTTATTTTTAGAGTTATGGTTAAAGTCTAGGGAAAGGTCCCAATTCATGTCCCTGGATTTTGAAGAATGCATATCATTTTTAGATTTAGGGTGTTTGTTAAGGTCAGGATTACAGATAGTGTTGGAAGCCACTTGCCTCTCCATTGGATATTTAGTATAATGGTTAGTGCTTGAGTTACACTTTGTGCTAAGGCTAACACTACTGCTAGAATTCAAGTACAAGTTTATTCTAGTAGGAACATGATGGTTTGGGTTGGGGTTAGTGTTAATGTCAGGTATCGTTTTTTATTTCAAGTACTGCAGTACTCCAGGGTGGCATGCCAGTTCATGTTAAGGTCAGTGTTAGAGTAGTGTTAGAGTTGGGGGTAGAGATAGTGTTGGAATTTAAGTGCCTTAGATTTGGACTGTGGATTTGGAGCTTAGTATGAGAGGTAGTTTTATTTTGAGGTTAGTATATAATGTAGGAATCCAAGGACCTTGTCATGGAAGTATGGGTATGATGGTTAGGATTCCAATTCATGTACCTGAATTTTGAAGCATAGGCATCATTGTTAGGCTTAGGGTTCTTGTTAGTGTCAGGGTTACAGATAATGTTGGAAGGCACTTCCCTCTCTATTGGAAAGTTTCTGTAATGGTTAGTGCTAGAGTTAGTGTTTGGGCTAAGGCTAATACTACTGCTAGAATCCAAGTTTCAGATTATATTAGTAGGAATATGGTGATTAGTGCTGATTTTAGTGTTAATGTTAGTTATCATTTTTTATTTCATGTCCTGCAATACTCAACTCTTGGTATGTGAGTTCATGTTAAGGTCAGTGTTAGGTTATGGTTTAGTTTTGGGGTAGAGATAGTGTTGGAATTTAAATGCCTTTGATTTGGATGGTGGGTTTGAAAGTTAGTATGAGAGGTAGTTTTATGTTGAAGTTAATGGATAGTGTATGAATTCAAGGACCTTGTCATGGAAATGTGGGAATGATGGTTAGTGTTAGGGTTAGTGTTCCAATTCATGTACCTGAATTTTGAAGCATGGGTATCATTGTTAGGGTTAGGGTTCTTCTTAGAGTCGGGGATACAGATAGTGATGGAAGACACTTTCCTCTCTAGAAGAAAGTTTCTATTATGATTAGTGCTAGAGTTAGGGTTTGGGCTAAGGCTAATGTTACTGCTAGAATTCAAGTAGCAGATTATAGGAGTAGGAATATGGTGGTTAGGGTTAATTTTAGGGTTAATTTTGGGTATCATGTTTGATTTCATGTTCTGCAGTACTCAACTGTGGCTATGCAAGTTCATGTTAAGGTCAGTGTTAGGTTATGGTTAGGTTTTGGGGTAGAGGTAGTGTTGGAATTTAAGTGCCTTTGATTTGGACTGTAGATTTGAATTTAATTATGAGAGGTAGTTTTATATTGAATGTAATGGATAGTGTATGAATTCAAGGTCCTTGTCATGTAAATGCGGGTATGATGGTTAGGGTTAGGGTTAGGTTTATGTCTGGAGGCAGGTATAGGGTTCCAATTCATGTACCTGATTTTTGAAGAATGGGTATCATTTTTAGGGTTATGGTTCGTGTTAGGGCCAGGGTTACAGATAGTGATAGAAGACACTTTCCTCTCTATTGGTGAGTTTCCATAATGGTTAGTGCTAGAGTTAGGGTTTGGGCTAAGGCTAATACTACTGCTAGAATTCCAGTACCAGACATTTGGAGTAGGAATATGATGGTTGAGGTTGGGGTTAATGTGAATGTTACGAATCATTTTGGATTTCAGGTACTGCAGTACTCAAGTGTAGCTATGCCAGTTCAGGTTAAAGTCAGTGTAGGGTTAGGGTTAGGGTTTACTGTAGAGATTGTGTTTGAATTTTAGAGCCATTGCTGTGGCTGGTCTGTTGGAAAGTTAAGATGCAATTTGGTTTTATTTTGAGGTTAATGGATAGTGTATGAATTCAATTACTTTTTCATGTAAATGTGGACATGATGGTTAGGGTTAGGGTTATGTCTTGGGGCAGGTATAGGGTTCCAATACATGTACCTGAATTTTGAAGCATGGATATCATTGTTAGGGTTAGGGTTCTTGTTAGGATCAGTGTTAAGGATAATTTTGAAATACACATACCTGACCACTGGAGTGTACCTATTATGGTTAGTGCTAGGGTAAGGATTTGGATTCTCCTTAAAATAGTGACAGAATTCAATAAAGATTTCGTTGGAGTTGGAGTATGATGGTTAGGTTTAGGGTTAGTGCTATTGTTATGTATAGTTTTGAATTTCAAGTCACACAGTATTGATGTGCAGCGATGCCTTGTCTTGTTAGCATCAGAGTTAGAATTGCAGTTAGGGTTGGTCTTAGGAATAGTTTTGGGATTTAAGTACCTGTGCTTTGTAAGCTGAGTTTGAAGGTTCATATGAGTGTTGCTCTTAGATGTAGATTTATGCATAGTGCAGGAATTCCGTGACCTTTGGATGGTAACATGTGTATGATGTTTAGGGTTAGTTTAGGTCTAAATGCAGGTATAGGGTTCAAATTCATGTACCTGAATTTTGAAGCATGGGTGTCATTGTTAGTATTAGGGCTCTTGTTAGGTTCAGGGTTACAGATAATGTTCGAAGACACATTCCTCTCTATTGGAATGCTATTATATTGATTAGTGCTGGAGTTAAGGCTTGGGCTAATGGTAATACTACTGCTAGAATTCAAGTACCAGATTATTGGAGTAGAAACATGATGGTTAGTTTTGGGGTTAGTGTTAATGTCAGGTATTGTTTTTGATTTCAAGTAATTCAGTATTCGAATGTGCTATACCGGTTCACGTTAATATCAGTGTTAGAGTAGGGTTAGAGATTAGGGTAGTGATCGTTTTGGAATTTAATTGCCTTAGATTTGGACTGAGGATTTGGAGGTTATCATGAGAGGTAGTTTTATTTTGAGGTTAAGGGATAGTGTAGGAATTCAAGAATTTGTCATGGAAATGTGGGTTTGAACGTTTGGATTAGGGTTAGGGTTATGTCTAGGAGAAGGTATAGGATTCCAAATCATGTACCTGAATTTTGAAGCATGCATATCATTGTTAGGATTAGGGTTCTTGTTAGGGTCAGGATTACAGATAGTGTTGAAGACATTTGCTCTCTATTGGAAATATTGCATAATGGTTAGTCCTAGAGTTACGGTTTGGGCTAAGGTTATACTACTGCTTGAATTCAAGTAGCAGATTATTGGAGTAGGAATATGATGATTAGGGATGGGGTTAGTGTTAATGTCAGGCATCCTTTTGGATTTCAAGTACTGCAGTAGTCTAGTGTGGTATGCCAATTCATGGTAAGGTCAGTGTTAGAGTATGGTTAGGGTTTGGGGTAGAGATAGAGTTGGCTTTTAAGTGCCTTAGATTTAGACTGTGGGTTTAGAAGTTAGTATGAGAGGTAGTTTTATTTTGAAGTTAATGAATAGTGTAGGAATTTAAGAAATTTATCATGGATATGTGGGTATGATGGTTAGGGTTATGTCTAGGGACAGGTAAAGGGTTCCACTTCATGCACCTGAATTTTGAATTATGGGTATCATTGTTACTTTTAGGGTTCTTGTTATAGTCAGGGTTACAGATATTGCTGGAAGACACATTCCTCTCTATTGGAATGTGCCTATTATGATTAGTGCTGGAGTTAGGGTTTGGCTGAAGGCTAATACTACTGCTAGAATTCAAGTACCAGAAAATTGGAGTAGGAATATGATGGTTTAGGTTGAGGTTAATGTTAGTGTTACATGTCGTTTTGGATTTCAAGTACTGTAGTACTCAGGTGTGGTGTGCTGATTCACATTAAGTTCAGTGTTAGAGTAGGGTGAGGGTTTGGGGTAGAGATAGTGATGGAATTCAAGTGCCTTAGCTTTGGACGGTGGGTTTCAAGGTTAGTATGAGAGGTAGTTTGATTTTGAGGTTAATAGATAGTGTAGGAATTCAAGGACATTGTCATGGTAATGTGGTTATGATCATTGGGGTTAGGGTTAGGGTTATGTCTAGGGGAAGATATAGGGTGCCAATTCATGTACCTGAATTTTGAAGCATGCCTATCTTTGGTAGGGTTAGGGTCCTTGTTACAGTCAGGGGTACAGATAGTGTTGGAAAACACTTGCCTCTCTATTGGAAATTTTGTATAATGGTTAGTTCTAGAGTTAGGGTTTGGGCTAAGGCTAACCCTACTGCTAGAATTCAAGTAGCAGATTATTGGAGTAGGAACATGATGGTTAGGTTTCAGGTTAGTGTTAATGTCAGGTATCGTTTTTGATTTCAAGTACTGCAGTACTCAAGTGTGCTGTACTGGTTCATGTTAATGTCAGTGTTAGAATTGGGTTAGGGATTGGGGTAGAGATAGAGTTGGAATTTATGTGCCTTTGATTTGGACTGTGGATTTAGAAGTTAGTATGAGAGGTAGTTTTATTTTGATATTAATGGTAGTATAGGAATTCAAGGACCTTGTAATGGAAATTTGGGTGTGATGGTTAGGGTTAGGGTTAAGATTATGTCTGGAGGCAGTTATAGGGTTCCAATAAATGTACATGAATGTTGAAGCATTTTATTATTGTTAGGGATAGGGTTTTTGCTAGGGTCAGGTTTACAGATAGTGTTCAAAGACACCTGCCTCTCTATTGGAATGTGCCTATAATGGTTAGTGCTGGAGTTAAGGTTTGGGCTAAGGCTAATACTGCCAGAGAATTCAAGTACCAGATTATTTTAGTAGGAATATGGTGGTTTGCTTTGTGGTTAGTGTTAATGTTAGGTATCGTTTTGGATTTCAAGTACTGCAGTACTCATCTGTGCTTATGTAAGTTCATGTTAAGGTCAGTATTAGTGTTAGGGTTAGGGTTTGGGGAAGAGATATTGTTGGAATTTAGGTGCCTTTGCTTTTGACCATGGGTTTGAAGGTTAGAAGGAGAGGTACTTTTATTTTTAGATTAATCGATAGGGTAGGAATTTAAGAATATTTCATGGAAATGTGGGTATAATGTTCAGGATTAGGGTTAGGGTTATGTCTAAGGACAGCTATAGGGTTCCAATACATTTACATGAATTTTGAAGCATGGGAATCATTGTTAGGGTTAGAGTTCTTGTTAGGGTCAGGGTTACAGACAGTATTCAAAGACACATGTCTCTGTAGTGGCATGTGCCTATAATGGCTAGCACTAGAGTTAGAGTTTGGGCTAAGGTGAATACTAGTGCTATAAATCAAGTACCAGATTATTGGAGTAGGAATATGATGGTTAGGGTTGGGGTTAGTGTTAATGTTAGGTAAAGGGTTCCACTTCATGAACCTGAATTTTGAAGCATGGGTATCATTTTTAGGGTTAGGGTTTTTGTTATGGTCAGGGTTACAGATATTGCTGGAAGACACATTCCTCTCTATTGGAATGTGCCTATTATGATTAGTGCTAGAGTTAGTGTTTGGGCGAAGGCTAATACTACTGCTAGAATTCAAGTACCAAATAATTGGAGTAGGAATATGATGGTTGAGGTAGGGGTTAATGTTACATATCGTTTTGGATTTCAAGTACTGCAGTACTCAGGTGTGGTATGCCAGTTCACGTTAAGGTTAGTGTTATGGTAGGGTTAGGGTTTGGGGTAGAGATACTGTTGGAATTTCAGTGCCTTAGCTTTGGATGGTCGGTTTGAAGGTTAGTATGAGAGGCAATTTTCTTTTGAGATTAATGGACAGTGTAGGAAATCAAGGACATTGTCATGGTAATGTGGGTATGATCTGTAGGGTTAGGGTTAGGATTATGTCTAGGGGAAGGTATAGGGTTCCAATTCATGTACCTGAATTTTGAAGCATGCCTATCTTTGGTAGTGTTAGGGTTCTTTTTTACGGTCAGGATTACAGATACTGTTGAAAACCACTTGCCTCTCTATTGGAAATTTTGTATAATGGTTAGCGTTAGAGTTAGAGTTTGGGCTAATGCTAACACTATGCTAGAATTCAAGTACCAGATTATTGGAGTAGGAACATGATGGTTAGGATTGGGGTTAGTGTTAATGTCAGGTATCGTTTTTGATTTCAAGTACTGCAGTACTCAAGTGTGGTATACCGGTTCACGTTAATGTCAGTGTTAGAGTAGGGTTAGGGATTGGGGTAGAGATAGTGTTGGAATTTAAGTGCCTTAGATTTGGACTGTGCATTTGGAGGTTAGTATGAGAGGTAGTTTTATTTTGAGGTTAATGGATAGTGTAGGAATTTGAAAAATTTGTCATGGAAATGTGGGTATGATGGTTAGGGTTAGGGTTAGGATTATGTCTGGGGGAAGTTATAGGGTTCCAATTAATGTTCCTGAAGGTTGAAGCATTTTATTATTGTTAGGGATAGGGTTCTTGTTAGGGTCAAAGTTACAGATAGTGTTCGAAGACACCTGCCTCTCTATTGGAATGTGGCAATAATGGTTAGTGCTAGAGTTAGGGTTTGGACTAAGGCTAATACTGCCAGAGAATTCAAGTACCAGATTATTTTAGTAGAAATATGATGGTTAGGTTTGTGGTTAGTGTTAATGTTAGGTATCGTTTTGGATTTCAAGTACTGCAGTACTCATCTGTGCTTATGTAAGTTCATGTTAAGGTCCGTGTTAGGGTTTTGGTTAGGGTTTGGGGAAGAGATACTGTTGGAATTTAAGTGCCTTTGCTTTAGACCATAGGTTTGAAAGGTTTATAGAGAGGTACTTTTATTTTTAAGTTAATGGAGAGGGTATGAATTCAAGAATCTTTTCATGGAAATGTGGGTATGATGTTTAGGGTTAGGGTTAGGCTTATGTCTAGGGACAGGTATAGGGTTCCAATACATATGCATGAATTTTGAAGTATGGGTATCATGGTTAGGGTTAGGGTTCTTGTTAGGGTCAGAGTTACAGACAGTGTTCAAAGACACATGCCTCTATATTGGAATGTGCCTATAATGGCTAGCACTAGAGTTAAGGTTTGGGCTAAGGCTAGTACTACTGCTAGAATTCAAGTACTAGATTATTGGAGTAGGAATATCATGGTTAGGGTTGGGGTTAGTGTTAATTTTAGGTAAAGGGTTCCACTTCATGAACCTGAATTTTGAAGCATGGGTATCATTGTTAGGGTTAGGGTTCTTGTTAGGGTTAGGGTTACAGATATTGCTGGAAGACACATTCCTCTCTATTGGAATGTGCCTATTATGATTAGTGCTAGAGTTAGTGTTTGGGCAAAGGCTAATACTACTGCTAGAATTCAAGTACCAAATAATTGGAGTAGGAATATGATGGGTGAGGTTGAGGTTAATGCTAATGTTAAAGTATGTTAGTGTTGGAATTTAAGTGCCTTAGATTCTGTTGCCACCTCAAAAACCCCATCCTTAGGTAGACTGGATAAAGTGAACATTAGGATCTGGATATACTTGGAAACAATTTACTCATTCATTTATTATCTTTGCATATGTAATGATCTGTATATTACACGATAAAAAACCCATAAAATTTGTAGAAGAAACTAAATTCATTTTTGAGCCTGAGGTCATAAAAGACTTCAAAAAACTGTAAATTAAACATGTGTTAATTATAAAATAAAAACAAAATTTTAAAGTACAATTTAAACTACTAGTCTCCTGTGTAGACACAAAGCAGAGACCTCAATGCCGGGAAAAGAGCCAAAGTGAAAAAACAAATCAATGTGGCAAGAGATTTGCTCACATTCTGAAATCCTGATGCACAAAAAGCATTTCTAGTATATGACAAGCCATGAGATGATATAAAATTAATCACAGTTAAGTGTTAGTTATTTTTAGAAATAGAGCTGTAGATAGTAATATGATCAAGATTTTACTAAAGATTTAAAATTCAGATACTGTGGGTGAGATAAATTTAAATTGTTTTAGTATAAACCATAACATAAAGAATTTCTAACACCAAGTCAAGAATTTTTATTTGTTCTTTTAATTTATAGACACTTAGATAGATTAATTTTAAGAAGAGGTATAATAAAGGAAATAATAAATAAAGGAATAAAGATTAAATGATGTCTACTCATGTCTACCACACAATGCTAAAACAGCCAAGCTATGTTCCAGCATTGCTCAAAAGTCCAAGTCTAAATTCTCTTCTGAGAGTCAAGGGAAACTCAGCTGTGATCTCCTGTAAAAATAAAAATAAGTTAAGCATTTCCAAGATAAAGTGACATGGGATAAACATTTCTGGTCAAAAAAGGTAGAACAGGAAAATAGCAAGGAGGGATCCAATCAAAGCCAGACTGAAGCCCAGCAGGATAAAAATTAAGTCTTGTTTTTTTCAAACATTAAATCTTAATGCTCCATGTTTGGCATCTGGGATATACTGGCAAGATGTGAGCTCCAAAAGCTTGGGCAGCCCTGCTCTCTGGCCTTGCTGATTGTGGGTTGTATGGTCACTCACTTGGGCTGGCTCTGCACACTTCTTGCCACTCTCTTGGCAGGTGTTTCCTGTTCATGGCATCTTGTCCTTCCTGGGGTCGCCGCTGATGCTTTGAGTTCACTCTCATAGCTCAACATATTGCTCAGTTATGGGCTGCTTACAGAGAATCCCACTGCACCACATGCTGGCCTCACAAGCTTTCATTTGAAATCTCAGTTGCTCACTTCATGGAAAGTTGGAAAAGAAGGGGTGAGGAGGAAGGAAGGAGTGGTGTCTCACTATCCTTTTCAAGAGCATACGCTCAGAAACCTACAGCCCTACCTCTTAAAGTTTCCAGCACCTCTTAATAGTGCCATGGACTGGGGAACAGACCTTCAACACATGAACCTTTGGGAGACATTCCAGATCCAAGCTATAAAGGCAGTCATTCCACACTTCCTACATGCAAGAAACACAGGAAGGCATGTGCTTAGGGTATGTGAACAATGTATTAATCAGCTTTCCTGTTGCTGGGATAAAATAGCCAATATCTACTACTTAAATAATGAGAAGTTTAATTTGGCTTATGGTTTGGGGGATTCAGTTAATGGTTAGCTGGCTCCAAGGCAGAACCAGCATGGTAGAAGAACATGGTGGAGGAAAGTTGCTCCACCCAATGGTATCCAGAAAGCAGAGAGTAAGGAGAGAAGCCAGGGATAAGAATACACCCTTCCAGTTCACAGCCCCCTAACCCACTTCTGAACATGAGACTTTTGGGAAACATTTTAGATATAATCCATAACAGTGTATGATTGCAGAAGAAAATTGCAATGGGCCACAGTTTGTCAAACTTGGCTGTTCATCAGAATCACTTGTAGAGCTTGCTAAAAGAAAACTGAACTAGAGGTACTATGTTGTAGGTGAGCCTGGGTCCTGAGCCCCACATTGTGGGGCTATCTTTTGCCAACCCCACCCAGCCAGCCTTGTTCCAGGACCTGGATCCTCTACTTTGTTCTTTTTGACCCGGGGGTTAACAAGGATGCCTGACAAAGAGACACAGAGTCAGTTTAACAAGTGGGCAGCCAGAGAGCTCTTGCCTTTGGCCTTTGGCATCTGGCCCTTGGCCCTTGCCCCTCCCCATGTCTTTTATCTTGCCTTTATTCACCCAAACACAGGCACAAGCAATCAAAGTAGCACAAGGTTCATCTGCTTTCCAATATCCATTATTACATGCTCAGGTAAACAACTAAACCTCAAGTGTCTTAATTTTTCCCTAATGTGCAATCACCGCTGAGTGCATCTTTTCTCCTTTGTGCTCACAGAGGAGGCTAATTAGGCCTCAGTTCTCCTCTGATCTCTGACATTATGTCAGTCCCAAAATAGAATATTTTCAGAGCAGGGCCCAAAAATTTTTATTTTTACCAGAGTGTTCACAATTCTGATGTGGAAAATCCCAGAATTTGGTGAAGTACTGCTGGAAGGGCAAGATGGATGTATGCTGCTCCTCATTCAAAACATCAGATGTACACAGAGTCAGTGGAAGAGGAAAGAGTTGGTCTGAAGAAGCCAAAATGATGCCCACAAATACAAGGACTTTTCAGCTTGGCACACCCTGTGGAAAAAGCTAGGGGGGATGTAGCAGGAAAGAGGAGGGAGATATGCTGCTTCCTCTCCTAAAAATCTCAGGAGTACTCTCTCATCTATGACATCCGATGTTCCCTTATTCTTAGTAATGCTACTCTGGGGGAGGCATCTTGTTATCAGTTGTTGTCCATGCCCCCCTTACATCCCATCCTTGCTCACCTTTCCCAGATTGAGGAGGATTTCTTACCTTCAACCCAAAGCCCCTAAAGTTGCAGGGAACCCAACCCCACTACACACTGGCCTCACAAACTTACATTTGAAATCTCAGTTGCTCATTTCATGGCATGGACTTGAGCCTGTAGAGATAGAGCAGCCTCAGAGAGATGTTCTATCCTGGAGATATTGGGACCTCCTACTTGCTTTTGGGGATTAGAACCTAAATAAGCATACCAAGAGAAGGGAAATAGTGGAGACTAGTTTGGAGAGCAGTGAGAAGGGTAAGTCCCTTCCCTTCCCTTTCCTGTTGTCTGTGAATGTATCTGGAGGCATGAGAGAGAGGCACTGAGACAGTCTGGAAGGGAACGAGCCCAGGTAGAGACAAGAATGCCTAGAAGAGAGGCTGAGATAATGAGAGGACTTGTGCTCCTTTTCTGAGACCAGAAGGCTACAGATCCTGTCATTCAGCCCTAAGATGCTACCCTGGATTCATCCCACCTTATAGTCCTGATTGAACCCTAATCTGGGTGCGGGAGTCTCAAGCTTGCAGTCCGAGCCCAGGCCTTTGTTTGGTCTTCAAGCCAGGCTATATGTAGACATTAGAAAAGAGACACAAGGACTTGATAAATGCACATCTGAGATATGAGCATTCACCCGAGTTCCAGTCTTTAAAGAATTTGGCTTAGTGAACTTTGAGGGTACTGTTAATCTCTGGGGAGGCCAAGGTACAGAGAGGTGCTGCATTGATAGCTGGGGGTGAAGAGTGAGGAAGGTACACATGGCTGATGTCAGTTCTATCCTGATGATAGCTGCAGAGCCAGGTGTAAAGGAACAGTGTTTACTGACATTTCCCTCAGCCCCAGTATCAGCAAGAACAATACCAGTACCCAGGCCAGTTCTGGGGTAGACATCCTAGGTGTGAGTATCACAAGTGTCTGAAAATACTCACATTGGAAATGGCCACATTTTCCTCATCTCCAGGCCTGTCTACTCCTGCTTAGTGGAGGTTTCCAGGGAGGCAGATGCTCCCAGTTTGACAGCCAAGAGCTGGGAGAGGTATGCCAGGAGTTTCAGCTAAGGGGCTGGGCTAGTCCTGGAACAGGATATGGGGTGTGCCAGAACTCATGGGCCTGTATATCCAATAGAGATCAATGGACCAGGACACTGGGCTGCTAGGTTTCCAGCAGAGCTCTAAGCCTTCTTGGAACATGATGCTTTGTGGACAGTGCAGTTTTTCCTAAAGAAGCCAGTGAGTCCATGAGGGTACAAGTGACACAACTCCTCATATGTGTGTGAAATTTGTGTGCCCATTGTGAAGGCATGTATTACTTAATGCATGGCTGCCCAGGGATAGGCTTTCACTTAGAACAGCATGGATATTGTGTTTACAGATTGGAGTTGGACAATGGTAAGTACAGGACTGGAATCCTGGTGATTTTAAAAATGGGTTTGGATTGGGTTGTGGTTCCTGTTGATAAGAGCTAGTATATCTGGATTAAGATTTGTGCTGGACCCAGGCATTGTGGCACACACCTGTAATCCCAGCTACTCAGAAGGCCAAGGCAAAAGGATGACAAGTTTACCTGGACTCTTTCTCAAAATAAAATAAATTAAAAGGGCTGAGGATGTAACTCAGTAGAGAACCCCCTGAACTAAATACACAAAGATTATGTTAGGATTTGAGTAAGGCACTGCTTGCATTTAGGATTGGAATGAGTATTAGCCAAGAAGTTAAATTCTGTGTTGTAGATTAGTTTTAAACTTCTAGGATTATCTGGATGAGATAATGTATAAGATGAGAGATTTCTGGCTGTTTTCTGGACCCTCTACACTTGAAGAATATAAATGTCCCTACAGTTATCCAACTAAGCAGATAAATTCCCAGCTCCTGAGGAATAGGAACAGAATAGTTTTCTACACAAAATTAATTGGCCATTTAAACATATCCGGTTAGCAGTAGTCAGTAATACCTCTCTGAGGTACAGTTGTTTCAAGAGTCCCCCTTGAAGTTATCTCTGGGAATGGGGTGGAAGTTGTATGGCAGTTAATCTCGATTGTCAACTTGATTGGATTAATAGATGCTTAGAAATAATTCAATTGTAAGGGTGCTAACCTCATCAATAGATTAACCATTGATGAGTTCACAGCTAAATGGGCTATTAAGAGGTGGGCTGGGGGCCGGGGATTTAGCTCAGTGGTTCCGCTGCCTGCCTCAAAAGCACAAGGTCCCAAGTTCGATCCCTGGTACCAAAAAAAAAAAAGATTAAAAAAAAAAGTCAGTGCCTGAAACTCTCCAGCACCTTCATTGGTTGCACCAGCATTGGTCATCTTGGCATCCCACTTTCTCTCCTAGTTTTGTCTCTTAGTGTATTTTTGGGCTGGGGATTTAGCTCAGTGGTTCCGCCGCCTGTCGTACAAGCTCAAGGACCTGAGTTCAATCCCCAGTACCAAAAAATAAATAAATAAATAAATAAAAGAGATGGGACCTACTTGGAGAAAATTGTGTGAGGATGTGTGTTTGAAGGGTATATCCTCTCTCTTTCTCTCCCTCCCCCTCCTCCTTCCGTCCAGGCCTCCCCCTTTTACTTCCTGTCCATCTGTCTCCTACCTGGATGCCATTAGGTGAGCATTTTCCCTCTGTCATGCTTTTATACCATGTTTCTGCCTTGGAGACAGTTGACCATGGACTGAAACATCTGGGCCAAAATAAACCTTTTATTCTTTAGCAAGTATTTTGTTCCAATAATGGAAAAGAGGCTGACACATCTTGGTTTAGGTTTAGTAGAGTTGGGGTTTTGGTTAGCATTAATTATACTTTTTTGTTTTGGTTTTTTTTGTATACACCTTTAAATTTATTAAGCAAAAAAGGAAGATATTTCTTTTTCTTTGTGGATTAGAAGGAAATTCATAGCTTGCTGTCAAATAAATTAACAGAATCACGTTTCAGGACAAGTACCCACAGGAATAGAATGAAATTTTGCTTTATAATTTAACATTTACATTATTAGTTTGGGTTTTTTTGTATGTCCTTTTTTTGGTACATTTTAGGTGTACAACATAATGACATTCATCATTGGAGATATGCACCTTTACATACTCTCTTGGTAGCATTAATTATGCTTTGGAGTAGTGCTACCCAGGTGGTCATGCCCTAGGTCAGGGGCTCCTCTGGGACATGGTTCTTGAGTACCCTGAGGGTAATCTGGGTGTGTCTGCCTGTTTTGTTCTTCCTTTGTGTCTGTTGTATCAAAGAGTCTGGGGGTCAGGACCCTGCAAATATGGAGTCAGGAGTAAATTGAGGGCCTTCATCATAATAAATGAGGGGCTGGACCATTGATGAGGGCAATAAATGTGCTCCAGAGTTTCACAATTCTTTAAGAGCCCACAGCCAAGCTGTTGAGACCAGGGGTATGAATATGAAATAAAGAATGTCCTGTTAAAAGACAAGCAGTAGGAAGAAATTACAAACCAGAGTGCAGAGGAGGAAGAGACAGGCCTGGTCAGAGGTGGCCTAGAAGCTTAATGGAGAAGAGAAGTTTGAAGGATGAATTTGGACTACATTTGTCTGTGGGCTGTGTTAGTTATGGGTGTAAACCTGTCTTTGTGTCTGCAAGATTGTGCCTTTCTGCAGCTACTCAAGCACGTCCACTTAGGTTATTCATATGTCTATATATGTGTGTTTCCTAGACACATTTGTTTGTTCTGAATTAGGTCCTGAGTGGCATGGTTGACTTTCTTTTTATTCTCTAGGTTTCTGTGTGGCTGGATGTCTGTGTCCATGTGTCTCTGACTTGTGTGTGTGTGTGTGTGTGTGTTTGTGTGTGTGTGTGTGATTTTTCTCCCTCTGGCTTTGCCTTTCCCCTTTCCCCTGACACACCCCAGCTGCCAGCTCTATTTACTGCAAGAGTGGTTTCCCTTCCCGCTGTCTGTATTCCCATGGCTCAGGCTGCCTGCCTAGGGCCCTGGTCCTGTGGCCTCAGTAGCAAGTCTGACCTTGGGAGTGTTACACTCTGGAAATCCCCCACTGCACTCCTTGCCTGGCCCTGGACTGAGGGATATTACACTTGAGGAAAAGGATAAGGCAGGAAAGGGGGGCAGTTGGCAGAACCTACCCCTCCTCCTGGAAACAAGTTCTCTCTGGCCCCTTCCCAGGCCCTCTTCTCCTCATGCTGTCATCCAGGCTGAGCTTCCAGGGTCCTGGCCTCACTATCTCTGGGCATGGGACTGGATAGTCCTCTGCAAGCTCAGTCAGACCTGGTCAGCGTCTGGTCCTCTGTGTCCCCAGCACCATACATGCTTGCATTATGCTTGTTTCTCATAGCTCCAGTGGACTCGGAGTTATTCTCCCTTTACTCCCCCTCCTTGCAGTGGACATAGAAACAATTCTTATCTTCCTTTCTATGAGGGGCCGGGCCTAGACCATGGGCTCCAGAGTTCAGGGGGAGCATTGGTTGGCTGATAAAGCAGCAGAGGCCCAACCTCTTCCTTCATGGTACAGGAAGCAGCGTCTCCACGTGGTTTATTCCTGTGCATACCTTGGTTTCATTGCCCTTCCTGCTTGAGCTGCAGTGAGAAGATATAAAAGTGAAGCTGCTGCTATGGCTTGTATCTAGATTCCCTCCCCCGCCTTCCAAGCCTCATGTGGTCATGGGTGGGGCTTTTTCAGAGGTGGCTGGATCTAGAGTGTATAGCTAGAATTGATCGTGGTGCAATGCTAGGTTCAAGGACACTAGGATTAAGGGTGTGAGTGCTACCCACACCTAAGAAGTCTTGATAAGATAAAAGAGGCAGAAAGAGCCTGTTAAAGTTCCTTGTTGCTTTTTGCTACCTTCTGGCCACCATAAACTGTTTCTCCTCTGCAATCCCTGTCTGCCATGCCACTCTGCCTTGGAACCAGCCAATTATGGATTGAAACTTCTACAAACTGTGAGCTAAAGAAACCTTTTCTCCTTTAATTTTGAGTATTGAGTATTTTGTCTCAGCAACGAGAAAAAAGTAACTAAGACAGCTGCCGTGGTCCCTGTCCTATAAAACCCAGCATTTAATAGAAGTGTTGTGGAGAGGCCCCTCTTCTCCCTCTGCGGGTGGTCCCTTGCTTGGAATTCTTTCCAGATACTTCTGAAGTGTTCTTCTCATGGGTGTAAGGAAAGGACTCTAGATATCAGGGCCATTTACCATGACATGATATGTAATGCTCCCCCAAAGCACTTGCATTGTTAGTATCTAGTTGTGAAATAGTAAATCTTTCAACACGTGCCCTCATGAGGCTTTTGCTTCTTCTGAGTCTTAAGCATAGGAGAAGGTGAAATATGGGTTTATATTAGGGTTATGATATAGAGTAGGAGGACCTCATCCTCCATCAGCATCCTGCTTGAATCATAGATTCTCATCCTGTCTTCTTTCAGTTCTTGACTTTGCTGAGAACTCAGAATCCTGCACATCTCTACTCCAGCTCTTCTCTCTGGCCCCAACTCTGTCACAGGACTTTTGTCAGTGGCATGGATCCATGCTGGGGTATGACAGGTAAACTCTGTGGGGAACCATGGGAAGGACCTGCTTCACCCTAACCCAGGATGTGTGCACACTGACCCGGTTTCCCACCTGATGCCACAGTGTCTCTTCTGAGTAAGTTCCCTTCGTTCTGGGTCTCCCTGTGTCCTATCTCTGTCACAAGTCCTCATATGCCTCCTATATGCCTGTCATGAGACCTCCTATGATCTTTGGGGATGGTTCCGGAAACCACCTGGAGAGTGTTGGCTCAGCAGGCCTTGGCTTTGTGTCTCTCTGCTCTGGGGGCAAACTAGCAGCTGGGCCTCTACCCTTAGGCACAGAGTCACCATTCAGAGGAAGAGATGTAGTCATGCTTCCTCCCATTTGGGCTTTCTGCAACCTGCTAGTGGTGGACAAACTGTGCTATACAGTGAAGTTCTATCAGAGAAAGCAAGTCCTGCCACCACTTTTTCATAATTGATGGGATCCTGATTGATTCTGGAATTAGGATCCAAGAATTAGGAACCAGGAGCCCTGTTCCTCATGACCTATCAAAAGAAGGCTCTGTATTTCCTACCTTTACTCCAGGCCTCTGTGTGATACATATTCAGGAGGATGCACAGGTCTTTCCATCTGCCTGGGGCAACCTTACTATCTTCTTGCTTCCCAAGAGTCTCCTATTCAGGCCCAAATCTTCCAAACAAGGTTGTCTCTCATGCTCTCTCTCAAACTTCATGCATTTAGAGTTTTATTTGTATATCTCCTGCTGCCAAGATCACTGCTTCAACACACGGTTGGCAATTTCAGCCTACCTTTCCATGCCTACTTGGGTTCTCATACTGCCACTAACTCTTAGCCCCTAAAAGAAAGTTTCTATGGCAACTTCTAGCATCCCTCTTTACCCCCAGTTCCAGCTTTGATTCTGTATACTCCTCTCCCTACTTGCAGCCATGGTTCCTTCTTAGCTGTTTCCTCATCCCTTTGAGCTTTGTCCACATTCACTTATATGTAGAAGACACCTTTCTTCAACTATGAAGTCTTCTATCATTGATGCTGCATTTTCTCTACCACCAGCAAATTTTCTGTGCTTTTACCCAAGGCCAACCCCTTGACTTGTGTACTCAGTCACAATGTTAGCTTCATGTTACTGTGCCAAAATAACTGAGATAACTAAATTACAAAAGAGGAAAGATTTATGTTGACCCATGGTTTTAGATATTTCAGCCCATAGTCATTGGATTCTGTTGCTTTTTGGCCTGTGACAAGGCAGAAGTTCATGGTCAGAAGCTTGCAGTCAAGCAAAGCTGCTTGCTTCATGGTGAGCAAAGAGTAAAAGAGGGAAGTGGGAGGAGCCATGGTCCCAGTATCCTCTTTAGGGACATGCCTGCCACCCAGCTGCCTTCCACTAGGCCCCACCTCTTAAAGGTTCCACTACTTCTCAATAGCTCCACAGGCTGGTAACCAACCTTCAGTAAAGACCTTTGGGAGCTTTTCGGGATCCAAACTATAATAGTCCCATTGCTTTACCTCTACAGTAATATGCCATTCTGTTTTTTTCTTTGTTTGCTGCCTGCATCATCAGTTTATCCCTTTTGACCATCTTTTCCAACAACATTCATGATGCTATGTCTCAATCTGTTAAGAAAACCCATTCTGGATCTCTCATTCCCTCTAGCTATAGCTTCATTTTTATGTACCTCTATGGAAAAAATTTCTTGAAGAAATGATTACATTATCACTTTAATCTATTCCTGTCTCATGTTTATTTTCATCAGTCACCTGAATCTGAGCTTCTGAAGTTCATAAATTATCACTATATTGCTAAAGCTAATGGCCATCATATTATTTGGCTGGTTGGAAACTTTTTATGTAATAAATTGCTTTCTGTTTGAAATATCCTCTTGGCTTCCAGTATACCTGCAACTTCGTTGAATATTGGTTTTCAGTTTCCTTGGCTTACTGGTTTCTACATATTTTACAATTTTCTAAAAAGTAAAAGTATCCCAGGGCCTAGTCCTTAGATCTTTCCTTCATTTATACTTACTTCCTTGATAATCTCACTTGGTCTCTCTCTCTTTCTCCTCTGTCTCTCTCTCTGGTAGACAGGATTCTCCCTGAAAACGTCATTGCCTCTGTGTCAAGACACACTGTTGGGAGTATGGGCTCAGGATGAAATACAGAGATTAGTTATGGTGCTGCTGCAGTAATGATAGTCATGAAGTGTGTGAACAGACTATGCATTTTTGAACATAGAGAAAACAAGATTTGCTGATGGACTGGATGTCGATTGTTGGGGGAAGAAAATTCAAAGATGACACTTTTGTTTATGTTCTAAATGACTGGAAAAATGGAGCTGTTGTTAACTAATTGGAGCAGATTTGTTATGTGTGAATGGATGGGTTTGGGGCAGGGATTCAGGACTTCCTTTTTGTATAATTTGTGATGAATATTGGCTTGCAAGTATACATGTTGATTTGACAACTTGGGCACGTGAAAGCATCTAACACATGAGATCAGGAACTCCACTGTAGCTAGGCCTGTGTCTTGTGTTTGTCATAGTACCTGGCACATAGTAAATACTCAAACATTTCAATTGTCAAATGCAAGCTGCTTTTGAAGTCCAACTTTATTGTGAACTTTCTGAAGTCCTCCTCATCAGCTGAGTACTACCTTTTGTGGCATGACTTCACACCTCATAACATTCATCACACTGATGCAATGATTTGTCAACTTCATAGTCCAAACTTTGGATTCAATTAATATTAATGTATTACTATGCACTAGCCACTATTCTAAGCCCTAGGGTTACAAGATATTAATCATTATGACAAGCTAAAGATGAGAAACTGAACTGAAAAATAGACAAGAGGGGGTCAACTTGAGAATTACCAAGATTAGAAACTAGTGACAGGTTTTTTTGTTTGTTTTTGTTTTTTTGGTACCAGGGAGACAGTTTTGATATATGGACTGAGTGAAAAAGTGTATAAAGATGCTGACAATTTATAGTGATCCCTGACAGTTTTCTAATTTGCATTGTTTTTGGAGCAAGATAGAAAGTTTCCTCAGCTGTTGACTCTACAGTTTGGAGCAAAGGAAATACTGGGACAGAGAAATGGCTTTAGGAATCACCAGTATATTAATAACAGTTTAGGTTTGGGGTATGTATGTACAGTCATCACTCTTTCACTGATGAAGAAACTGTGGCTCAGGAATGTTAATTAACTTGTCAAATGCCAGAGCTAGGATTCTAACCCTGATGATTTTCTGCATTCCATTCTTGTTACTTTGACTTTAAAATCTGCATCCTCTCCAAGAGGTCAGACATTTGGCCTGAACATTGTAAAAACACTTACTCAAGAGTTTTATAATGTTTTCTTTGTGCTGTAGTTTGGCTCTTTTCCTTTTTCTTTTCTTTCTTTTCCTCTTTCTTTCTTTCTTCCTTTTCCTTCCTTTCTTCTTTCTTTTTCACCCCTCCTATCCTCCTTCCTTTCCTTTTTTCCTTCATTTCCTGCCCCTCCTTGTTGATGTTTGTCTTGTCCTGAAATAATTTTCTAGCCATGTCAGCAAGAAGTTTCCACCAAAGGGAAGGGATGGCCCAAATCTTTCACTTTATGAAGGAATCATAACCTTAAGCTATGCTGTTCTGCCATGGCTTCCTTAAGAGGTTGGGACATCCAGTCTTCCTTCTAGGGAGACCAATGCTTGACCCAACCCAGGTAAACTAGAAAAGGATAGACAGGAGGTTCAAGGGAATATGAGGATGCTGGCCATCATTAATAGTTCTGTGAATCTAGGAGTCCTGAGGGTACCTTCAGTTTTGGATTACCTAGTCAATGGTGGGGGTGGGAGTGCAGGCTGGGCCTGAACTGGGAGAGGTAAGTGCTTGTGGTGGATTAACTAATGGTCAATTTAAGTAGGAATGCCCAGCTGAAGTCAGTGTGGTTCAGGGTGTGGAAGACCCAGCTAAGGATTGTTGCAGGAATGGCATAAAGGAGAATGGAAGGGGAAGACTGCATGCTGTTGATTTTCCTGGAGAAGCTTTCTATGGCTGGTTTTCCTAACATGAACTCAGTTGTTCTTGTCAGGGGAGGAGCTCAGGTCCTCGCTGTCACCAGGGATGACTGCTCTCTTCAGGGGAGCTCTGATCTTCACCTTGAGTGTCACTTCCTGGCTCCAGTGCAGATCCCTCAGCCTTCTAGTACGGATCCTTCACCCCACCACCACAGACTTTCTAGCTTCCACCACTGGCCTTTAGACCTTCTGGTGCAGATTCTTGATACAGACTTCCATGAGAGATGCAATGGGATATAGGCCTTCAGCTGGACTCCTGTGGGCCGTTGCCAGGGGATCCAGGCTCTTGGCTGAATTCTTCAGGTCTCTAGCATGTGGACAGATCTCTTGCACATTTCTGCATTTGACATTTTGAGGGAATATTATAAAATAATCCTATAAATCATGTGTCCTGTATTAAATCTATTTCCTTGCAAACCCTGACTACAACAGTGCTGTAAAATGTCTCAGTGTAGCAAATTATTGGGGTGGCTATCTAAAGCAGGTCTGTAGAAGGATTTCATTTAGTCTGTTGATTTTTTGTTTTGTTTTGTTTTGTTTTTTGAGACAGGGTCTTATTTTGTACTTTAGGCTGGCAATGAATTCACTATGTAGCCCAGGCTGGCCTCAAGCTTGCAGCGATCCCCCTGCCTCTGCCTCCTGAGTGCTGGAATTACAGGTGTGCACCACCACGCCCATCTAGGACTTCATTTAGTCTGTGAGGGAGAATGAAGACAGGACCTAATTTGGAGGCATTTACTTTTTTTTGAAGCTGCTTACAGATCTCAGCTTGCCTCTTGGCCTCCTTCTTGGATTTCTCCATCACAAGGATTTCAGAGAATTGCACATAATATTTTCATTAATGATAAACAGACATTTCCCTGAAAATAGGAAAATATTGGACATTCCCAGCAAGAGAGGCAAAAGGCCCAGAAATTTGATCATATTGTAAGATATTCATGTGTGGCATTAAATTGTAGATTTTTGATTACTTTCTGTGGCTGGTTAATAGGATACTTTTTAAAGCCTTCCTTTGGCAATCAGATGAATGGTTTCGTGGTTTCTGAAATGCAATGGGAACATAATTAAGAAATGGATGGATGAGGAGATGGAAGGAAGGACACAGGAACCAAGGGCTAGAGCTGTGGGGCCTGTGTGGTGCAGTCCTTGGTGGAACAAAGGACAAGAGTCATCTTTTGAGGGGAAGGTATCGTATAGATCCTGGGAAGAGGTTAAGCTGATAAGTTCAGCACTATTACCATGGAAGTATATTCATGGAGTAAGGATGGTGGAAAACAGGTTAGTGGAGAAGGACCCCAGGAGAAGGTGGTATAGAAATAGGACACAGCAAAAGGAATAGGTACAAATAACTTCACAGGCTCGAATATGTTTAGAAAATTTGTGTTTGTGATTTTTTTTACCCCAAAAAACTTCATTGCTTAATTCACTACCCTTCATCACACATACCAAGGGCAAGCAGACACAAGCTTAGAGTTTACTCTTCCCTCCCCCAAAGAATTTGGGCCTTGGGTTTATCTCTTGGCTCTAGGTTCCTTTTAGTGCCAAGCAAACTTGCTTTTGTCTTGTATTATATACCTGCTCAGGAGCATGTCAGCTGGACAACACCCACCCCCCCATTTCCTACTATGATCCATTTCATGCAACTCAGGCAGTGGAGATAAGAAACAGGCAACAGGATCACAGCAAGATCTCCCAGATGGGTTCTATAGAAAGGTACTAATACCAAAGAGCTGACAGGGGAGATTCTATCATTTAGTTTTGACATTTGTCATATTAGCTATGTGCTTATGATAAACACAAAAGCCATCCCCTCAAGGGGGCCCATGGCACTCCTTTAAAATGACCATCTCAATTGTGGGTTAAAGATCCTTCTCTAGATAAGATAGACTTTTTTTTTTGGTTTAGTTTCCTGCATTCCTTTTCTTAAGGAAATACAATGGAGGCAAGGAAGAGATAAAAGAATTTTTTGCTTAAATATATATAGTGTATTTCAGGTGGCATTCTGCCATACTTGATGATTAATAGGGATTACATTAAGTAGTGTTCTTCAAAGGATGCAGAAATTGGGAAGCCTAGAATCTCACAGTCAGTGTCATGGGATTGTTCTCCTTGAGCAAGACTACGTTTCTGAGATGAGGAATGGGAGCTGGGGTGGGTTCCCTGATTGGGTGGCACAAGCCACTTGAGGACATTGTCGGGGGTGGTCTGAGATGGAGACAGATCAATGTAGTTGGGAGCATAGCCAGAGCTTATTGTGTGGGGAATGGAAAACATCTAACGAGGCCAGGCCGACTGGCTTCTCCCTGGGGAGTAACTGGGTCTTGGGGTGCCTCTTTGGTGTGTCAGTCTTAGTTTTCTCTATGAGGCTGGGGGCAACTTTTTCTTTTGTGCTTTTGGCTGCCTTGGCAGGTGTAGAGAACATGGTGTCCACCTACTCTGCCTTTTGTCGTGGCATATTTGTATTGGTTGTTGACACTACCAAAAAGGTGCAGAAAGGATTTCATCTTATTTATGAAGCCAGAATCTGGAAGGCTGGGCCTCTGGTGAGAATGGGCTGGCATCCTCTGCCCCTGAAAAACCTGGCCTTGCAAAATTTGGCCCTTCCAAGGCTTATGCTGAGTTGCTTGGCCCAGGAAAGTCTGGCCCTGTGACAGTTGGGCCATTGCAGGATGAAAACTCTCAGGGATCTTTGCAGGTTTGAGAAGGACATTTAACCTTCTTTGACAGCCTTTCATGTCATGCTCAGATTCTTTTCCCCCAGGAACCTCTGGATATGGCTCTGGAAGCTTAAGCTGGGGGTGATACCAGGAACTATGTTGCTGGAGATCCACAAGATGA